>JAEAOA010001501.1:2212500-2597500 GCA_016746295.1 Potamilus streckersoni | reverse complement strand
CTAATTCTACGAAAAGACCTTTCAAGCGGTCTAACGATAAATATTCCAGCATGCAAAGGATGACGTTTATAGGCGAAATTAATTTTGTAATATTAGTGTTCCATGATGCTATTTAGCTCCTTTTCTTTCATATGCTGATTTAAACCGAATTTTGTTTGGACAAAATATTTTGGTTGGTATTTCTATACGAGAGAGAATCTTACACGTAATATTGGGTTAGACAGTTTTGAAAAAAGGTGTAATGGCTGATTCGGCTTACTGAAATAAGCACTAAATTTAATCCATAATAATCATAACAACTCCCGTAATAGTCATTATATATATATATATATATATATATATATATATATATATATATATATATATATATATATATATATATATATATATATATATATATATATATATATATATATATATATATTTTGAGTGTTGATTCAAACTATTTTCCAATGGTTAAATAAACGTTACCAACTAATAGTTGAAAGAAAAAAAAATAATAGAAATATTCATAAATGCTTTTTTGGACTGATTTCACTAAATGCATTAATAGATTTTGCAGATTTTGTTTTTCAAATTTATTTGCCGGATTGTTACCATTGAAAAATTAAAAGTTGTGATTAAGATCACAAGTTTTAGTTATAAGTTTGTATGATGTTTTGTGTTTTGTTATTCATCAAAGACCAGATATATATATATATATATATATATATATATATATATATATATATATATATATATATATATATATATATATATATATATATATATATATATATGATCACATAGCTTTTAAAAAGTTATATTTTTCATGGAGAATTTAGTAATATATTTATTATATTCCTACGCGCAAATGTAATTGCTGCTAGCAATTAATGGCGATATCTATTGATGTTGTAATGACAGAGTTTGTGGCGGTCAAGCAAAATTTTCAAACCACATAAAACTCATATCATGTTATCTTTAAGTGAGTTTTTGTGAATTCTGCAACACATTGTACAATAAAGCATCCATATATTTGTTTTGCGTTTTTTATTTCTGCGAAGACATTGAAAAAGAAGCAATTGTCCACTGAACATCACCAAAACAGAAAAACTTACGTCATTGTAAATCCAGTACGATTCTCCGTTGAAGTGGATTCCAGAAGCTTCGCTTATCTAGTTTATAAACGCTTATGATGACGTAACCTGGATCGCTGTAGAAGAGAGAAAGGGTTAAAGCTAACCAAGCTTCAATGGGAATGTGTTTAAAAATATGTGTACGTTTTATAACCGTCCAATCCATGGTTAATTTGGGTATCCATGCAAATCGTATTGACAATGATTGACCAGAGGTGGGTGGGGGTTTCTTTTAACACGGTCTCTGTACACTTCAATAACTATATTGGAAACGGAAAGCCGAAGGGACAAAATTATTAGCTGTATTATATTTGTGAAGATTAAGTTTAGGTCATAACAATTTTACAATTTTATAGTTTCCATCTGTTACAAGTGGAACATATAAGTTTATTGATAGTTTGAGTGCTATTAATCTATATTTAAAAAATGGAAAAATATCCACAAACAGACATATAGCTAAATGGTATATTGAAAAGAATATATTTATAACCAAGAACCTGTCAAAATTACGTGAGCGATTTTTTGAATGAGGATATATGAGTACCATTTCTGTGTTATGTACATCTAATTCAGCTTGCTGATGCAGCAAAATATATTAAGTTTCAGAGCATACAGATTAGCTAGGAATAAAATTTGTTCTTTACTCACTTCTAGAACACTATAAATTTAATTGTATCTTCTTCTAGAGCAATTAAAACGAACGAACGATGAAATGTTTTCTCTAAGAACTAGAACGGAAGCACGATTAAGTGTTTCCGTCAACAACTGAAACGTACGATTGATGAAGTGTTTCCATCAACAAGTAAAACGTAAGCACGATTAAGTGTTTCCATCCACAATTAAAACGTAAGCACGAAGAAGTGTTTCCATCAACAAGATAAACGTAAGCACCATGAAACGTTTCCCATCATCAAGTAAAACGCAAGCACGATGAAGTGTTTCCTCTCTCTTGGTATAAGGCTACTAATTATATTTTAAAAACTATTCCATTCTAATGTTTGACTCATTAAATATTGTAAAGCTCACTAATTTACACTACGTTCAAACTCCGTCTTTGTACTGTCATAATGTAGGAGGTTATTGACGCATTGAGCTTCAAGGTGTTAAAGGATTCGTGTATTTTAAGACAACGAAAAATGAGTGTCTTTCTAAAATGTGAACCAGCTTTTAAAAATTATTTGGATATTTTAACAAAGAAACTTATAAACAATATTATTCTGTTTTCTTCTTTGTCATATTTAAAAAGTCGAAAGAATTTAAACTGTAAGCATACACACTCTTTCATGCAAGTGCCCCAGTGATAAAAACGTTTAAACAACATTGTAACAACATGCAATTCACTTAAATTTACGTCACATCTGCTCAGTGATACATCTACTTATATGTTGAAAATGGTTTTCATTCATCCGCATATTTAATAATCAAATTTGAGTCCTTAGTGATACCAATAGAAAAATGAAAGTTCCTTCACTACAACTATCTCCAAAAGAAAACTATATTTTAAAAATGTCGTTATCATATTTTTGAAACTTTCAAGATAAAATAAATTTTGGTAAGTTTGGTATTCCAGCTGGGAACGAAATCAACAGGTTAACGGAGCAGACATTCTTCTATTAGACCTTTTTGTTTAAAATCGTTTCACCCAGACTTCATCACTTTGTGTCAATTTAAAAAAAAAAAAACATTTAAAGTTCAAATGCTGTAGCCGTAGTTAACCGTCCCTTAATTATCTGACTAGAGCTAGGTGTTATCAGGTTATTATCAATGAATTTGCTTTACCGGAGTCAAAGCTATCTAGTTTATGGAATTACGGTTCCATTAAAATAGCCAGGTATGTACCAATTTAAGAGTTTAACTGAACAAAGAACAGTCTAATGTGTTCTCCAAACGTGGGGGCATTTCGAATCATGCCTTGAATGTTGATATTGCTACCTAAGACTTTATTACTTTGCTTGATTTTATAAACTTTCAGTAAAGATTTCAGCGGCTTCTCTCTCTCTCTCTCTCTCTCTCTCTCTCTCTCTCTCTCTCTCTCTCTCTCTCTCTCTCTCTCTCTCTCTCTCTCTCTCTCTCTCTCTCTCTCTCTCACACACACACACACACACATATACAAACGGCTGGGTGCGCGATTTGGAAAATTTATGTGTGATACGGAATTACACGTTGAACATCGGTATCGAACAAGCAGATCAGACATGTAAGACTAAATGAGCATTAATAAAATTTAATCAGTCATCTTCACCATTCCATTTAATCACAGTCATCTTCACCATTCAATTTAATCAGTCATCTTCAACATTCATTAACAGTCATCTTCACCATTAATTAACAGTCATCTTCACCATTCAATTTAAGCACATTCATCTTCACCATTCATTTCATGAACAGTCATCTTCACCATTCAATTTAAGCTCAGTCATCCTTACCATTCAAATCGATCAGTCATCTTTTGCCATTAAAATCAATCTAGGTTACTATACCATTCAATTCAATTAACATTCATTTTTTATCATTCAAATCAATCATATTCATGTTTGTCCCATTCATTTCAATCACTGTCATTTTTTTACGATTTAATTCAATGACATTCATCTTTGACCATTCATTTTAACACGAGATCCTTGCATTGTGAACTACGCTTGTTTGAAGCGTGTGATTAGTACTGTTACCCTTAAACAGAAACGAAAGCTCTGGAAATCGAAATTTTCTGTGAATTTACTATGTCTATGTTAAACCGACGAAATATGTAACATTAAAAATGCTAGAAGAGAAACTGCTTGGAATACAAATATTACTTACCAAATCAGGGGCCCCGAGTGGCCAAGTGGTCTAAAGCGCTGTCCGTTACGGATCACTGCCATCTCACCTGTCTGCTTGGGTTCCAGTCTAGGATTCGGCGAATGTGGATATGTGAGGGAGCTTGCCAGTAGCTTCTCGTGGGTCAGTGGTTCTTTCCGGTGATTTCCCGGTTTCTTCCTCCACCATTAATACTGGCCGCCATAAATAGCCTGTCGTGTACTGAAAATGGCGTTAAGCCCAACAACAACAACAACAACTTACCATCTCCCAACAAGTAGATCTACACAATTTGACATTTTTATTTTATTATCCAATCAAATATCGGACACAATATCAGAAGTATATCTTGTAATGGTGGTCATAAAGCAGTATATACCGTCTTTACTAGCGTATAAGTCCGTACAACTGCAAACAGCATATATCTCCCGTCGGGTAACGTGCTGGCAAGACCGGGTTTATTTTGTTTATTACGAGTAATCAGTAAAATAAACAACATAGACTCTGATATGTCGGTCTATTATGCAATATAGAAGGGTCTACATTGTTTGCAGTTTGACGCTGATAATAACGGTATGGTTTGTCAGCGTCAAAATGATGCGTTTATGGCGAAGATGTTGAATAACGTTCAATTACTGAGCAAGTTATATTTATAAATTAATTGTATTTTGTCTACATAAAACTGATTGTGTCAGAAATTGAGCGAAACTGGTTTAAAGTGCATATTTCCGACAATACATGATCCTTTATCAAAATATTATCGTACCAGTTTAATAACCGCTTAAATGAAAGCACTAAGTATAAGTGGCCTGTTCTAACAATGGTTTCCCAAGCGGCACGGAACATCAACGCAAGGAACGGTCTCTAAGGATTTTCCACTCTTGAAAATTTCGTTTTAGAGCAACACTTAGAAGTTTGGAGCAACATTTATTACCCGAAATGTTGAGTAAAGCTTAAAACAGGGGATGTAAATCTTATTCTTCACTTTAATTGCATCTACGACAAGAAATAAGATCAAAGTAGACTTTGAACCGCAGGATAAGGCTTCTCCTGATTTCCCCGCAAACCTTTTGTGATTAATATTACCATTCTTTTGAAGGAGAGGAGGGTTGGTGGTATAAGTTGTCAAACCGTGACATTTGATTCTTGTCAAGTCTCTAGCACATGTAATTTTACCGAACACAAATATTTTTTTGCGTCAAATTAATAATGACAAGAAATCCCAGCACTCAGAAATAGAGACAAGAACTGAAATGCAAATGAACAAAGATAATAATGATCAATGATAATAATGCCATCTTACCACTACTTTGAGAACACTCTTGCCATAATAACAAGAAAATTGCCAAAAATCTTTAAAAAGAGAAACATAAACACATGCAATTTAAATGACATGAATTGTGATCTCTTGTTAGAATAATAAAAGCCTCTATTAAAATTGCGAACGTCGTCAGATAAAAAACCAGAACAAAATCCTAAAACATGAATGTGTCGCAAAATAAAGAACTAGAACAAAATCCTAAAACAAGAATAGCAGCAGACTGTCTGCTGCTAAAATGTATTGTCGAAGAATATTTTATTTTTATTAAGTGAAAGTCATTTTTATTTATTCCGCCAACTGCGTTGAAATGTAGGAAGCATTTTGTCACCTTTATCCAAACAGGTTTAACTTTTATTAAAAGTTTGATAGAAATTGTAGACCAGATATTTATTCGAACTAGACCATAAAAGTCATTCCAATATATCCTACATTTGTTAATCGCAGCTCAGCTGTGATACAAACTACAAAGTAATAAAACATCTTGAATTGAGAAAACAAAACAAAATGCAGTAGAGATTTGTTGATATAAATGGTTGTGTTCTTAGTGGATACGAAATATGTACTATGCAACGTGAAACAATGAACTGCTTGTGTGTGTGTGCGTGTGTGTGCGTATGTGTGTGTGATTTGGATTTTTAACGAACCTTTAGTGAATACGAAATATGTCCTATTCAACGCGAAATAATGAATTTTTTTGTGTGTGTGTGTGTTTGTGTGCGTGATTTAGATTTTTAAAAATTTTCCAGCGATATTGATAGGCAGTGGCGTCAGCCCCATGGACCCCCTTCCTTCACGAAAATTCAAATATTTTATGGACAGTCATGTGCGGTAACTTATGGTGTCACCCCCCTTCCTTTCTGCACAAAACTTCCTAAATTTTATTGACAGTCATTTTGGTGGCACCTCCCTCTGATGGTATTACCCAGTGCGGTCCACACACCCAGCACCCCCCCTAGTCGCTACGATGTCTGCAGTGACAGTTTATAGAATGTCTAGCACATGGGCAATATGTCGCAGACATGTAGCATGATGTCCCACCCAGTCACATTATACTGACACCAACCCGACCAGCCCTAACACTAACCTCATTTTTATAAATCTTTGGTATGACTCAATCGTGGTTTGAACCAGCGACCTACAGCAACTGAGGCGGACGCTCTAACCACTAGGCACGGGAACGGTCTCCTTTTTCGTTGTTAATACATTGGAATAGCAATAGTTTGAGCAACTTTGAATATATCCAATGCTTTACTTATTGAGGAAGCAAATGAGACATTCTCGCCGAACGTTAGCGTTTTCAGCATTTTCAACAAAGTGACTCCGTCCACAAAAGTGACAATTCGCTTGACTTCTTCGCTTTACGAAACATTATTTTCAACTAAATATATAAAAAATGTATTTTGCTGAACTTTCATACGTCAGACGATTCAAATACCAAACCTTAGCGACACTGAAGCAGGTTGTACTGCCAATGGTTCTGCGTAGAATACAGCTGAATGTTCACTATCGTTGGGCTTTACCTATTAAAAATTTATATGGAGCACATACACCGTCAAGCATGTATTATTTGCGCTGGAGACATTTGAATTGTCTCATTTGAGGTCCATGAGAGAATTTGTAAAAGCGGCAATTACTAAAATATAACTAGATGTAACTTAAAACACACGTTTTCTTGGACACAACCGTTAAATTTTATCCTGGCAAAAATTTCTCTAATACTCTAATACAGTATTGCAGGCATGCGCAAGTTTTCTGGGACTATGACTGGATGGCGGTTTTTAAATCTACTCGTATGATGTCGGTGTAATCGAATAAGACCAGATCAAGAATCGCATATTGTACATGCGAATTGTATTGGACTACCTTGTGCATTTACGCAAATCCTCGATGTATTTAACAAAAGAGATAAATATAAAAATTGTCGACCACCTCCATCAGTTTGTTGAGCATTTCGAACGCTGTCTTTTGACAAGCTGTCATCACAGATTGTATTCCGTCTAAAACGATTTATCAAGTTATAACGTAAACCTAATCAATTATCATCCTTCTTCTTTTTCACATAATCTATCGCAAATTTTCTTGAAACACTTCATGATTAAACATTATACTACGTGTCATCAGGTTATTGTCAATGAATTTACTTTACCGGAGTTCACTATGTTTTAACCAGTATGTATGCATATATATGTTTATATGCATATTTAATTTGTATTATTTGTTTACTTTTCTTAATGATTATATGTTATAAACATCTGTATTGTGTATATGACTTAGTCCAAATAAAGTTAATTGTCTACCTCACCAGTAGCCTTTATTTTGTAAACAATATAATACACAGCTAATATTCCTTTAAGATGATTGATTAAATATTCTGATCATTATTGAAAGCGAACTTGACTACTTTGATATCAGTTAAATATACAGTCATGATTCTGACCTTAGAAACTTCTTGAATGGAACATTCTGTTAAACGGATATATTTTTACAGTGTTGGTAATAGCGGATTCCTTGGGCAAATGTTTAAATAGTCGAAAATAATTTTTAAAAAACTATTGACAATTTCTAGCTCCTAATTTCGTACATGACTAAAATTATGAAAGTGTATAACAGTTTGTTGAAAAGCATATATTTCTGCATTAAAACTTAAAAAAAAAACATCTGGTTTACTGAAATGCGAACATTTCCACATAAAAATGATACTTGGTTTACTAAAAAGTAAACCATTTTACTTTAAAATGACGCTTGGTTTACTGAAAAGCAAACATTTCCACATTAAAAGACACCTGGTTTAATGAAATGCAACATTAAAATGACATCTGGTTTAATAAAAAGCAATATTAAAATGCTACCTGTTGTACTGAGAAGTAAACATTTCCACATTAAAATGACATCTGGTTGAATGAAAATTAACATTAAAAGACAGGCGGTGAACTGAAAAGCATCATTAAAAGACATCTGGTGTACTGAAAAGCAACTTTTAAAAGACATCTGGTTAATGAAAAGCATGGTTAACATGTTATCTATCTGGTGTGTTAAAAAGCAACAATAATATAAATCTGGTTTAATGAAAAGCAACATTAAAATACATCTGGTTTAATGAAAAGCAGACACTTCTGCTTTAAAGCGACATCAATTTTATGGACAAAAGCGGGAACCATTCAAAAGTCAATAGCTAGTGTGAACTTCAATGTCTCGAACTGCAAAACTTATCTCTTGTCATAATATTTAACTCGCGAACATTGCATGATATTTTTATGGTTTGGACCTATTTAAATATCAATCTTGTGTTGGGTATCTGTAAAAAATTTTATTATGAGTGTAATTTATAGAGTCTATACATGTAATGTGTAGAGCAAGGCGATGACAAGGATGAGTTTCTGTTGCAAACAACTCGCCATGAAACATGATTTATACATATCCCATTTATTTCATATCCATATGCCTATGATATGAGAAATGCTTAAAACTAAGAAATAAACAAATAAAATTCGTTAGAATATATATATATATATATATATATATATATATATATATATATATATATATATATATATATATATATATATATATATATATATATATATAAAACTTATTTATTTATATCAGCTATATCATTGTTGTCTTTAGCTAAATGTCAACGTTGAGCTAAAATTGGTACAGAAACGTTCTTTGGTTGTAAATGTGTAGTAGTAACAGAGACGCATTCAATTATCAAATATCAAGTTTCTCGATTCAAAAATAGCAATTAACTTTCAACAAAATTTTTTTAAAAAATACATAAATATAAAATATAGGTCATATAGACCTATTTTGACACTTATCTTTAGGATATATAAGGATGCATCCCCTTGCCAAGTTTAAGGAAGAATATCATACATATAGCGTTCAAAACATTCGTGATGTTACAATATAGGCATAAACACGTAAACAACGCCGGTAAAAGGTCATAGGTCATCATATTCCGATGGTGATGTAAGCTGGTAAAAGCTGAGACGTAGGTCACCATGTAGGAATAGTGTTGTAATATTATAACAAAAACAGTGCCTGAGAAATAACCATCGACTACAAGTTTTTACCATGGTCGGTTAAACATGAAAAATATACCGTAATAACCCACTTCTGCAAAAAGAGAATAATATTGATCTCCTTCTCAAGTCTAATGATTCTGAACAGGAGAATATGTACATGGCATGCAAGCAACATGGCTATGAATGAGCTAAATAAACAAACGTAGTCTAAGTCAAATGTGAAATATTTTTGTCCAGGTAGAAGGACTTCTACAGTTAAGGTTCTATAGATCTAGTATATGTCTAATTCTCGTGGGTGTTGCGGTAGACATAGTTCTTGTGCTTGGAAAACTTGGACGTTTTTAGGTTCTACAAAAACATTCCTAAAAATGCTCACCTGGTAAATTCCTATTACCAGTACGGGTGGCAAGAGATATGATACTGTCGTGAAAAATATATTATGATTGTTATCTTGCTTATAGAGTGGTTCAACAATTATTTGCATATAGTTTCACGTTCTTGCTTGTTCGCTACTTTTATAACACAGATTTTGCTCCAAAATATTTCCCCTGCATATGATGTTGTGGAGCCAACACGGACCATCAATATCTAGTAGGATATGCATAGTTGGTTGCTAGTGGACAATATAGAAAATTGACGATTCGTCCTGGAATTCCACGAAATAATTTCCGCAGAACTATAGGATGAATTCCAGACCTTTTTGTGACGTAGATTGAGTTTGTAGACCACTCGTGGTCTGATCCCGGATTGGCTGCAACCCAAGTATCGAATGTGTGTTTGTTTGTGTCTGTGTTTGTTTGTTTGTTTGTGTGTGTGTGTGTGATTTAGATGTTTTACGTAGCTTTAACAATTTTTCAGTCATATCATGTCTGCAGTGTGACTGTTTATAGTGATGTCTAGCACTGGGGCATCATGTCGCAGACATGTAGCATGATGTCCCACCAGTCACATTATCCTGACACCAAGCCAACCAGTCCTAACAATGACCCCTTAATGCTGAGGACCAAGCGAGGCAGCTGATAGTACCATTTTTAAAATCTTTGGTATGACTCGGTCGTGGATCGAACCTGCTAAATCCGAGACGGACCCTCTAACCACTAGGGCACCGGAGCGTTTTTACCATTTATTGAGATCAACTATCACAACTGCAGTTCTATCCTTGTTGCTTCGAAATCATAGCAATGGAGGATGTTTAGAAGATATTTCCATTTTTTCTGTTTATTTTTCTACAAGGCTTCGGTGACCATATCTAAAGCGTGTTTAGGAATTCCTTTGTATTTTTGTGTGCAAAAAGGAGCCTTTCTGGTTTTTTATCTCTCTGTTTCTTCACAATTGTAACTTTGCAAGTCTTTCTACTTTCTACTGTCTCGTATCGTTACAGTTCTAACATTATTGCATCTGCAATCTCTGCCGCCCCTTGCTTCTATTTTTCAGACAGCAGTGAAATGCTAGTTGTTCCACTATAATAGCAAAACTTCCCGAACACGCCATGTTCAAGATGCATATGTGGAATCTAGCAGCAAAATCAATGTAACCGGAGCTTAGTGTATTCGCACTGGACGGTTGCAAGCGGCCAAGGATGGTTTTGTTTCTTTGTCTTTGATATCGTATCGCATACGTTCCAACGAAATACTCTCATCTGTATCTGGATGAATGTCTACATGCATATAGGACAGCAACGAAAACCAAACTCCGACATTGTTTATACCACGCTGTTACCATTTTGCAGCGTTTTGAACATTCGGTTTTTTAGGTCGTGTGCTTATCCCAGACACAGTAAGTTTTTTGTATCTGCGTACCAGCCTATGTAAATTGTACTGTTGTCCGACCTGCTAGGGCCATGCTACAATCCAAAGCGCTGGCAAGATTCGTCTACTGTCGCGATGGTGGTTTACAACAGACAGTTTTTACTCGTATTGCAAGCAATCCGAGATTAACAATTTTAATTCTTCTTCCACAACGATTGCTACATCTATTGAATGGAGTTTGACACATTATCGACATGTATACAGTGACACTTCAATACGTGTGCATCCAGATACATCATGTTTCTATCAGCAGCAGGTTTGGACAGTCGGCATAGTCTGCTAGGTGACCCCCAAACAATTCGTGAATTTCCTCATCATCGAAATTGGAAACGATTTTGTTGTAGAGATTGTACTGTATTTCCACTTTTGCCACAAATACAGCACTGCAGGTGTACTCGAAATGGAGTTACTTTGCGATTTGTGTGCGGAATGCGTACTGTCTTATTGGTTGTCCATAATATTACTAAAGAGTTATTTGAAGAGAAATTTCAAGAACCTTTACAAATACACTGATAAACAAATGAGACCTATGTTTTGGCTATTTCTTTACAATCGCCGTGAATGAAGTTTAAAATTGTCACCCATCTAAATAGACGTGCATACAAATGCTGACAATGTTCCAGTTGATTGTCATCTAGTAGATCCTCTTCTTTATCTTAGATCATGATGGTGCAAACATAAGCTATGTATCTGTGTAAATATTATCTTCATCTGTAAATAGGTTTCTGTATTTGATCAAAAAATGGTCAAAATATGCGTGTAACTGCCCATTATAACCAATGCTGTACTTAATATCAGTTGCACTTGGGACGAAACTCCCAGTGCTCACGTCAAAATAAAAATATTGTACAGTCTGAATCCCTAGCTGATATTTAGTGCCATAAAATGAATACAGTTTGAATACGTGCATATTTCTATTTTTTACATTTCAGAAGTAGCGTATTTAATTGGAAAAATTCTTCAGGATTCTCGAGTTCTTATTCTAGACAAGACTATTCGTGCCCTGACCAGGATGTGAAGACTGAAGTCATTTTATTATTGTATGTTTTAATAAACCATGTTAATCAGTGGTTATTAAAATAATTTGCCACAAATTATCAAGGTATTTCATGGAGATTGCCACAGTCTCAGAGTCTCACAAGTAAGTCTGTATTCAATGACTGGAGAAGAAAATAACGTGGAAGGAAGGAGGAGGGGCAATAATGATGATGATGCAGTAACAACATGTGCATTTGACAAAATGTTGTTGTTGGCATCCGTCTGTCTTCGAGAGACGATGGTGTAGCTCCCTGTTTGACAAAATACAGGTATGTATATGTACATATAAGAGGTCTCACTGAACTTAACTATCCCAGAAAGGTATACAATTACTGCTCGATTTTCTATCCTTCTTATAGTTAACCAGCGAATAATTATTTGTCACTTAAACACGACTTTTTGCCCCCGTTGTATCAATTACGATCTTCAAAAAGAGATATATGTTAGCATAAAGATTTTTTTTACTTTATCTCCAAATTCAAGTAAATAAAAACTCGGCAATCTGTAATCATTATGTTGACACATTTCACTTTTGTTAGTATCCGATTTATTCTTGTACTGTTTGTTTCCGATAAGTAAATGGGAACCAAATAAAAATTACAAGCTCACCTTTCTCCAGCTATGTATCGTATATTACGATTGCATTTGTCAAAGTCCCCCTTTTAAAGAATTGTGAATATTTTACTCAGCTTCAACATGCATAATGCTTACAGCCTTAATGTAAACAGTGCCAGCACATTGTGGCAATATATCAATGGTATTTACAACTATCGACAGGTTACATAAAGAAGATTTATCAAGGAGTGAATAAAAACAGGAGAGATCAAGATGTTATCATTTCTCTCAACGTCATTGAAAAATAAATGTATTTAACTACTCTGATAGTTTTATCGTGTTGCTTGGAACGCAATAGATATTTAAATTTCTGTAATGTTGAACAAAATAAAAATATTAAAGTAAATATTTGGATTTAAATCGAAATTATTTTTATACATAACATAATATTCATTGAACCTAATAGGGATTTTCTCCAAGGCTGTATAAACTGGTCACACAAATCATTGGGCTGGGTGGCATCACAGCGTTATAATAACTCAATCATACTAGACTACGTGGCATCACAGCGTTATAATGGCTCAGTCATACTAGATTACGTGACATCACAGCGTTATAATGGCTCAGTCATACTAGATTACGTGACATCACAGCGTCATAATAGCTCAGTCATACTAGGCTAAGTGGCATCACAACGTTGTAATGGCTCAGTCATATTAGACTATGTGGCATCACAATGTTATTATAGCTCGTTCATACTAGGTTAAGTGGCATCACAACGTTGTAATGGCTCAGTCATATTAGACTATGTGGCATCACAACGTTATTATGGCTCAGTCATATTAGACTATATGGTATCACAATATTATAATGGCTCATTCATGCTCGGCTAAGTGGCATCACAATGTTATAATGGCTCATTCATGCTCGGCTAAGTGGCATCACAATGTTATAATGGCTCATTCATGCTCGGCTAAGTGGCATCACAATGTTATAATGGCTCATTCATGCTCGGCTAAGTGGCATCACAATGTTATAATGGCTCATTCATGCTCGGCTAAGTGGCATCACAATGTTATAATGGCTCATTCATGCTCGGCTAAGTGGCATCACAATGTTATAATGGCTCATTCATGCTCGCTAAGTGGCATCACAATGTTATAATGGCTCAGTATCACAAGACTAAATGATATAACAAAGTTGTCTTGGTTTAGTCATACTAGACTGTTTCATCACAACGTCATAAAGGCCCAGTCATATTAGACTATGTGGCATCACAACTTTATACGTGAGTTTGTATGTGTTTTGCTTAAATGCCTAAATGCTATATAGTGCACGAAGTCTATGAAATTTTACACATATTTAGGCTTGTAGAATTACCCTGAGAATTTATTTCAATATTGTTTAAAGAAAAGTAAAAAAAAATATATTTTAATCATCAAATATAATCTTTTTAACCGCTAGATTGACGTCATTGCTGTTTGGTAGTATTTTCTTTATTCACATTCAAGACAAAATTAAAATATCTATACAAAGCTGTACAGCCTGTGAAAGATTTAAATGGTATAATGGGTCAGGGTCACGAAAAAAGAGTAAAGAATCTTACATTATACTTCTCTATGAGCGTATCAGATGCAAATACACGAAGGTTCTGGATAACACTTTGCTCTATGAGCGTAGCAAATGCAAATACACGAAGGTTTTCGATTACATTCTGCTCTGTGAGCGTAGCAAATGTAAATACACGAAGGTTTTCGATAACACTCTGATCTATAAGCGTTGCAAATGTAAATACACGAGGGTTTTCAATAACACTCTGCTCTATAAGCGTAGCAAATGTAAATACACGAAGTCCTTCGTCCTGCTCAAGCCTATTTAGTCATGACAAACCCGCTGACCTACACAAATCCAAAATCAAAAACGACTGATTGCATCAATCACGTGGTCTATATTTACTTTAGGCTGTACCTGTATTCTTTCTATATTGGGTTATTATCTATAATAATTACATACGAGTGCTAAAATCCCTGAGTAAAATATTTCACTCTAAGTTTTATATTTAACTAGATTTTCTAAAACATAAAAAATATCGACTTTGTCAAGGTAGAGTTTAAGAAGAATGACCGAAAAAACCAAAGTGAATCTGTACAATCCAGAAATGAATGGTCCAGTTTAAACCAAATAAAACTTATCAAAAATGTCTATTTTGCTATTATAAACTGTTGATAACATATTTAACTCATTATTTTTAAGTTTGCCTTTGTCCTTTATCTACACCAAAATTGTTCATATTCATAACAATTGATAAATGCTATTAGAATTTATTCACGTTTCTTATGAAACTTTGACATTAAACTACAAGTTAAAAGAATGACATTCATAATATATTTTAAAACCATTAACATTCTAGAATAGGACAGATAAGAGTCATTAACTTTTTATTATTAATTTTGATGTGCAGAATTCAAATATGACAATGAAAACACAGACTGGCAACTTTTTTTCAAGATAGTTAAGTTTTTATTTTTTATGTCTATGTATATTATGTAGATAATAGAGTTTAAAAAAATAAATTGTTAACCTAGGTCTTCTCATGTGTTTATAGTTGCTTAACATTTGATAAATGGCATTATGATTTATTCATGTTTCTTATAATACCTTGACATTAAACTAAAAGTTAAAAGAATAACATTCAAAATATATTTTAAACCCATTAACATTCCAGTCATTAGCTTTTCATTATTATTTTTGATGTGCGGAAATCAAATGTGACAATGACAATACAGACTGGCAACTTTTTCGAAGATATTTAAGATTTTACATTTTATGTCTATGTATATTATGTTGATAATAGAGTTTAAATCATAAATTATAAACCTAGGTCTTCTCATATGTTTATAGTTGCTTAACATGAAAATATTCAACCTGTCCTTTTCGTGTAACACTTTAAAATACAGGAAGAGTTATATAAATAAAATGTATTATGAAACAAAAGGCAAACACAATTATGTATAAATAAGTACATAGTTTAGTTCTTATCCAGCTTCTGCTCAGCGCTTCTTTTCTTGTCTCTTGTATTCATTCAACTGGGCATCTCTTGTTACTGTTCAGCAATAGTCTGCAAGCATTGATGGGTTCGATTTGCTCTGATAGTGTTTCTACATTATTGCAATGTTCTAAGAAATCGCTTGCCGTGCTTGTTGCTGACTGCTCTACAGTTCGGTGGAAAAAATCTAGAGTGAGAGTGTAAAAAATGTATCTTTACTGACATGTTGCAACCAAGGCTTTTGTCTGCCTTGAGGATGTTTACCAACTCCCTGTATTTGTCTGCACTGTTTTCTAGAAATTTTTTTTGCCACTAACGGGAAGGCTTTTCATGCCGTCGTTTCCGTGCCACTCAGTGTCAAATGTTAAATACATCATCGGAAGAGGTTAACGAAACTGAGGACCAACAATGACACCTTTTATTTTCGCTTCACATAAACTTGCAAATTTTCACGGAGGTTCTTGATAACTGCTTGTCCTGGACAAAACTCTTCAACAGACTCAGCATGATGTGCAAGGGTGGTAACAAAATGCTCCTTGGTTCAACAAGTATTGGATGATGATCACCTTTTCTCCCAGGCTCCAATGACTGTCTGAGGGGTCAATCTCTCTTGATGTAGTGGGAATCTCTCCCCGACTATCACATTAGCAGAGAAAATAGAACTACTTTGTGTATCCAGTCTACAGACCAAGCTAGAACTTATTTGTGTATCCAGTCTGCAGACCAAGTTAGAACTACTTTGTGTATCCAGTCTGCAAACCAAGCTAGAACTACTTTGTGTATCCTGTATGCAGACCAAGTTATAACTACTTTGTGTATCCAGTCTGCAGACGAAGCTAGGACTACTTTGTGTAGCCTATATGCAGACCAAGTTAGAAATACTTTGTGCATCCAGTCTGCAGACATAGCTAGGACTACTTTGTGTATCCAGTCTGCAGACCAAGCTAGAGAGGAAAAAACCTCCAAATCGCCACAAAAATGCCACTGATGTTAGTCAAAGTTTATGTGAGAAGTAGTTTCACGTTTTCATAGATTTCCTTCATATGGACTGCATGACCAACTGGAATTGATGGTAAAACATTGCCATTATGCAGCAAAACAGATTTAAGACTTGTATTTGATGAATCAATGAACAGTCTCCACACATATGAATCATGAACGAGGTAGAGGGCTGACATCGTACCATCGATGCTGTTGCAGGCTACAGAACTACCTTCCATGAAGAAGAATGGAACAATATCCTTTTGACCGTTCCAAGTCATGGTTAGTATATGTTGATTCAGTATAACATCTTTAAAAGCAAAGCCAATCAACAATTTTATGCACAATGTTCGTCCTCAATGACTCATAATTAGTAGTTTGACTGTATTTATTTGGGAAGTATTTTGGCTGTAGGCCAGTAGAATTACCCGCTAAGAAATTCTTAAATTCATAGTAAGAAATTCGTGTTCACCTATGTTTGTAATCAGTTTCCCCTCCCCGTGAACAAGATGACAGATATTCTATGACTGTCTTTTCGCCTTTATCCTATCCAAAACATTTTTTCGTCTTCTGAGACTTCTTTCGGGTACATTTTCCCTAAACTCATCTTGTTTTCTTTCAGATTGTCCCTCTCACTGAATGATGCCTCTCTCTCTCTCTCTCTCTCTCTCTCTCTCTCTCTCTCTCTCTCTCTCTCTCTCTCTCTCTCTCTCTCTCTCTCTCTCTCTCTCTCTCTCTCTCTCTCTTTTGGTCACGGTATCTGTGTGTGAACCTTTGTGAAATTCTGATTTTCTTTGGAACTGTCACCTTTATCTTTCTCCGCCTTTGTCTGTTTTTTCCTTTGGATCATGCGAGCTCTATCCATAAATGTTGATGAGACATCATGAACCTTCTTCTTCAAGCTAGAATACATAATTTTACTCACCACTGACTCATATTTTCACCTAATTATTACGAACTAAGAACGTCAGGCTTATTCTTACTGGTGTCGTTTCGAAACTTTCCAGTTTAGGTTTCAAATTTATCGATACTTTATTAATTTTGATCATGCAGATTGATATATAAATTTCAGCATTGGATTTTCTTATATCACAAACGGAGGTCTTGCGCTTGATTTATTTTTTATAAACTCATAAATATAAATATACAAGGAATAACCGGGTTCAGCAGATAATAACACTGAATCAATGACTGTAGTTTGCTTATCCAAACAAAAGAATTTCAGATGTAGGCGATAAAACGTTTGTCATTCTGTTCTTGTTGCTGTTTTCTTTTGTTTTGTTTGTCACCGTTTCCGGATACTTTTGAATCTCATTTGTTGCCTCAAAGACAAGCAAATTTACGGAAGACAGGTGGATGAGATAATTTTGCCGTAGTTGCAATGAAGAATGAGAAGGTTTGTTGTGGAGCTGGCGGAAATAGTTTAGAACCATGTAAAAGTGTCAGTGTATTGATATATACATCACATGTCTGATGCTGATTCATGGAAAGTATAACGGTCTGTTTCCGTGTCTGTAGTGCAAAAAAGAAGAAAATAACTTAATATTAAAATATTTATTTTATTGTCTTTATAATATGCTCTATGATTAATTCAACCATCGATCCAGATTTACTTTGGTTTTGTTTCATTGGGGACTGCATACATGTGTCCTCAGAATTTGATTTTGATGGTATCTGTACACAAGCAACACAATGATAATAAAAGTAATAACCCACATCAGGTTTAAAAAGTCTATTCTATACCATAAGATTACCTCTATATCACGTGACCCCTGGATGGATAACTTGGATACAACCGATCAACAATTTGGCCTAAAACCAGACAATAACGGGGCATGAAAAAGGATGATTTGTTCCACTCTCCATTGAAGGTTTGATTGAACGTCCTATATATCAGTTCTATCACCGTGAAATCGGTGCAGTTAATTCACAGTGTGTGTGTGTTAGATTTCAATCAGATTAGATATTTCTCATAGGAGCTAAACTTGTATAATATTACAAATAAATCATCGTTTATGTCCTTTGATGCAAGTTTTCTGCCCGTTAATATAAGGTTTATAGTAAGATTCAACCTTTGCGTTAATTATAGCGAGTTTGATGGTTTATGTTCAGAGATAACATTTTTACTTCTTCTTCTTCTTCTTCTTCTTCTTCTTCTTCTTCTTCTTCTTCTTCTTCTTCTTCTTCTTCTTCTTCTTCTTCTTCTTCTTCTTCTTCTTCTTCTTCTTCTACTACTAATGCTATTACTACTACTACTATTTCTACTACTACTACTACTATACTCTGACCAACATGAGCCATGTAACTGCCTTGTTCTTTCTGTTTAATTACCTTGATCACTTTAATCTAGTTCATGGTTATATATGCTCATCTAATAACAAGGAGTTTTTTGGAAATCCTGAAAACATTAATTTGTTATAACATTGTTCAATGTTATCACCAATCACGTACCTCTGAGAGTGAAATCATCTACGCTTTTCTCCATCTTCTTTTATACAGGATGCCATCTTCTACTTTTCTGAAGCCATCATGTTTTTATATTCGAGGTCATATTTTTACTAAAGACATCTTAGATATTGGACTTAACTTCCTTGATACTGGAGGCAAATTTATGCTCATATTAAAGTCATCTTTTATACTGCAGACCGCCTTATACTGAAGGAGTTTTTTTGCTTAATCGAAGAACATATGCCTTTATATTGGACTCCATCTTATTCATTCTGGAAGCCACGCTGGCACATAAAAGATTGTCCTTTTTCATCCTGGAATCCGTTGTCTTTTTCATATTTCAGTCTGTCTTGTTTTGCACCGAAGGCCATTTTTACGTTGCATGCCACTTTTTGTTTGTACTGTAAGCATTTTTCTTTCATGATTCGTCTTTGTGTGGCTTCTTGTGAGTCTTCCTTCCACTTTGACATAGTGTTCTTCGCATAGCAAGTATCTTATGTGATCCTTCAGGGTTGGTAAGGTTTGTTCTCAGCATCTTATTTACAAAAGTAAAGGTAGAAATTATATTTATTTTAAATATTTCATGTCGTTTGGTTCGTTTTCAGTCAGGTCAAGATACCCGTTATGTATCTTTTGCGGATACCAAATTTTTGTGTAAGGTTTATTGAATTGTTTCGCATGTGTGTGTGTGTGTGTGTGTGTGTGTGTGTGTGTGTGTATTCCACGTGAGTTCCTTCCTGATTCTTAAACTTAATTTTGTCAGTTCTTTGTGTTCTGAAACAAGGTAGTGCGCTTTATCAGCCTTCCACTCTACTGTAATCACGTGCATTTTACAATTCTTACACGAACGGGGTTATGATGGTTCTTGAATGATTTCTACACCACCCTTATTGTTTTCGTCCGTCTTAAAAGGAAAAAAATCTCCATTTTTCACTTATTCAGTCACACGTTTCATTCTCAGTGATTTCAATCACTGACTTGGAATCATTTAAATTTCATCGAACCATTTGGACTAAGGCACAGTACGCCACAAATATCTTCAAAGATGCACAGGTGCGCCCGCAATTGCGGTAAGATTATCTCAAAGAAGAGTCACATTGGATGACTGTCAACTAATGCAAGGAGTCATTCATATTTAAAAACAAAGACAAGATTTACTTTTGAGAAAAAAACCCACAATGCTTACAGTGGCATTGACACAACTAGCAGATTTATAAGTTGATACATGAACCAAGAAACAATTTATTTCCAAACAGGCTTGCTTTAGGTTTCTTGGAGGATTCGTTATTTGCCTGTTATTCAGATGGTATCCAAATGCAGAAGCAAAGGTCAAAACGAAACCAAGCACGAAGATGAAGAGAAAACCAATAGCCACCACAAAAAGAAATAACAAAAAGTCTTACAAGGTAATAAAAGGATGAAGAAAAAATACAAAAACACAATTCAGAGAAGGAATATAATCACCACAATAGCCAAAAGAAGGAAAAGTATGTAACTAGAATCCGCAATTAAAATTTGAAACCTCGATCAGAATGAATTCCGGAGGCAACATCAACAAACGTACCTCATCCATGTAAGCATTACCACTCCGAATGTAATGAATTCAACTAATGCCAAATTCACAAAAACGTTCCATTTTTAGCTGAAAATAAAACAAAAATGATAACACATTTCAAACTCTAATCCACTTTCTCAACATTTTTTTGTTGCTACTGCTGCTCCTGTTTCGAAAAAGGTATCACAGCCTGATAAAAGAAGTTTCAGACAGAAAGGATGCATCACAAAGTATAGTCAGTCTGTTGAGGCAAGAATTCGCTTGATTTAATTGGAGTAAACGTCTCTTCTAGAAAGGCGAAGCTCGTACAACATTTCAATAACAGATGACACTGGTACATGTATAAACGAAAATCTTTCGACCTTTTTCACATCAGTCACCATGGCAATATATTAACTCAAAAGATCTCAAGCCACGTTTGTCGTTATTGTCGTGAAAAACAAAGATATAAACTTCAGTATCTCATCGATGGGACCGTAATTGGCTGAAGTCATGCATCCATCTCAAGCATTGCGAAGTAACTTTGCTCTACTCATCTACGTCGAGCATCACACTCAAACATTGTGAAGTAACTTTGCTCTACTCTAAGTTATGCATCCAACTCGAGTATTGCAAAGTAACTTTGCTGTACTCTTCTAAGTCGTGCATCCCACTCAAGAATTGTGAAGTAACTTTGCTCTACTCTAAGTTATGCATCCAACTCAAGTATTGCAAAGTAACTTTGCTCTACTCTAAGTCATGCATCCCACTCAAGCATTGTGAATTAACTTTGATTTATTATAAGTCATCCATCCCACTCAAGCATTGTGAATTAACTTTGATCTATTCTAAGTCATCCATCCCACTCAAGCATTGTGAATTAACTTTGATCTATTCTAAGTCATCCATCCCACTCAAGCATTGTGAAGTAACTTTGCTGTACTCTTCTAAGTCATGAATCCCACTCAAGCATTGCAAAGTAACTTTGCTCTACTCTAATAATTCGCTTGATTTAATCGGAGTAAACATTTCTTCTCCAAAGCGAAGGTTGTCCAACATTTCGATAACAGATGGACACTGATACATGTACATGTCGAAAATCTTTCGAAATTTTTCACATCAGTCACCATGGCAATATATTAACTCAAAAGGTCTTAAGCCACGTTCGTCGTTATCGTCGGGAAAAACAAAGATAAAAACATCGATATGACCGTTGTTGGCTGAATTAGCAGTTACAATGTTAGTAGCAATATAAATCGTCTTTATGTGGAGTCATGAAATCCGCTTTTTGATGAAAATTTTTTTTTATTTACATACATGAAAGCAAACATTACGTGGATGTAGCTAATCCGTTGGTGCACAAGGAAGAAACAGAATGGAAACTTCCAAGTACCACCAAATAAAAACACTAACATCAGATTTTGTAGTCACGTTCACTTCTGTACCAATTCAACTATTCTATTTTACCCTGAGAGAGTTATTTGGATATGTTTCCCACCAGAAAATTATTTTGTTTCACGGTAATAGTACCTTAGGCAATACAACCTGCGCTAGAAGCATTGCAAAGTAACTTTGCTATACTCTAAGTCATGCATCCAACTCAACTATTGCGAAGTAACTTTGTTCAACTCTAAGGCATGCATCCAAATCAAGTATTGCGAAGTAATTTTGCTGTAATCCTCTAAGCCATGCATCCCACTCAACTATTGTGAAGTAACTTTGCTTTACTCTAAGTCATGAATCCCACTCAAACACTGTGAAGAAACTTTGCTCTACCCTACGTCATGCATCCCACTCAAGCATTGTGAAGTAACTTTGCTCTACACTATGTCATGCATCCCACTCAAGCATTGCGAAGTAACTTTGCTCTACTCTAAATCATGCAATCATGCATCCCACTCAAACACTGTGAAGTAACTTTGCTCTACTCTAAGTCATGCATCCCACTCAAACACTGTAAAGTAACTTTGCTCTACTCTAAGTCATGCATCCCACTCAAACACTGTAAAGTAACTTTGCTCTACTCTAAGTCATGCATCCCACTCAAACACTGTGAAGTAACTTTGCTCTACACTAAGTCATGCATCCCACTCAATCATTGCCATGTAACTTTTCTCTACTCTAAGTCATGCATCCCACTCAAGCATTGCGAAGTAACTTTGCTCTACTCTAAGTCGTGCATCCCTCTCAAGCATTGCGAAGTAACTTTGCTCTACTCTAAGTCGTGCATCCCACTCAAACACCGTGAAGTAACTTTGCTCTACTCTAAGTTATGCATCCCACTCAAGCATTGCGAAGTAACTTTGCTGTACTTTGCTGTTTATTTGGATGGACACTTATTCTCTGATTTATAGTTAGCAAAGATGTAGCATTACTATTTCAGCTTTTTTGGGACTATTTTACGCACAACAAATGAAAGGTACAGCGTCTGTCAGAACGTACGCAATTATTCGTTCTTCTTTCTATCTAAATAATTTCTACTGAAATAAAAACTATGTGATTAAAAGAATCTTGAATGGGTATTGATTTAATATTCAACTTATAAAACTAGTTAAATAATATCAAGCTTTTGCGAGCCAAAGCTCGCAAAAGCTGTACATTATTTAACGTTTCATAACCTCAGTATTTAAATCAATACCAATTTGAGATCCTTTATTTGTGATTACTTTTCAAATTCTAATTCTCTCCATTTATACTTCATTCTAGATGTATCCTGTTAAGTTCCATCACATTCACGTGTCATTTATATAAAGCGGTGATTTTGCCAGTCTTGTTGCTAATGACCAGCTTGGCAACGTACAGAAGGATGCTTGTCGGATTATCCTAGTTAAATATGTGTCTAACACATCATTGGTTGTTAGCGTGTTTCCGACTTAGTTATAACTGGGCACATTTTGAATTTTAGAATATCCATGAAGCTACATAGGAGGGTCTGGTGACGTTTATGAACTTCCGACAAGACATCTTAAATCTGATCCACAAAGAGCGTGCTCTGCAAGGACAATAGGGGTGGATCGCCGGTTGGTTGGTGGCTCTGTTTGCATTCACCAAGCAATAAAGTAGTGCGCTGTGCGAACACTTTCTAAACTAATCCTCGAAATGAGTGTTTGCATTTTAATTAGTAGTCAAATCTCGAAATTCGAAATTTCCACTCACCAAGTCGACGTATATTTCATAATGGCTTCACACATTTTGTTAATCCAAGATCAACTGATACACAGTTGTCACAGTGTCAGTGGTTAAGGTGAACAGAGCACATTATATAATGAGAAAGAAACAGCAATAGAAGACGCGATGCCATTCAGGTACCAGCTTTCTCTCTAAAACCAAAATCTGCACTAAGGACCTTCAAATCTAAGGTATGGATTGAGGACTTAGATGACGCCTGAAGACGGGTGGAGAAGGAACAACATTATTATTCCCTTTGAATACGTTAAAATAGGAATACACAGTAAAAATTGACCTGTAAATAGGAAATAGCTAGGCCATGAATAATAGGAAAAGAGCGAAGAGTAGGCAATAGGCAGAACTGTGGGTTATTAAGTACTCTTCGTTTGGCCAAGAACTTTTAGTCAGAGACGCGCATGCAGTCAACAACCTGGCGATATTATCACCACCACCACGCTTCAGCAGACTATAGCCGTCAACAGTGAGATGCAATCAGAAAATCTAGAATCCAACATCAAACGCGACCTCGGCGCTAACGGCGATTTTTCCCAATGACACGTAGTTAAAGAGGATGAGACGAGGACGTGGAAGGGGAAAGCGACCCAGACAGACAGCAGCTCCTTACAGGCAACATTGGAAGACCATAAAAAGTTGGTCATTTTGTTAATGCTGTAAATTATATAGCCTGGCTGTCGATGAATCTCGGTAATCTAAACGTGTGCAGTGGAAATTTGGAGCCTGTAGTCTGAGTTACTACAACCAGAAAGCGTAGCAAAGCGAGTCCAATAAATTTTATTAAAGGCTGCCGAAGAGTTTACACTCAAATATGAGCTGGACCAACTTCCGGAGCTAAAGTTCGGTGAGACGCTATGCACGGTTGAATCACAGGTACTCGACGCGAGCTTGATGTTAAAAAAATAATAATCGTAAGAAAAAAGTCATACTGAGTGACAAAAATATTTCAGATTACCCCCATGACCCGTTCTGACTTTGGACCCTCTCTGTCATACTATATAAGAGAAAAGGTATGTAATTTCCGAACACTTCGTTCCACCCATGACCTTAGATTTAATTTTGCTAATTTTGTCTCTAACGGTATGTGATCATATTCTATAGCTTGTTTTACTCCTGAGATATCTTTCTATCCATCAAGCCATCATTGACTATTTTAAGTTGCACCAAACTGAAATTACGGGCTCCGAAACGTGCGAATGTTGTCAGAGTGGACACATCTACGCTCACGTATAACCTTTTGAGCCAATCATATTTCGCCGTTTACGTTTGTGCTGCATAGTATACATGTTTTCAAACTGAGTTTCGCTTATATGGGATGTATGTGTGAAGAAGAAAAGGTTTAATTCTTCGATGGAACAGAATTCCTAACGTTGAATGGATTTAATGGTAAGTAAACACTTACTTTTGCATCTTCCACTATTCTGTAATTGAAGAAGGGATGAATCGTAGTGTCGCAAGCATGATATATGTAGCTGTGTGCACCGGTTGTCACCTGAGCGTAGATGTGTCCACTCTGACAAAATTCGCGAAATTCGCACGCTTTGGAGCCTGTGACTTCAGTTATGTGCAACGTAAAATAGTCAACGATTGCCTGATGGATAAAAAAATATATCAGGAGTAAAACAAACCATAGAATATGCTAAGACGTGGTGATTTGGAAGTTTGCGGTGCAGCCATTACAAATTGAGTGGCGATTCGTTTTCTACTCGACCGACTAATTAAGAAGTATGCCGTACGTGCAGTATAGCTTTTAGACAGTGGTTCTTTTTTTCCCCGCACGACGAAACATGTGCAGGTATTAACAAGTCGTACAAGGTGTGCATGTCATGCACGTCTATATTCAAGAGAGACAGAGACACAGTCACAGAGAGAGGGAGGGAGAGAGAGAAAGAGAGTCTTCAGCATGTAGCAGAAACTCAGCTAGAGACAGAATCAATGAAACTCAGTCAAGCCCTGAATAAAATTCAATGTTTCTATCGTAAAATGACATCAAGCTGGAGCCTCTGGGTCCATGCAAATTAGACCACTCTTTTGCTTATTTGGAAGTGTTCTACAACAATCGAATCCAGAGAACTGCCCCATCCCCTGGGTCCAAGGATAGCAGGGAAAAATAAGGATATGTAAACGCAGGTATAACAGCAGGAGCGACCAATGCAAACTCAACCGATACCATGCCCTATACCGAAGTATCACGGTCATCAACATCTTAGCCCAGTTCAACAACAAAACAGTGTTCCTACTATAATATCTGCTAGGAAGGACACCAAATGCTCAGTTCAACAAGAAGTGTTCCTATTACAACAGCGCCAAGAAAATATCCCCTTTCCATGCCTACATGAGCTGTGATACCAATGCAGCATGGTCAAGGAAGAGAATGGGAGGAGAAAAAGACAAATAAGGCAATAATGATGAGAGCCAGAGGAAAAGAAACAACAATCTTCTAGTACAGCAACATAAACCACAAGAGCAACAGCAGCAACAACAACTACTGCAAAGCCAAGGTACCATCGCCGCTACAACCAGGGAAAAAAACAGCGCCGAATAAGCAGCAGTCAACTACTCGGTTCTGGGCAGCATTGACAGACTACCTTAGTAATAAGGCAGAGGTGTGGAAGATGCGAGTCCTTCTAGAAAACGGGTAAGCATCTCAGCAACATACGGAAGTTCCAAGGGCTGTTTCAGAGGCTGCTAATAAACAAAGAAGAAAGAAAGCCAGCTGAACAAGAGAGAAAAGGCAAACCTCCGTCATGCTGCAACTAGGGGAGAAATATTGCAAGTGTCCAGTTTCTGTAGTGATACTAACAGTGACCAAAATGATCAGAGCACACTGGCAAAGTACATCCAGCACTATAAAAACTGGACGACCTGGTGATGGCCGATTGCACAACTCCAAACATTACCCGTTGGCGGATTCGACAAAAGTAAATGCGGTTCAAACATCTGAGGTCTTTCTGATCCTGCTCAAAGGTTTGACTTAATCTTTTTTAAAGGCTACAAATAAAACAATTGACTCTTATACTAATGGTTTAAATTTTGGCTTGAAAACCCATTTCAACAAAACTTAAATAATATTCAAGCATTATTCATTAGACCACCAGTAGAAAAGATACTCGAAGTTTATCCAAATTGAATTTTAAAAAATGTAATGGGTTACTTAGACCTGGATAATTCTCTTACTATGGCCATATGACGTTCATATGCTGTCTTCAGATCATAAATAAGTTCTTCTCTAGCTATGTGTATATATGCATGTGCATACTTCCCGCCATAAGTGTCTCTGCTTTTTCTGCCACAGGACTTGTCCAAATTTTCACGGATGGGGAGGGACATGCCGTCTCATCTTTATAAAAACCACCCCACCATGTCAAAATCTATTGGGCGTCATATTGTCTACCAAAGGTGGGGAAACTGTGTCAGACGTAATATTTTATTTTATATGTGGGCCATAGTGTCATTCGTAATTATAATTTCCATAGATGCCGAAAGTGTACCAATGGGTTCCGTTCTGTTTCATAAAACTACCACTAACTATATGTGGGCTATTGTGAAAAGTCACTAGCCTGACCCCAGAGAAGGAAACAGTTATTTACTTGTATTCTATCCTGCAGTTTATGACAAAAACATATTAAGAATAGCGAAGAATAGTAAAGCCTGATCCTAGCAGAGGCGGCACCGTTATTTTCTTGGACTCTATCCTACAGTTTATGGCGAAGAGATAAGAAAAACGAATAATACTGAAGGATTTCAACCATTTTGATTAAATTTACGCAGAATACGTATCCAAAAAGCATACCGGTAACACTGGTACATTGAATACTAAATTACTATCTCGTGAACGTTTCGTGTGATCCTAATGTTACCGTAGCTTCATACATATGTAAAAGCTCATGTGATATTAGTCTATCCTGCACTAAGAAATTTCGGTAAGTTTCTCATTAGTTTCTTAATGGGATTACATGATTACATTCACAAGATTTGCATGGAGGATTTGAGGTAACATCTTACACATTAAGGTGTTATGCATGTATAAATACATAATACATTGAGATAACGATTGGCTAACATCAGCTTTTTACATTGGACATGATTTATTACACAGAAATACATGCAGGTCATTAGTACAATAACTTGATCTGAATGCTTGCAACTGATCATGTTTGAAAACGGATGGACATGGCTGGACCCTACTAGTTGAACTAGATTCGATATGGACATGGAAAGACCCTATTGGTTGAACTAGATTCGATATGGACATGGCTAGACCCTACTGGTTGAACTAGATCTGATATGGACATGGCTAGAACTTACTAGTTTAACTAGATCCGATATGGACATGGCTAGACCCTACTGGTTAAACTAGATCCGATATGGACATATCTAAACCTTACAGGTTGAACTAGATCCGATATGGACATGGCTAGATATCACTAGTTGAACTGGATCCGATATAGACATGGCTAGACATAACTGGTTGAACTAGATCCGATATGGACATGGCTAGACTCTACTGGTTGAACTAGATCCGATATGGACTTGGCTAGACCTTACTGGTTGAACTAGATCCGATATGGACATGGCTAGACATTACTGGTTGAACTGGATTCGATATGGACATGGTTGAACCCTACTGGTTGAACTAGATCCGATATGGACATGGCTAGACATTACTGGTTGAACTGGATTCGATATGGACATGGTTGAACCCTACTGGTTGAACTAGATCCGATATGGACATGGCTGCACCCAACTGGTTGAACTAGATCCGATATTGACAAGGCTGTACCGTACTGGTTGAACTAGATCCGATATGGATATGGCTAGAACTTACTGGTTGAACTACATCCGATATGGACATGGCTGGACCCTACTAACTGAACTAGATTTGATAAGGACATGGCTTTACCCGACTGATTGAACTATATCCAACATCGTTTGCTATCAAAAATTCGCGATATAAGCATCCAGAGAATCGAGTTATTGTCATCAGTTGTTGATTAAATATCCTAAAAAATTATTTCAAAATAAAAGACATGTTTATATGCTGTTGTTGTTCTTTTTCTTTGATTATATACGTAACAGGGATCAAACCACCTAACAATGTTGCCGATTGTGTTTGAAATCAAGTAGTTATGTCTTAATTTAGAGGTGGTGTTTGGTTGTGTCTTTCGCCGTTATATTTTCATGACAGGTACTGAAGTTCACCAAGTAACTATTGGAAAAGAGTAATTTTTAATTTGAGATATATTTTATTGTGGTTGTGAAAGCTGTGTGGTGGAAGTACACAAGTAAAACAAGTATGTAATATGGTCAAGAGCTATGTTTTAACTGACCCGGAAATGGAATCACGATCCCAGTAGGTTTAGATCAACGGTCATGAAAAAAAAAATGCAAGATAACACCAGACAATTTTAATGTGTTAATGTACTGTAATGCCACTGTCACTCCTTGTAATACTAGTAACATTATAATGATGGTCTGAGTTTAACTGTGAGAAAAGCATGTAGGTAATATACAGTACAATAATGAATGGTCTGACTCCATCTGCTCCCTTCATGCGTTAAATGACGTCATTCATATGAGCGATGAATCTGAAATCTGCATCAGATGCGCATCTGATGGAAAGTTTCAGATAAGCCTCGCTTTAAACGTAACCTTTATCGTGGGTTGTGTATATTAGTATATCATAAATACCGACGGTAGCACATATCGAGAGCTAGGACAAGAGATCTATGAGATCTCGAGTAATGTACAAAAAAGTATCTAGCTTTGTGACTGACAGATTACTGATAGATCAACTTCGATGTGAACATCATTCAAACATCAATCTCGATTGCTTAGCTTTTGAAAGGGAAACAGACAATGGATTCATTCTTTGTAGGAAATATATCACTTTTTCTGAAGCGTCCGCAGACAACACCATCAAATCTAATTTAAAGTAAATAGAATGTCTACATCGATTAATATTTATGCAAACGATGAAGCAAATAGCAAATATCTACACATAATTTTATAGAAGTATTGCATTTTTACGACATATGTTGCTTTTAAATTATAAAGAATAACGGGCTAAATTCACAATTTAAGATATTTAATACACAGTGTTCATGACTATTTGATGAAAATATCAGTTGTTTTTTACATTATTATATTATCTCATCAGTTCACTTAGTTCAATGTCACAAAACCTCACAGTATTCAAACTGCAAAATATAGTGCAATATTGGGATGCATTCAGAAACATTATATTCCTCATTTCATTAGACAGAATTGTGATGTGTAACCAGATGAATTCTGAACATAATAATCATTTCTTTCTCCGTGTGTATTTTAGCATAGAGTTAAAAGGGAATTTTCAGTTCACAAGTTATGCGCAAAACTAAAACTGACTTTTTTGTTCCAAGTAACAAGTACTACTTACATTCGACTTCTGTACCAAGAAGCTACTTATGGATTACGTTTATTACATCCTTTGTTGTCTTGCGTTATTTTTTGCTGCTGCTGATGATGATGTTCTTTGCTCTATTTGGTGTCTGCTGCTTTTGCTATATGGAACATAAGTTGAAATAAATAACAGTTTAAATAATTATTTCATTCAGTTTTAGATTTAAAATGAACTCCATGCTAATGTTAATTCAACGCTTAATTAATTATATAAAGGTTAAGATTTTGCGATTCAGGCAATATGTAACCTTTAGAAAATATTTTTTAAAAATTCAAATTCTATCACCTTTTGAAGCCATGCAAATGGCTGCATGTGATTGAACGATAAATAATGCGTCAATCGTTCGCGTATTTCCCTTTGACTAGATTCATCCATCAAATTAAACTGTAATAATTCAATCATATGCGTAATAGCCATGAACATTAGATCACGCACAAAACCATGCTAGACATCACAACGAAAACTTTTTGAAACGACTAGATGATTTTGCTCGTTCTGTAAAGGTTTGTCATATAAGGATCACTCTGTTTCGGTAAGTTTTTGTTGCCTATCAATTGAGTTAAAACAAAACACCAATATTACAATCTAACATTGAAGATGCTGAGAGTATACATATTACTATCTTCAGTTGACGAGGCTAAGGTTTAAAGCCTATATATAATTTTAGTAAATTTGTGCAAACCTCTCTCTCTCTCTCTCTCTCTCTCTCTCTCTCTCTCTCTCTCTCTCTCTCTCTCTCTCTCTCTCTCTCTCTCTCTCTCTCTCTCTCTGTTTTGGAAAATGGGATCAGGTTTTATTTTGCCACAAATATATTAAAGACTGACAAAACTAAAACTCCCTCAATCGATCGATCGATCGATGGATAGATCGATCGATCCATCAATCGAAAGCAGGATCACGATTTTTTTGTTGCATACTTTGGTACTAAGCCATCTAGTAATGTAAATCCAATGGTGTTGTAATCTTGTGACAATACTGTATTAGATAATTGTATTTTTTGTAAATGAAAGCACTCTTGTTTTGCTTCATTTTTCTCCTAAGTTCATTTCTCATTCAAAATCTTTCGCTTTAAGTGAACTATCAAAAATCGGGGCTCATCTTAAAAGTTTTAGCTTCAGACATATATTTTGGCAGACATATGGCAGTCACATAAACCTCAATTCTATAAAAGAGAAAGATTACTTAAGTATGATCTTGGGTTTGTAGTGTGAAATCGTTATCTTCGCATAAAGCTTTTTTTCAAAATGAGCAGCTCCGAGTAGTTTGAAATCATGGGTGTTCCGTTCAAGATTTTATGTTGTTTTTATTACAACGTGTCATCTATTTCCATCTTACTTTGAAATGATAATATTTATTTAACTCATGCAATTTAGTTTAGTTTTATCCTATAGCTTCATGTTCGGTGCCAAAATGTCCTTGACCGTGATCATGTTAAATATTTGCAAAATTTTTCATTTCATCAAAACTTGTACTTGATCTTGTTTTTGTAGTGTAAAATTTTTATCTTCGCATAAAGCATTTTTAAAATCTTTCATTTCTAGGCCTTTATTGAACAAATTTATTATGAAATAGTATACATGGTTATTCCCGCCTTCGAGGAGGAGAGATTTTTTTCTTCATAAAATTCATTGGAAACAAAATTAAGTTCTTTTACATTTATATATTAAAGAACCTCATACATTGTGTACCAAACGAACGTTGAGCAGAATTTGTACGGTTCGAATATTAATGAACACAGCCCTTACAAATAGAACATTTAAGGCTACAACAGGCAAAATGTAAAGAAAATAGCTAGGAAAGATAAATAAAAGTGATCCAGAAGACATTTAAATTCTTTGTCGATGATATAGCTGCTAATATATCCAAGTAATTATCAGACATTTCAATCAATACTGTGGTTCATTAATTAGCATAATTCGTTGCTATGAACAATCATAATAATTTGCAAAATTAAACGAAAACTAATTTTATGACTTCATGATTAGTCATATCGGCTGTTTGAATCTATGTACATATTTATTAACCCTGATTTGACCTTTCATACTATCATTATGTTATCTCACTATCTTTGTCCTAGCCATATTCTTGACTTCTTTCATTATGTATGTTAGATATCATAAGAATTCAACCGTGTTTTCCACTGTCAATCATCAGAACCATAACAGAGTTTGTTTAAAGTTCACATTATACTACTGATATCTTTATACTGTCATCATTAATAATCTTGGTGATCTTGGAGCAATGTAATAATAAAAAAGGGAAAATCTATACATTTTATATATGAATTTTCGAATTCCTCAAAATTGTCACAAAGCATCACTGTATCTTTCTTTGCAAAACAGAAATATAGCTCTTCAAATGTATCAATGCTGAAAATTTCCATGACGTTTTTTTGTCACCCAGTCATTATTTGGTACCACTGACATTTTTGTCACCCAATCATTGTTTGGTACCCATTGGATCATACTTAACCAAAACTTGACCAATAAGTAAATGTCATAACCAGAAAAACTATGAATTGAAAAATGTTGCGTATTGGGGATACTCTATACAATTAAATGATCGCGGTCTCTAACGTTTTTCTTAATTGTTCTAACTAAAGCTTTGTATCAGAGTGCCCAAACTACTTTTGCGGTACACGTTGCCTTTCGCACAAATTCCTTCTTAAAAATAGTACATGTTTTGACTGTGTTAAAATGTTTTTCATCTTCCTCTGTGAACACCTTACGTTATGCCATTTACATCCTAACACTCCATTCACAATGTTCTGCAATCTATGCTAACACATATCTCTTATGTACACTGCTGGTTTATATCTCGTATGGATTTATTTAAAATACAAACTGACCCATAATAAAACGTTTGAGCTGTTTTGATTGTCAAAGATAGTTTTTTATTATTGCCGATCTCAATCCAACAGACGTATCCTGACACGAAGTGTCCGTGTCTTCTGCACACCTACATTGACAATATACTTACCCAGAACATCAATTTTTCTCTTGTACTTTCGAAAAGTCCTGCTTATGGCGTGAATGCAAGATTGTTCCTCTGATAAGATGGTAATTTCAAAATTAAAATCCGTAATATAATGAACTATTAACAGATGTTGCTGGTTTCTATATTTGACATCATAAACTATCCTTTTGTTGTATATCTATCAAGTTATCTGCTTTGTATTATAGTCTTTTGGATACTATTAATTTTATATTGCAATACTTTAAGCATTTTTGTGCACATAATTTTCTTTCTGTTGATGACATTAATGTTGCTGAATTATTCCAAGGTAATAGCGCTTCTAACTATAGACCACCATAATTAACAATTACTAACATGTTAGCATTTCTTTCTCTCTATTTATGATGTTTAGTCTTGTTAGTTAGCGTGTTTCAGCTATATAAATTTATCAAATATATTTTTAATTTTTGTTAAAGCACTCTTTGTTGCATCATTCTTCGTTTCAAGATCAAATGAATATCTATTCAAATTCTATTATAATGGTATCTTATTCGATTCTTTATGGTTATATTTAAAACTGATCCCATGGTATAGAAAGTAAAATTATTGTCCAGGAATTTTACGTTAATACGAACTTCCTAAATCCTCTTTGTTTTAGCGGTCACTGTTTATCATAGCATTAGCTAAAAATGTCCAGATTATATTTTGATATTGTTTGATACGCTATCGGTTGAGGTGTATTGCAAACTTGACTTGATTCTACAGCATCACGATTGTTTAAGTTAATTATAAAAAAAAACTTCATTAGTCTTACCCACATATGCAACAAGGATTTTGAATCTCCCATGTATATGATTGATACATCATTCCTTTCAAAAACTGTGGTATGTGAAAGATGGAATAAAACAATCTGAATCATTCAGCCTTTGTGATTTTGAAAGTAACAAGCATGCGCAGCGCGAAATTCAGTGCTCTAATGAATTTGGCAGTCTAGAAACAACGAACGTTTGTTACTTTTAAGTTTCTTCCTCTTATCAGATCCTGAGTGCCGCTTCGTATTATATAAGACTTGCATATTTTTACCCATTTCTCCAGTCAGAAAAAAGTATTTAAAAAAGCTACGGCGATATTGCTTCGCCGTGTTTGAACACGGTTCATAACTTCAAAGGTCTATTTAAGATTATTCACAAACAATAGTCCATTTTTCACACAAAGGTGTGAAGTTTTCATTTTCTTCTGTCATACCTTAGTCACAATACAAATTTGTAAAATCTTGACTGCGTATCTTTTATGAGAGCATTAGCATTCTTGGGTATAAAATCCAATATATATATATATATATATATATATATATATATATATATATATATATATATATATATATATATATATATATATATATATATATATATATATATATATATATATCCTAAGTTTTTAATCTCACTTTCTGGATGTTGCATTTTTATCCCTATGGCTGGCGTCAGTTGAATGTTTGTAAAATCTGAAAATTCTAATTTTTTAGACTGGCAAGGTGCCAATATCTTATTGAGAAGATAATTAAGATAATTAGTAGCACAAAGAAATACCTCACCCTAAATGTCTGAAGACTAAATTATATCTTTATGAAAAACTGCTGACAGAAACTCAATTATTTGATGCAAAAATAGCGCTATTTTTCATTAAGGGGTCAAACGTTTGGGTTTTTTTAAAAAAAACAAGTGACGTAATGCAGGTATGTTGTTTTCAAATATGTCACTGACAATACAAAATACACACCAAAAATCAACAATGAAATTGGTAAAGTACAAAAGTAAGCAGTAATATATAGAAGAATTCAGAAGTACTGTTTGAAGATGGCTGTTGAGAGATTTCCTAAAAGCTATAATCTACAACTGATTTTGGCAAATACTGTGAAGGATAGGCAAATTAGAATCTATTGTTGCACATGAATGAGAGACGTTTAGGAAAATCAAGGAGAAGGAATTGAAAACCTGTTTTCCTTATAATGAAATGACAACGCCAAGATATTTTTCTACATGAACTAAGTAGATATATAAATTCAGTGGATATATTACTATTTTATACTGAGATCAGAAACGAAATGAGTTGTCGGTACTACATTGATTATTTAAATTTTTCATATAGTTTTCGCTTACAGTGTATTTTCAAAAATAGAAACTTTCCTAAAATGGTAAAAGTAGGTAGCTGTAAAAATGTTCTATAATTCGTTACAAACCTTCATCCAAGCTGGTAAACCGTTTTAGAATAATTTCATCTTAAGTTCAATCGCATAACCGAAAAAAAAACATTATTGGTGTCAAGACCTCAGCTATATACACAGGTAGAGATAGTAGACTGTGAAAGTTAATGTTAAAATTCACTTATAATTAGTGACCCAGTCTAATATGTATGTATGTATGTATGTATGTATGTATGTATGTATGTATGTATGTATGTATGTATGTATGTATGTATGTATGTATGTATGTATGTATGTATGTATGTATGTATGTATGTATGTATGTATGTATGTATGTATGTATGTATGTATGTATGTATGTATGTATGTATGTATGTATGTATGTATGTATGTATGTATGTATATATATATTTGAAGAAACTACAATCAAGTTCTTCATCCGCCTTTGACTTACATAAGATCCAATCTTGATGTTGACCTTTCCTTGGCATAACATCTAGATTACTAGAAGTTCCATTCGATCGAAGATAGTGGTTCCATTGTAAAATACGTCCCTTAAAAAATAATGCTTACTTAATAATTCATTTTGTTTGCTTTAGTATCTAAAATTCGCCTTTCTTCTATGTTAGAATTGTCGTTAATTCAAACATGAGGTGTGTTCCAGTGCTCCTGATGCTTTTGCAAGCCGCCACTGTTACATTTGGCCAGACGAACCGTAAGTAGACCATTCCTGTATATCTAGCTGTCTCATAGAGACTTTACTTGCGATTTTTCAAAATGTGTTGAAATTTATAGTGTTAACCAAAAAAGTCAAAATTAAAGAGTGTGGTATGGTTATTAATTTAAAACGATCACTCGTTTAATCAGACAAATTGTGATTTCTTAGAAACAAAGTTTGCCAAGCATGCCTAAAACATATTGGAAAAATGAACGCAGCATTTCTTTAATTGTTTAATAAATATTACTCTGTGAGTGTGTCATTTTGATTTTTACCTAGCTTTAACAATTTTTCAGTCATATCGCTACGATGTCTGCAATGTGACAGTTTAATAGCTAGCACTGGTGGGTTCTGCCGCAGACATATAGCATGACGTCTTACCTAGTCACATTATCCTGACACCAGACCGACAGTCCTTGCACTAGCCTCTTAATGCTGAGCGCCTAGCAAGGCAACTGTTAGTACCACTTTTATAAGTCTTTGGCATGACTCGGCCAGGGTTGGGACCCACGACCTCCCACAACAGAGAAAAATTATATGGACAAATTATATTGTGGTATGTTTCATAGCAACTAGTCAGAGGCGATTAAATGTGAAGAGCGACAAAAGAAACAAGAAATAAAAGAGAAAATAATCTTTTATCTCTTTGAAATATCCGTCAGATGACAACAATTTACCTGAAAAATACGAGGTGATGCTTAATCATTGTTAAAACTCAACGAAACGTGTTGCAATACCTGACCAAGCAAGCTTATCACACGCACTCCACTCCCCAGCCACTCCATTCAATGCAAACATGTTACAATACCTCACCAAGCAAACTTATCACACGCCCCCTCCCCGGCCACTACATTCAATACAAACGCAATACCTTAACTTCGACTGTATTGAATTGATGGGTGGCACTTTTTATTTAATCTGTGTAACATTTGGCTTATTACTTTCATTATTGTATCTTCTCTTAAGAAGAAATTGATCAAACATTTCACTATAGTTGCTCTACCTAGCAAAGATATGTGGTATTTATTTCTGACATTAACTTAGCTTACAATAGAAAGAAACTAGAAAGTAATTCAAGCAAATTTATTGGACACTAGAAAGCAATTTAAGAAAATTTGTAGGACAATAGAAAACAATTCAAGCAAATTTACAGGACACTAGGAAGCAATTTAAGCAAGTTTACAGGACACTAGACAGCAATTTAAGCAAGTTTACAGGACAATATAAAACAATTCTAGCAAGTTTACAGGACACTAAAAAGCGATTCAAGCAAGTTTACAGGACACTAGAAAGCATTTCAAGCAAGTTTACAGGACACTAGAAAGCAGTTTAAGCAAATTTACAGGACAGTAGACAACAATTTAAGCAAGTTTACAGGACAATATAAAACAATTCTGGCAAGTCTACAGGACACTAGAAAGCGATTCAAGTAAGTTTACAAGACACTAGAAAGCAATTCAAGCAGGTTTACAGGACACTAGAAAGCAGTTTAAGCAAATTTACAGGACATTAGAAAGCAATTTAAGCAAATTTATAGGACACTAGACAGCAATTTAAGCACTAGACAGCAATTTATGCAAGTTTACAGGACAATATTAAACAATTCTAGCAAGTTTACAGGACACTAGAAAGCAGTTTAAGCAAATCTACAGGACACTAGACAGCAATTTAAGCAAGTTTACAGGACAATAAAAAACAATTCTAGCAAGTTTATAGGACACTAGAAAGCGATTCAAGAAAGTTTACAGGACACTAGAAAGCAATTCAAGCACGTTTACAGGACACTAGAAAGCAGTTTAAGCAAATTTACTGGACACTAGAAAGCAGTTTAAGCAATTTTACAGGACAATATAAAACAATTCTAGCAAGTTTACAGGACACTAGAAAGCAATTCAAGCAAGTTTACAGTTCATCCGTAATTATTAGTAAGCAGTTTCAAGCGATGTATTAATGGACCTCCTTAGTCAATAGTTAGTAATTCAAGAGTTGTGTTAATGGACATCCTTAGTCAATAGTAAGCAATTCAAGCGATGTGTTAATGGACATCCTTAGTCAATAGTAAGCAATTCAAGCGATGTGTTAATGGACATCCTTAGTCAATAGTAAGCAATTCAAGCGTTGTGTTAATGGACATCCTTAGTCAATAGTAAGCAATTCAAGCGTTGTGTTAATGGACATCCTTAGTCAATAGTAAGCAATTCAATCGATGTTACAATGCATTCTTAACCATTAGTAGGTAATTCAAGCGATGTTACAGGACATTCTTAGTCATTAGAAATCAATTCAAGCGATGTTACATGGCGTTCTTGGGCATAAGTATTCAATGTTACAAAGTGTACATTTTGCTGATTTTCCTTCCAGAAATGTTTTCTCTATTAATTCCAATTTACCTATTTATTTTTGGATACGAATTGTGCAAGTATTTTCTTTATTTCAGAATGCTTGGGTATTGGAGACGTTTCTTTTGCAATAGACGGTTCTGAAAGTGTTGGAGAAACCAATTTCGAGCTACTAAAAAACTTCACAATAGATACCGTTGATAAAATGGTTATCGGCCCTGATAACTTTAACATTGCTGCAATGATTTTTAGCAGCTCACTGACACCCATGGACCAGTTTGATTTCCACGAATATCAAGAGAAGCAGCATCTCGAGGAGTTAATCAGAAACTTCTTTTATATTCGAGAGGGAACTCGAACCGACCTGGCCATCAAACGCATGCAAGAAATGCTGGATTCAGCGCCTCGGAAAACCGTACCCAAAATTATGGTCTTGATAACTGATGGAAAATCAGCCAGTCCAGTAAAGACTATAGCTGAGGCAATGAAATCAAAGAAAAGATTTACCCAAATCATTGTAGTTGGCGTAAACATCGACAGTTTAGATGTGTTGGCCGTTCATGAGATCAATGCAGTTGCATCAGGGGCAGACAAGATTATCTGGGTCTCATTCGCAAATTTGAATTTCAATGCACCTGAAAAGTTGTTGGATATTGTCTGTCAAAGTAACTCTCTCTCTCTCTCTCTCTCTCTCTCTCTCTCTCTCTCTCTCTCTCTCTCTCTCTCTCTCTCTCTCTCTCTCTCTCTCTCTCTCTCTCTCTCTCTCTCTCTCTCTCTCTCTCTCTCTCTCTCTCTCTCTCTCTCTCTCTCAGGCTGTACAACATAGTGATTGTTAATTCTGAAAGAGACATTGTGACAATAACAAAATCTCTACATGCATGTACTTATTCTTCTGGATAGGCAAAGAATGATTGCCAGTTCAATGAACGAAGCTATATTATACTATTTTCATTTTCAAAGATGTGATGTGATGGAGATTTTTAAAGTAGCTTTAACAATTTTACAGTCGTATCGCTACGATGTCTGCAGTGTGGCGGTTTATAGTGATGTCTAGCACTCTGGATCCATGCCGCAGACATTATCTTGACATATGGCTAACCAGTCATAACACTAACCTCTTACTTCTGAGCGCCAAGCGTGGCAGAAATTAGTACCATTTTTGTAAGTCTATGATATGACTCGACAGGGGATCGAACAAACGACCACCGGCATCTGAGGCGGACGCTCTAACCATATGGCCACCATTTTCCCATTTTCCAAGATACACACACACACATACACACACACACACATATATATATATATATATATATATATATATATATATATATATATATATATATATATATATATATATATATATATATATATATATATATATATATAGATAGATAGTCATCACCTTTAAAATTATTATCCTTATTATTATTATTATTATTATTATTATTATTATTATTATTATTATTATTATTATTATTATTATTATTATTATTATTAAGCCAAATGTTCCTGGCTTATTTGCTATGTTAGATTTTATAAAGTGAGTAAATACATTTTTACTTGATGTAATGTTAGAAATAATTGACATCGTAGCTGATTTTCAAGACGTAGACAAAAGATTCTTGCTTAATCACGTGGAACGTTTTAAACAAATAACTTTATGGGGGTTAGATAATGATTGATTCTATTAAACTTTTTATGTCGTATGAGTGAAGTGATTGATTCTTTATCGATGCCATAGAGAGACCACAACTTTCGTCCCCATTTCTCATCTTGATTCTTTCTTGAAATGTGGTTTCCGTTTATGTTATGAGGCCCAGCTTTACTTTGAAGTGTTTGTCTGCATTTTTATATGTTCTGGTTACTTATTTATGTGCTGCTATTTTTCAGTCATTCAAAACGATTAGACTATGTCGCTGGAGATTTCATATAGGTCTTTCATCTTTGCAGAAAACGCCCTTTGAGTATGAATATTTTGAATCAACTCTGAAATCTATCCATCAAAACAGAAGATCCCGTTGACACAGGTGTTGTCTTGTGCAATTTTTTTTTCTGACAATGATATTTCAACTATAAAAATCCAAAGTTCTTCCCACAAAAAAATGAAACACATTACATTAAAACTGGATATCTCTCAGCCATGTTTTTTTTTTTATTCTCAAGGAAAGCATCTCTCTCTCTCTCTCTCTCTCTCTCTCTCTCTCTCTCTCTCTCTCTCTCTCTCTCTCTCTCTCTCTCTCTCTCTCTCTCTCTCTCTCTCTCTCTCTCTCTGTGACTATAGAATCATATATATCCTAAGATAGATAATTCTGTTTCATGTGTAATCTATTGCTGACAAAAGCGATATTTTCCTAATGTTTTCTTTTATTAGTCGCAAGAACAACAACAACGAGTACTACGACCACAACATCAACTACAACCCCACTGCCAACTAGCACCACAACAACTACGGAACCTACCACTACCACCACAACACCAACAACAAAAGTTACTACAAGGATGGCCACAACTAGAAAAACAACCAAACGACCAGCTCCGACTGTTCCTGTAGGTGAGTCTCTAGTACAGAATTCGGAGTTGGTAGAAGCGGAGAGAACCAAGGAAAGGACTCTAAGCTCTGTTGGTTGAGAATCGATTGATGTGTCGTCATGTGGCGGTCTGCTAATCAAGACTGTTTATATCAGCGACTAAATTCCATCGTTTTCGGTGCTCTTTTAGATGGGGTTTTGTTTTTGTTTTTGGTTTGTTTGTTTGTTTGGTATATTTTGATTTGTATTTTTTATTTTTTTGGGTGCGGGTGGGTGAGGTATGTGATCGAGGTGGTCTTGTGTGTGTGTGTGTGTGTGTGTGTGTGTGTGTGTGTGTGTGTGTGTGTGTGAACTCCCGGCTTCCGTATGTTCCAGAAAGAAAGTGCCTCACGGGGTGTTGGTGTCTCCATTTTCGTTCGATTAGACATACCAGCCAGTAGAAGGATAGACCACGAACCGAAGCATATTGAATTTATATTTACTAAAATAACCCTTTAGAAACATAAACTACTCTTAGCGAACAGTTACAAAACCACCAAGAATGCTTGAGATTGAATTCACTAAGGACTATACGTCGTTATTATATACAAAAAAAAATAGTATCCTTTACGATAATTTCATGCCACAGACATAAATTTATATCACAAAGTCTTGACTTCTTTTACACTTTTCTCTACATTGCAAGCGAAAATACAATAAGGTAAAAAAAATCAGAAAGTGTCAAATAGAGATTTTATACTGATTTGATCTCATCTATGATGCTGTATTTTTGATTATTTCGTGTATTATAAGGTACTCTACTATATTTAATATAATGTACTATATATATATATATATATATATATATATATATATATATATATATATATATATATATATATATATATATATCTATATATATATATATATATATATATATATATATATATATTCACAATAATGTACTGTACTATATGTACTGTAATGTACTGTACAATATGTTGAGCAAAAACGAAAAGCCAAATTAAAACAAAGTACACTGCATCGACAATTATTTGATATATGATCAACATTCTGTCACAAACGTATTGATTTACCACTTTTCTTTATACACCCCCATCAAACAAATATGTAACATTAGGAAAAAAGTATTGAACACCCAGCTTTTAAAAGGTGGAAAACTTAGCGCAAAAATGACAACGTTTCATTACATAAAGCATACCTAAAGCAGCATGTTTTGTTTGTTGCTTTTTCTGGACAGATTCATTTTATCAGTCAGTCTGTAAATCCGTCATCATTGTTTGGGTTATAACTACTATGTATTGATTCAAAAATAAACCTTCACGTAGGTGCATTCTGGGAAGAATATGCGCCATTTGCTAAAACGTGGATATTGTGACCTACTTTACTAGGTTAACTTGAAAATTGATTGCATCTGTGTATAGCACCTAATTCCAGTACCTTATTAAAGATTGCATTTTAGAATTAATACATTCACACATTTGAAGTGGGTCTTAGTGACCTCTTTTTAGGATAATGATCTTAAAATGGTGTTTGTTCTCTATTTAACAAACCTTTCAAATTGCTTATTCCAAACATACATTTTATGTTCACATTGAGATACGGCTGTCGTAGTCACCAACACTGGATTGATGTGACCTTCTTTCTAGGATTTACTGAACACATACGTTCAAATGATGCAAACTCTTGCCACAGAAGCGAAGGCATTTTGTGGACCCTTTACTCACTCTTAAGTTTAGCGATAATTTGATACATTTTATATTAACGAATATTTAAAACTGCACCCAGTAATTAAATTTTGAGCGAATTATTGAGTTTTAGAAAACAAATTCAACCTTTTTTTGAATAGGCGGAAGGGTTCCAGAAGAATGCACAGGTTGTTTCATTCAGGATGGGCTCGGATATAACCCTCACTTGCAGCTATGCCACAAATTTTACCACTGCGCTAAGGAAAACGATAACGTCATAAAGTATACCCATACTTGTCCTTTTGGTCAGTTTTGGTCACAGAAGGCACTTTCCTGTGTCGATCCAAAAGTTGCCAAGTGTGATAAAGGTAAGTCATCTCAGCATGAATATAATTAAGCTGGAACTATGAGAATCTGGTCTTAATAAAGCTATATATGAATTGATATTTCTGGATACGCAAACGACGAGAAAGGAGTACAGGTACGAATCAATTGACGATTTAATAGAATGCTTGCCGTAAATATGTTCGAGACTTGTTAAATCCGGTTTTCTATGGTTACAAAGATGTATAAAGAAAAGCCATCATCGTATTTTGCATGAAAGAGCATCTTATATGAATGTTCTGACAGAAAGAATAGGGTTTCCGAATTGACATTCTTGCAACAAGAGAGACGAAGAATATCCAAAAAAATATATTTATCCGTTTATCAAAGCTGAAATATCTTCTTATTCAATTTCGTACCTGTTATTTGAAGTCACTGTTACACCAATTTTCCGGTTTATACAGCTTTGTTTAGATACGCTCAGACGTAGTAAATCACGATATTACTTAGATATTACCGTAATTCACGCTCATGGCTATAGAGAAAGTAAACAGTATCATGACTTTCATTGGTACGGTGTACTACTTTGTCAAATATTTACTTCGGTTCGAGAAACAGTCTAATACGGTTTTTACTATATAATCCTTGCTCTTTTGTATATTTTAAGGCAAACATATTCTAAAAAATGCAAATATATCGGACAGTTTTAGTCGTTGGTTTAAGCAACAATCTTTGGGGCAAGCACAATTTCAAATATTTCATGTAATTTTCGAGACATAGATTAGAACCTTGTCACTGTCTATTCAATAAGAAGTATTTATGTGTTTGTCGTAGCATTCAAACGCAAAAAGTGATTAATTGCGTAGCGTATCCTAAAATCATCACATTTAAAAGATAAAACATACTTCAATATGACTTCAAGATCCGGATATAACTTGTGTTCAGTGTTACTACATGGGACCTAATTAAGTGCACACTCATGAAAATTGAAATTATTGTCTTCGTTTTGTAGTGTGAGCAAACATGCTATGGAGCAAGCGGAAGCATTTTACACAATTTTTTGGGTGGTATATAATTTGCTGCGATTACTTTATATATATATATATATATATATATATATATATATATATATATATATATATATATATATATAAGTAGTTAATGTTTTAATTAATAAGTATTTTAATAAATGAATACAAATGGATGAATTTATCTTGATGTTTGGAAAATCACTTTTCCTAAAATTTATGAAAACCTTCAGTTAAGTACAACTATTATTATTTGATAAGGGGCCCCGAGTGGCCTAGTGGTCTACAGTGCTCACCGTTACGGATCACTGCCATCTCACCTCTGTCTGTGTGGGTTCGAGTCTAAGATTCGGTGAATGTGGTGAGAAAGCTTACCAGTAGCTTCTCGTGGGTAGGTGGTTCTTTCCGGTGATTTTCCGGTTTATTCATCCACCATTAATAATGGCGGCCATGTATATTCTATCATGTGCTGAAAAATTGCGTTAAGCCCCAGAACAACAACTATTTGACAAAAAATGGGTCCAAACCCTAACTACTCCACCCTACCCTGAAAAAAACAAATATATAGATGTTTGCGATGAAAGCTTAGCATTTGACTTTTTCTTACTTTAATCAGATTTGAATGTAAAGGCGTAAATTGGTCGATTTCGTTTTTCTGCAATATACAGTCACCGACATTATTTAACAGACACTGCTCTTCAACTCTCGCTCAACACAGTTGGTTTCAGACGGTTATGAATTCCGTACTTCTTCAGTTGTTTTATTTAGGAAGTTCACATTTTTTTAACAGATTTATCACATAGTATATTTTTTGCTACCTTCCTGGTTTACAATGATTATTTTGTAATGAATTCTTCATATTTGTAAAGTTTTAATACTAAACTTTTTCCAGCATTTATACTTTTACAATCAATATTTTCATTTATTTGAATTCATGAACATCAATTTCAAAATTATTCAAAAGTCTTGGTTTTTGATCGGTCTTTTGATCGTATTCAAAATTTATTGTGATACTTCAAAAATAAAAGTTCTTTCAAATTATTAAGTTGGTACGTTCTAATTAGGGTAAAGGTGAATAAATAACTGCTTATTTTCATATATAGCTTTCTGTGATGTTTTGATTTACTATCAAACTGCATCTGAATCGTTGAGAGTTCTCTTTTGTTCGTTTGCACGCAAAATTTAATACCTGTTTACCTTTCACGTACAATCTGGTACTAAAATATGTTTAAATCAACATTGACTACTGAACAAATGTAAATATGAATTTTGTCTGATATTATACCAGAATACAGTGCAACAAAAACCTTGTTCCAAAGATTGAAAAATTTATGAAAGTACCATGAACAATTATCAGCCATTGTTCGATATTTAAGACATTTTTCATCTACTGTTCTATTAATCTGATACGTCATACGGAATACCTCCATAAACCGAGCAAGAGATTAATATGCGAAGCATACATTCAGATTGTTTTGCTCTGTTTCCAGGTTTATGTTTTTGTTCTGATCGCAGTCGTAACATTTCATAACTTTTTCTATTATTCATTTTTGCCGAGAGTGAGTGGTTACCTCTTTCCTATACACAAAATGTTAATAACGGTAAATATACGAGGCAGATTTGACTAGCGATGCTCTATATCCAGTTGACGCAATTGTATTAACAGAAATAATCATGAATAGGAGCAAACCATAAAAAAGTAAACGGTACAAAAGTTGAAATCTTCAAAACTTTAAATATAACCTTATTTCTATTGCGAATGCTTTCAAACTGAACTTACAACTGAATTTTAAAAAATATAATCGAAAAGTTATTATTTTTAACATTTAATGTGCAAATAAAATATCTCAATATTTAACGTATAACATCCAAACTGTTATAAAATTTAATGTATTACATCCACACTTTTGTAATATTTAACATATAACATCCAAAATATTTTAACATTTAAAATATAACTTTAAAATTTTGTAACATTTAACGTGAAACATCCAAACTTTTGCAAAAAATACATCCCCAATATTGTAACATTAAACATATAACATCCAAACTATTGTAACATAAATAACGTCCTAAATATTGCAAATTTTAACGTGTAACACCTAAACATTTTAACATTTAGCGTGTAACATCCAAAATATTGTAACATTTAACATTTAACATCCAAAATATTGAAACATTTAAAATCCAAGATACTGTAACATTAAACATTTAACATCCAAAATATTGTAACATTTAACAAAAAAACATCCAAAATATTGTAACATTTGACTTGTAACATCCTAAATATTTAACAATTAACATATAGCATTCAAAATATTGTAACATTTAACATTCAAAATATTGAAACATTAAACATATAATATCATAATTAATGTAACAGTTAATGTTTAAAATCCAAAATATTGTGACATTTAACATATAACATTGAAAATATTGTAAGTTTAAAAGCGTGTCATCCAAAATTTGTAATATTTACAGCATAATAACCCCCGTTAGTACATGTTGCAAAATATATCATTTTTTCTCTGGAGTACAATTTTTATATTCATAACGTAAATTATTCATTACTAAAATAATCAAGGTAACTTTTTTTATAAAAGATGCATGTAACCGTAAAATGCCCTATAGTACGATATCAAGATTCTTTCTTTTTTGTATCGTCTAAAATTGTATCAAGCCAGCGGAAACCGAGTCTTGTGCGTCCGGTCCACAAGGGTATTTAGACCTATCCCCAGGTTCCTTGATAATATGTCAAGGCGATATCGAATTCGGGGTTTCTAAAATACTTTTCTAACAGTTACATGGGCTTTTGACACTGTGATTTATTTTTATGAGACTTCGACTTGGCACTTGCTAATAATAGAGAGTTGTGGAATACAGGTCTCACGTCCTAGGATGACAATGAAAGTCCACAAAAAGGCTAATATCAAATGTTTACAAAATCTATTTGCCAACTAACATAAGTTTTAGATGAACTATAGATGGTTTGTTATTAAACGTTTTTAAAGTGAAAACTATTACTAGCTGATGCGTATCGTTGCCTATTTCGGATCAAGGTCACGTGGCCTATTTATGATCAAGGGTACTTCATTATCAAATGTTATTTGAATGATATTTTCACCTGGGCTGTTTAATTTTTTTAATTTTCTTTAATTCTGTTTAATTATATTACTAAAAGCTGATAGTTGCAACAAAGTCAAATACGATTATATTGTTTTATTTCTTCAGTAATGCCACTTTACAGGCATTGTATATCGTTAAACAAACTTACTGCCTCAACCTAATAGTATTTGCTTCTCACATTAAAAACAGAAATTCTCAGTAAGTGTATGTTTATATTAAAATTTGAAAGTTTAATGAGCACGATTAAAATAATAAAATAAAGGCTATATATTTGTTTTTACAACAGACCCATGCAAGCAGAAAGACCATGTGGGAATGCGCTATGAGATGGCGGGCATTTGTAGCGGCTACTGGGAGTGTGCGAATGAAGAGGGAAAGATCTTCTCTAAGGCCATGTGCTGCGAAGACGGTCATGTGTACGAAACAATCTCTGCGAATTGCGTTCCTGGGACCTGTAACAACACCATGTGTGGTGTCCCAAAACCAAAGTATCTACCATTTGGTAAGTCAGCTTCACTACTTTTCTTTCTTTACCAATTTATTTACGCATGACAACAGTGCAGTTGTTTCACATCTCAGATATTGATGCATCTACTCATTACTAAGGTCACACGGACGATCAATAATCACAGTCTGAAATTGATGACCGCTTCTGCTGATATTTTCGTCATTAAACGTATTTTTTGTCATAGTTGTGGATATATGGACAGATAATGATAATGTGGGGTTTTGGTCAAAATTGTGGATATATGAACGGATAATGATCAAGTGTCGAAGTTTTCATAATTTAATATTATATAAGCAAACTGGCCAATTCTTTGAAATTTATATTATATTAGTAGACAAGCCATATCTTTCAAATTTCGGCACCAAATGCTTGCTTTTCTTTTCAATAGGTTTCTGATATTTGAAAATAATGTAATCTGAGTTTAATTTTATAAAACCAACATGAAGATGGTTTACAGCTCGGTTTGTAATTCTTATCTATTTCATTAGTTATTTCCTTTTAGTGCCTGGTTTACTACTCAAATGCTGATGAATGTTAGAATTTAAACACAAACCAATTTGTGTGCCTCTCGTGAATTATGCTTTTCTTTTGCAAAGGGATACTTTAAATATGTTGTCACTTGCCTTGGTGATGATATATTATGCCAAGAAAAAACCAGATAAATGTTCAGTTCGTTTATAATTGTTTGACTATATGAAGCAATTACATATAATGCGGAAATAATACATAACTATTGTAAAGCGATATCTAAAGAACTGTCTAATTATTATTGGCATGTATGTTATTAATAAATTACAGTCTGTCCATACAAAGCCGTTCCAGGAGATGTGACAAAGTTCCGTTCCAGTATTTCTTGGGGATTGATGAGCTATGATTTACCATGTTCACCGGGAACCATTTTTGATCCTGATCGCTGCACATGCGTCAATGAAAATATTGTCACGGTTCCAACAGGTGAGATGATATACAAAAAAAATCATTCCAGTAGAATTCGGTTAATTAAGCCATGTCACGTGCCAACTAATTACTTTTATCACTTATAAAGCCGTAACTAAGAAGTTTAACTCCACATTTTTTCATGGATCATTATCATATATACGTAGAATTTCAAGAATGTTTAGCAAACGTTACACTACATATTGCTTAATGTCTTCTCTTGGAACAAATAAGCTAGTCCGAACAAAACTCTCTTGTATCGTATTTAGCAGTCAAAATTATTATTTTATGTTGAAGAAACAATCACGCGTTCATGTGTGCAATTTGATATTATAGCTTACTTTGTTGGAAAAGATCGAACTTTAATTAAAAACTAATGCCGACAAATTGATCTATGAAATTTTTTCTGTATAGATTAAAAAAATTATTAAAAGATTCTTTCCGATTTACACAAAGAATGCAAGCCAGAAATCCACATGAAATTTGATGGCAACTTCCTGGACGACGCTGGTGTAGATAACGAGAAGGCAGTTGTTAGAGTGACTTTGATGAACTCTGATCCCAGTCCAGCAGGCGGCTCATATGCTTATTTCAACGGTAGTTCCTACATTAACCTGTACAGTTTGGCGAACATTTACTATGGCAGGACGGTCGCCATCCACTTTTGGATGAGGTCACTTCCGGGAACCCCAGATGAACCGGAAACAGTCATTACTAATTGCCTGATGAGTACTGGATCTGAATCCAACCAGTGCTTATACTCAGATTGTAACCCGTCAATTCAGATTGAATTGAGCAATCTGACCAGTACATTGAATCATAAACTAGTGATGGAAGACGGAGATACACATATTCTGAAATCAAATATTAATGTAAGTAGGAATACACAAATTTATATCTCTATTGGGTAGGGCAGTTGTCTTTCAGCTATCGCATTACAAAAAGTTCCAGTGAATCGCTACCCAGTCTAACTACACATATAGGAGACAGTGTGCTTGAATTAAATATTCACAAGAACGGTGTAGTGGCAGGACAAGTTAGTCAGCCAAGTGGGGCAAGGTGGGTAGAGTATTCTCTTCAAACGCAATAGGTCTAATGAGGTTACAGCACATTCGTCTTTTCATATCAGATCTTTATTACACATCGAACGATTTTTGTATTTATGAACAAAGCCGTATACGAAGAAATTTCATTTGAATTTTTTCCAAACTCGTGTTTGGTAATCTTTTCCTGAAAAATTTACAGACGCATGTGTTGTAAAGTAAATAGTGTTTGCACTATCGGATATGGTACAATGAAAGAATAAGATATCCATATTGAATTTATTAAGAAATTTATTAAGAATTAACAAAGGAATAAAGTAGCTTGCATCTTTGGTGTATGACTTCTTAGAACATTGATGTCCAAAGAGTGATATTCATGCCTTAACTTGCCTTCAACAAACGGAACAATAAAGCAGCAGATCTGCCTCAAAAGTCTTTATACGGAATCTAGGTCCCTTGGTACCGAATCCAGGTTCCTTGATGCCGAATCTAGGTCCCTTGGTACCGAATACTGGTCCCTTGGTACCGAATCCAGGTCTCTGAGTATTGAAATTCAGGTCCCTTAGTAATGAAAACTTTTCCCTTCCGCATTTGTCAGTGTTGAAGGTTTCTAACGTTTCTCTCTAATTCGTGTCGAAATATTATATTTTCCTTACTTTCACAGAACGATGAATGGGTGGAAGTATGGTATGTGTATGACGGAACTAGAAGCCAGGAGTTTGTAACTGGGACCAAATCTACAGAAGATCACGTGATTACAACAGGTAAAAAAATAAAATTCTTACTGGTTTTGAATCATTGCATATTATTGGATATAAAACAAATATTGATTTTCTTAGGAAATCTTTTTCATAATATATGATTTAACCAAAACACTGTAATCAAAATGGATTTAGGCTGTAAATCCGCTGCAATGCACCATATCCTCACGTTGATCTCAGCAACTTATTACAAGTCTCTTTCACTAATTATATCTCGTGTGCACGGTCTGCAAACAGTTGATAGTATAATTTTGCTTGTAAATCCCAACTCATCCTGCTGTTTCACTTCGCCAAATAATGTACGAAGAGTTGGCAAAATTTTCGTACAGGCGGATCAGATGACAATCTCCACATCAGCGAACAAATGTGAGTTATCGTATGAGACGTTATTGCAAACAATGAGTGATAAAATATGTTCTGATACAGATCCTTCGATCAACAGGAATTTGAAAATTCAGCAACGAAGAAAACGACAATGCATTTCCAAATGCAAACATAGTTACGTTTTTCATTCGATAGTCGTGTTAGCTTTCAACATTCCACTCTATGTATTTGTTTGTTATGTTGTTGCAATGTATTAGACAGGAGGCTGGAGTTTACACTTACCAGAAGAAACAGATGATGTTTTTTTATAGCAGATAATTAACATATATTCATGCTTTTCATGCAGTTATTTTGGTTAATTGCGATAATAGCAATGTTCCTAGTAAAAGTTATGCAACAAATCATAATTTAATATAAAATATAATGATTATATTTGTACAAGAAATAAGCACCATAATTTGTGTGATGGAATTATTGAGTTTCTAGTCAAAATAGAAAATATTATGTTCAGTTAAGCAAAACCCTAAATTATGGTATAATTTGCATCACTACTAATACAAAGAAACGATGAATATAATATCGGAAGCATGTAATAAAAACATTTTCTCTCCATGGAAATAGCTGTAGAATAGACATTAAAGTATCCCTCTTATCCAGACACAATTGTTATGGCGAACTAAACATTACGTTCTACTTTTATGAAAGGTGTCTTGCAAGAACCTCAATCATTTTGTACAATGTTACACTTGAAATGAGTTCAAAATGTTGCAACCGTGCTTCGGAGGTCGGGGCTTTACAACGTTGCCCTCGAAATGAGTTCAAAACGTTGCAACCGTGCTTCCGACGTCGGGGCTTTGCTGATGCAGAGAATTCGATCACAGCGAAAGCGTAACTTTTACGATGCCATGTTGAATACCAATTGTTTTATTCTTATCATCTAGACTTGCGTTCGATGCTGAAACAAATCACATGCTGCAAATCCAAGTCGTGTCCAGAGGCGCCATGGTCAAGCTTCAAGCTTCAATCGCTGAAACTTGCACCCGATGTGAAGCAAAAATGTTTATTTTTGTGGAAACTTACGTTTCCACAGGGGTACATGTCTAAAACAAGGTCGATAGTGATATTGCTACTGCGTTAACGAAACTCATTGCAGACCTTTCGGTAAAATCTCTGATCACTTGTCCCTAATGGTCCATATTAACAAAACCTCTTAAACTAATTTTATTTTACCAAACGAAAGTTCACGCAGATGTTGTTTGTATTATTGAACCTGGTCTGTATGATCGCGTGGGGCACATTGTGGATAAAATCGCCCAATCTGAACAAAAGTTATCATCATTTCTCAATAATAATAATAATAATAATAATAATAATAATAATAATAATAATAATAATAATAATAATAATAATAATTTATTGAATACCTGAATAAGCAACGAAAATTTGGTCAAATTAATTTTTCTTTACTAAGGATCAGCCTCAATCCCCGACGTTATTTGATTGATTTATATGTATTTTTCAATGGCGTTGGTGTCTACTGCATCGTTTAATATTTTTTCAGTATCATCAACAACATTGTTAGCTATTCATTATTATTTTTACTGGCTGTCTTTGTTTACAATAATATTTTCGTGCTATGGTTATTCTTATCGAAAGCATTTATTTTCAAAATAAAATCACACTACTATCATTAGTTGCACACATTAGTTTTTTTACATTCAGCTGGTGCTGACACATTAGTTTCTTACATGCAGCACATGTTCTAATCAGTGCTAATCACGGTGTTGTGAATTTTCAACCCGGAACTGCCCTCTCTTGTGCCAAACGACATTCTATTAAGTTCAGATAGTGTTTCAGACAAGACAAACTCTCAAAGAATTGTGCGTGCCTACTAGGTGTAATCGACATAGGGAGTACAGAGACAGATTTAACATTAAATTTCTTGTACAAACCAACCTATGTTCCACTTTTTCTTAGCAAATAAAAATAATATTTTTGCCACTAGATTGATTTGAACCTGGAATGTTCCAGTAAGGCTATATGAAGCGCTAATCGATTGGGCCATGCAGATGTGTAGCAAGTAAGAAAAGAATTTGAAAAAAAACTTAACAGATTTTGGTGAAAACATACAATACTCCTGCCTTCACGCCGATGTAAAAACGAATCCTTTTTATAAATTTTCTCTATGAGATGTTGTATTCGAATGCAATAATTATTTCTGGTGCAATGGACCTTAATAGCTCAATTACTGGAGATCATCTATGTGCACTCATAATCACTGTTGCTACGACAATCACGGTTACTATGGTAAATCTGTTTAAAATATTATTACATTTGCATTTCCTCCAACAATAATATTTGTCGCTTTTACGCAGGCAGTGAATAAGATTGATTGTTGACAATCCAGTCTGCCAATTTTTGATAGGCACGCGTTTCTCAGCCTAATCTGTTCCGTGGAACAGCACTAAACTTGTATCAATGCAGCTGCAATCAGACTAAGACTAGCTATCGATAGCCACACAAAGCTGGGAACCGGACATGCTCCTGGGGATTTTCTCGATAGGTGTTGCTGGCTCCACGAGCAATCACTGCGAGCGCACACGAATTTATGGCGTATGGCCTCGTATGTAATTCACTCACGCCACACTGACGAGTGTTAAATGGGTAAAATCAAATGGTGCAGAAGGTCTTAACACATATAGGTAAGGGAAATTTCTAACTCTACTACTTGTTTTAATCAGCCGTGAGCTTTGCAAATATATTCTGTCTGTGACACGTGATACTCAACAAATACGCGTCAAAGTTCTTGGAACTGTAAATTTGATGTTAGACAAAGGTGAGATCTATTATTCTCAATCCGAAAGAGCGTTCAACAACCATGCGTCCTCCTTAATACATTTTATAAGATACGAATGTTCTCTTTGCTTTGATACAATAAACAGGGTAATAATCACTTCTTATTTACTTCAGGAATTGTCGGACAGCGTCAGTCTGGTCTCGTTATTGGGCGACCAGTCACCAACGCGTTTAATAATTACTTCAAAGGAGATCTCGATGAGGTAAATGATATTCAGGATTTGCATTTCTCCCAAATATTTACAAATGAAAAATGAATATGCTTAAAGTTAAAAGTTCTGCCTGAAGTCCAACTATTTACTTATGTAACCACGTTTATACCATTCCGGATGTTGCCCACCAACCAGAATGAACAATATGACATCTTTACATGGAGCTCAGTCATGTTTTTATACAAGGGTCTAAAGTAAATAAATTATTCACATCCAAGAATTTCAGACACTGTTTGAAGGGCCTGTGATATTGTGTGATCGCAAAGCATCGTAAAAGATAAATAATAATTGGTTTCAAATCTCTGGCAAGACTCCGCTTTTGGTTATGTTCCTAATGTTAATTCATCCAATTAAGGAAAAAGATTATATTTATTTGTCAAGATTATTATTACCATCCATATAAATATTCAGAAAATCTGATGCTAGTGAATCTATAATTTTATTTATTGTTTAAAAACCTCATGAATATAAATCCAATATCCTGCATTTAGTAACAGTAGTAAGTTTCCTGCATTTAGTAGTCAGTTTCCTGCATTTAGTAATTAGTTTCCTGCACTTAAGAATCTGTTTCCTGCATTTAGTAATGAATTTCCTGCAATAAATAATCGATTACCTGCATTTAATAATCAGTTTCCTCAGTTGAGTAATCAGTTTCCTGCATTTAGTAATCAATTTTCTGCATTTAGTTTTCCAGCATTTAGTAATCAGTAATAAGTAATCAGTTTTCTGTATTTAGTAATCAGTATTTTTTCATTCAGTAATATATAGTTTTCAGTTATGAAGCGATTTCTCGGATGCAAACAAATACTACTCATTTCTAAAGAAAGATCATAAGGCTAACACAGTTAAGGATTAAGATCGTAAGGCTAACACAGTTAAGGATAAATATCGTAAGGCTAATACAGTTAATGATAAATATCGTAAGGCTAACACAGTTAAGGATAAAGATCATAAGGCTAACACAGTTAAGGATAAATATCTTAAGGCTAACACAGTTAAGGATAAAGATCGTAAGACTAACACAGTTAAGGATAAATATCGTAAGGCTAACACAGGTAAGGATAAATATCTTAAGGCTAACACAGTTAAGGATAAATATCGTAAGGCTAACACAGGTAAGGATAAATATCGTAAGGCTAACACAGTTAAGGATAAATATCGTAAGGCTAACACAGTTAAGGATAAATATCGTAAGGCTAATACAGGTAAGGATAAATATCGTAAGGCTAATACAGTTAATGATAAATATCGTAAGGCTAACACAGGTAAGTATAAATATCGTAAGGCTAACACAGTTAAGGATAAATATCGTAAGGCTAACACAGTTAAGGATAAGTATCATAAGGCTAACACAGTTAAGGATAAAGATCGTAAGGCTAACACAGTTAAGGATAAATATCGTAAGGCTAACACAGTTAAGGATAAATATCGTAAGGCTAACACAGTTAAGGATAAATATCGTAAGGCTAACACAGTTAAGGATAAAGATCGTAAGGCTAACACAGTTAAGGATAAATATCGTAAGGCTAAGACAGTTAAGGATAAATATCGTAAGGCTAACACAGTTAAGGATAAATATCGTAAGGCTAACACAGTTAAGGATAAATATCGTAAGGCTAACACAATTAAGGATAAAGATCGTAAGGCTAACACATTTAAGGATAAAGATCGTTAGGCTAACACAGTTAAGGATAAAGAATGGAAAATTAGTTCATCTCAAGGCTCCGCATTATCAAAATACATTCACAAAAATACACTATGTAAGAGTTCTGTATAAGTATGACAGTTTGTCATATGACGGATATTTCAAACGACTCATTTTGATACTCCATGCTCATATTCAAAGCTTGACCATTCGGGAAGAAGTTTTTTATTATTACGATATGAATTTTCACATGGCGTATTTCTTTTATCCCTTGATTCGTTTTAGTTTGAATTTTACCGCTGTATCCCGAAGAAGGCAAAGGATGCTTTGAAGAATATCAAGTAGAGCCTGGGTTCCAAGAAGCAGTTAGAAAGATTTTGGACCAGGTTCTGAGAGATTTTATCATTTTGAGAAACAATATGGCTCATAATACGTGACAATTCAGATGGCATGCTGAAATTATTCCTGGACATTAATTTGTTATCCGCACACTATTTGGTCCATATTTACGGCCTACATTTTACGTCAATTTCACCTTAATTTATTAAATAATAATAATAATAATAATAATAATAATAATAATAATAATAATAATAATAATAATAATAATAATAATAACGCATATTCAAACATACACACACATCATTTAAAGGTGATAAAGTCAATTATTATAAGAAAAGGATGGATAATAACACATGACCTTTTTCATGGACAAAATTGAAAACATTCCTAAAGAGTATTGTATCTTGTTTTCGACATACTCTGTTCCATGTAGAGTTGCCAGATATGCGACCTTGTTTAATCTGTTTACGTTTATTTATATATATATATATATATATATATATATATATATATATATATATATTGAAATATTGAATAAACTTTGATATGCTTGTTGCGTCTGATTATTTCATTATTTCGTCACAACTATGATCCCTCCATAATAACAGTCTTAAAATTGTTTGTATATGTATGTATGTATATGTATATGTATATGTATATATATATATATATATATATATATATATATATATATATATATATATATATATATATATATATATATATATATATATATATATATATATATATATATATATATATATATATATATATATATATAAATATTTGTTACCATATATAGTTCGTTGTTAAATAGTAACTTAAATATATGCACCTAGAAAATGGCTAACATGAATATCTTGATAGGCCTTTTGTCTGTTGCCTGGACTTGAGTGTAACATAACAAAAATAACGACTATTTCGATTAGAAGCAAGAAATTATCTGATAAAAGAAATATGTATACTAATCTGGTCTTCTTCCAACTTTTCACTCCTATGCATCGATTAGGAATGAATTAAGAAAGGCAAAAATACAAGCAAGCTGGAGTCAAAAAATCTTTTATTAGTAGGCAGAGTAATTGTTATACTTTTGTTGTCCATATTCATAAATCTTTTTTTAATCAGTGCTTCCATATCTATCAATAAAAGTTAAAGTATAACTAAATCGTTCTTTATTTAATTTTGTATGGAGTGGTAAAGTATATGGTATTAAACGTGATGTTTTAAGTTTCGAGGAAAATGAAAGGCAATTGGAAAGAGGAACTGAGAAGTTCTAATGAGTATTTAACCCTGAGTGTTCTAAATTTTGTTTAATATAGCATGCTCTTTAAATAATAATCCTAAAACGAATCCGGAATTATATTTTTTACGATTTTGTCTATAACCAAAGCAATAATGCACATTTTGCAATGATAAAGCGAAAACTATATGTGACGATTTTTGAAAAACTTCTCACTATCCCAAATCATGGAAAGATGTAACCAAAGACCATTTGATGGAAAGATGTAACCAAAGACCATTTGATGGAAAGATGTAACCAAAGACCAAGACGCTTTGATGGAAAGATGTAACCAAAGACCATTTGATGGAAAGATGTAACCAAAGACCATTTGATGGAAAGATGTAACCAAAGACCATTTGATGGAAAGATGTAACCAAAGACCAAGACGCTTTGATGGAAAGATGTAACCAAAGACCATTTGATGGAAAGATGTAACCAAAGACCATTTGATGGAAAGATGTAATCAAAGACGCTTTGATGGAAAGATGTAACCAAAGACCATTTGATGGAAAGATGTAACCAAAGACCATTTGATGGAAAGATGTAATCAAAGACCATTTGGCTTACAACAAGTCTGACAGTAAAGAGGATAACATGATGAACTTTCAAAAACAAAGCTCACTGAAATATGTTTACAAAGACTTTTTATATTAGAAAGGCAAAGAGGTAACACACTGCTAAGCAAGAAACTTGAATGTAAAATACAAATATAAGTAATGAGGAGTGGTCTGAGATTTATTGTCATACGAAATTTTGTACTAATGATACAATGCTGGTCTCTTCTAATAAATTTTGGAAATGAATTAACATGTTCGACACCGAAAGTGCACGTTCTGTAGGAGTGAGAACAAAAGGTATTATACGCCTGTTCTATGAATACAATATTACGTCAAAGTTTTGATACCATGTTATTAAAGTTTTTTACATTGTTGTCTGAATATTATACATTTGTCCAAAAATGAAAATATTTCAGGAAGTGAAATATTGGACATATTATTAAATTTCTTGCCTTATTATTATGTTTACACTTGCAGATCCAATATATAAAATCCTATTATTTATGTTTTAGGCAAATAATTGAAAATACGCTGTGAAGTTTAACAAGAAAAGACCACTTTCTTTAAAAATGGGCCTCAGTCATGAACATGTAACTCGTACAATCAGTTTTATTTATTTGAGTCAGAGTTTGAAGGTAAACAGGAACAAATATTATAATATCCGAAAGTCTGTCAACTGACAATATACGCTTGTATCAGTCTATCTAACTGTCTAATTGTGTCAGTCTATCTAAAGAGATTGTGTGAAATACGCATGTGTGTTTACATTTCTTTTTCTATGAATTATATTAAAAGTTCCTAGATTTTCTGATAACCAGAACGTTTAACTATAAGGTGATGGTGTTCCTTGACCCAGTGATCAACCTATTCGGGGATAAAAAAAGAAAAAGTAAGAATAACTCACATTAGAATGGAAAGAAACACAGTGGTCAAAGTAAAGCCAAAACATGTGTTTAACTGTTTTTTATAGCAACTAGCTCTATTCGTTTACTTGGGAACTAGCCCTGATCTGTTACGTAATTAAGCAACCGAGGATATAAATTATGGACGAGCAGCTTGTATTGACAACAAAAATAAAGAAATTATAATATATATAATGTGTGTGTATGTGTGTGTGTGTGTGTGTGTGTGTGTGTGTGTAAGAGAGAGAGAGAGAGTACCATATACATTACAAATAACATGGCTTTTAAAGTGTTGGTATAAAACAAATTGATATAGCATTAATGTTGGTATATCAAATTGTGATCCGCCTATGACACAATACGCATCTGTATAAACATTATTGATGTGTGCTGTCCATTCGGGGCCTACAGCTCAATTAATAATTTCCTTTCATTAATGATAACTGACGTGTAGCAATAAAAATAAATATAAGAATAACGAAAAAAGTATTGATAATCCCCGTTTTCTAAATTAATTTAATATGGTACACAATTTCATCGCAATCCTTTCTGCTTTCCGTTCCCTCTTACCCTCTCATGTATAAGGGACAAACTACGCAGAAATCTGGAATGAGAGAGAAAGGTTATTTTGGGCTGGGTGAAAATCTTGAAAATGAACTTGTACCAAGTAGCTTACAAAAACATGGTTTGTCGTAACTATGTGTGTAAACTCTCTCTCTCTCTCTCTCTCTCTCTCTCTCTCTCTCTCTCTCTCTCTCTCTCTCTCTCTCTCTCTCTCTCTCTCTCTCTCTCTCTCTCTCTCTCTCTCTCTCTCTCTCTCATTGTCGCAAGATACGAATTAAAATCCATGAAACGACGAGAGTAGAGGTTTCACATGTGTCTCTGGACCTTTGAATGATGGTATAGTTAAAGAGAGAGAGAGAGAGAGAGAGAGAGAGAGAGAGAGAGAGAGAGAGAGAGAGAGAGAGAGAGAGAGAGAGAGAGAGAGAGAGAGAGTCGGTATTAATGTTAATTAATGTAGAATAGTAACTTAGATCAACTGTAAATATATTAAAATATTTCAAGTGAATGACAGAACATTCAATTTCCAAGAAGCTAATCATGTGTTTTGTATTGTTCTGTTTCATTAAAACTAACTTTCATGTTTAAATTAAAAGTGTCCTCTATCGATTTAATCAAATAAAAATGAAACTCATACAGACAACTATCAGTTTATCAAAATATGCAATGGTGATTGTGAATTGACACAAACGACACAGAACTACTTTTTGTAGCATACACACTCGGTAGGTATAAGAGGGGTTCATTCACTCGGTTATTACATAGTTGGATGTAGTCAGTCTTAACTCCGTTCGAAAGGCAAATATATGTATGTCAATTTGCTTTAAATAAACTTAATGTATAGTATGTACCCTGTATTAATGATATACAACTCGTTGAATAAATGTATACATCTCGTGGTATATAATTGATACAACGTTCATATTATTCACACATACACACACACACACACACACACACATATATATATATATATATATATATATATATATATATATATATATATATATATATATATATATATATATATATATATATATATAATATAAAGTTCTTTAAATGTATACGATTCTGTACCTCGACATTAAAGTAACAAAATTATGCACGATTTTAAAACAATTAAAAACTAAAACTTAAGTCAGCTTTTCTAAATATTAATAATATTGAATATAGATCAATTAATAGAGAAATCATATTTATCTAGGACCAATTTTTGGTGACCACTGCCCTCAGTGACTGAGTGACAAGTATGTAGATGACATCAATTCTTGCAATGAGGCCAAATGAAACAGCGCAATATGAGCCGGTAACCAATATATATATATATATATATATATATATATATATATATATATATATATATATATATATATATATATATATATATATATATATGATCACCGTCCTATAGGCTTGACTGTAACAGCTTGAAAATACGCTGCGGAGGACGGAGTAGGCACTAGTGTTATTGGGTACATTTTATCCGTTACTGAAATACCCTTTGTTCTTGCATTTGTCAAATTATCTGTCCTTTATTGTGTCAGATGACATGTAACACTACCTCTTTCCGTAGTAAATGCTATTTGTATGAAAACATGTATCAAAGACTTTTAAAAAATGCTTGTAGAAAGCAAAATGTCCATGAATAATTGTGATTTTTTTTTTCTCGACTGCTATAGAAAAGTCAATATTTAGTCATTCATTCTAACCTCTGCAGTTGAATTTTTTATAAACAAAATTCTGAACAATCATATTTTCTATCGATTTAAATGGATAGTTTTGTGCTTGGATTGTAGAATTAATAGTCAACAGAAGGGTTCTTAAACGTGCATAATACTACAACTAATTTTTCTCTAATAACCTAATGAAAACTCTAATTGTTCACTTGCACGTTGTTTTCTTGTTTCATATTTGTCCGACTTATCAGTTAGAATTTCCAAGCCGAATTTTAGTACTTCACACCGTGCAATAAAAAGCACGACCCAAATACCCAATACAAAAAGTGATTTCAATATCAAATTACTAAACGCATATACCCATAGAATGATGTATGCTAAGAAATTAAGAAAGGTTCATTTTAAGAGACTAATACATGGTGTCATATGTCTCATAAATTATGTAGATTAAACTTCTGCTTCTAGAAATGTACTAATCACTCAAGTTGAGAAATATATTCCCAACAAAGACTCGCCATCAGATAATTACCAGAATGTAACAAACATATAGAAGGAGAAGTCAAGACAAGTAGCGCGTATACTAGATTTATAACATTAACCTCGCTTCCAAACATCACATATCCCCGAATGATCACACAAGATGCATTTGTGATCATGAATGACAAATGAATATGCACCATAAATCAGCTACCAACTGGATTTAGAATTCCTAAATATGATTAAAAATATGCAAGCAATGGACAAAGCTACATAAAATTCAATCAAGCACCAAACTACATTGACTTAGCTATCGATGCTTCAAACAGGTTTCTAACAGGGCAAAAATGCTTTCTCACACTGCTTACTACAAGAAAAACACAAGTAGAGAGATTGCACTTAATAAAGAAAATGATATCTTTACCAAAACCACAAGTTACTTAGCTCATCAGCGCCCATTCAAAACGGTGCAAAATCTATCGTCGCCACTAAACTATACTACCTGACTGCGTCTCTCATGTATATTACCTCTAAGACACAATGTCTTATAGCGATATAAAACCGTCAACTAGCATCTAAACAATCACAGCTTATAATGTCACATTTCGATCACGTCTTTCCTAAATCAATAACAATTCAACTGATCTAGTGTCTGGTCCAGACGGAAACAAGGTTTCTCAGTGACCCATGTTTAGGTAGCAGATTTGTTCTCTATTAACACCATACCCAATTCTATCGCCAAATTATTGACTATAGGTAAAAGCATTGGCTCATAAACCAACTATATCCACTCACTTTGAAATGAAAATTATAATGAATAAATCGATAGTCTCTCGTGTCATAAATGTTGCGATACGTGAAGCGAACCTCCAAAAAAGCTTTTATCTTTGTAAACGATAAATTTTTCCTTCCAGTTGTCATCTTGGATAGCACAAAGATATCACAAAGCTATCCAAAATCGTATCGGATGCATCGGATATTATGTATTGCAACATGTAAGTGGACTTGTACCCAGCGAATGAAACATCTGAGTGAGCGAAGCTTAATAGTCTTTATTTTCTTATTTCTAGGAACCTCAAGATAAAGTTGTCAACAAAGGGGTCAACTAAAGGGTTCTTAAATGTGCAAATACTACAAATACTACTTCTAATCGTCTAATTACCTCACATCAAGAAAATATAATTTCACAATTGCATAGTGGTATTGTTTAACATTTGTATGACTTATTAGTAAACTTTTCCAAGCCCGGGAAGAACAACCGACCCACAGGAAGCTGCTGGCAAGCTTTTTGCATAATCATGTTGAATGAACCTGAGAATCGAACTCACGCGGACATAGGTGAGATATCAGTTATATGTAAAGACCAAGCTGAGTTATTAGATGTACATTTACAAAAACAATATGGAGCTAAGCCCATAATATGTTCATATTTAATAATGTTAATTCAATAATGTACTAGAGTATCTACTGATCTCAAACCCAATTTTACACGAATGAAACCCAGGTACAATACACCTATGAAATCATTTTCTTCTTTTTAATATTGGAAACCTCGTAATTACCGAAAATACAAGTAAAAAAAAATTGTTCGAAAATGGTTCCAGGTTCCGAAGAACATACACACACACACACACACACACATATATATATATATATATATATATATATATATATATATATATATATATATATATATATATATATATATATATTTATATATTTATATTTTCTTATATTTATATATTTATATGTATATTTATATGTATATATATATATATATATATATATATATATATATATATATATATATATATATATATATATATATATATATATATATATATACATATATACATATATATTGACTACCATTGAGAGAAATCTTCGAGACAGACATGTCAACAAGCGAACAGAATATTAAGAAATAAGAATCGAAGAAAGAGAAAAAGAAAGTAACACAATTGTATCAAAGAATAGAGTGCTCCTCATGTCCTACAGCTTGTCCGGTATATTATACAGGAAATATAGGATCTCATTTAATGCAAGGCAAAAGTTTCAGAAGGTTTCAGAATGCAAATATTCATTACGTGGGAACATTTTAAATATTTATCCTTGTGTTTGAAGAAGCTGTGTTGCAGAAAGAAAAACCGGCTTATTTATTTTTTTATTTATTGTCGGAATTGCAATTCTCCGGAGTCAAGTTTTCTATAACAGTGTGTTAATAAATCTTGTGCATTTCAATTGTACATGTAATGTGTTGCACGTGCAACATGCACCTATCAGTTTACAAAGGACTACCCTATGCTTAGTGCACGTACAAGTTGTATCTAACGATTAAGAAAGTGGAGGTCTCAGCCGCTTGACCGATGGTGAGTAGTTTTGCCAAGTTATTAATTTTACTTGAATATATTAGACGATTCTTACGTGAAAATATTCAATATTGCTTTGTTGAGATGTTAAAATCACCTTTTAAATTTGACTAGGCTCAAAATTAACGGTACATAGCTCAAAAACGAATACATTCGTAGTCGTGCAGCTGTAAAGGTAACTTACAAGCGATAAAGAGTGCATGGTTTATCATGGATAAACAATTAGTACTGTTTATTTAACTACAGTTCGAGAATTTAATATGCAAATTTTTTAATTTTACTATCAGATGGCACCAATTAGTCATTCTTGTGCTGGGGTGTGGTTAAATGATCCCGACACAGATGCAACCATTAAAAAAACTTTCAACTGCTATAAAACAGCAGATCAACACTGATTTATTATTAGGAGAATACACACTGTGAATTAAATCTCTATCATCCCAACAATTTATTCAAAAGTAAATTTTATTAATGCAGAAATCAGCAGAACTCTGTTTATGTGCATCACGTGACTATAGCTATATATTTTATTTTTAAACGGATAAGCCACTAAGAACTGTTCACAAGTTCAAGGTCACTTCTACAAAGTATATATTGTTTAAATTCGCAAACTTCTAGCTCAATCGTACGGTCAATTATATCATGCAAACAGAATAAACTGAGTTTTCGGGGGTTTTCTGCAATAAAATTTCCGGCGAACCAAATGCATGGTTTTTCTTAAAGTTAGAAATGCGACATAATCCGAGGCATATTTAAGTATATCGCAAATATTAGATACATTCCGAATACTCTATGTATGTCTATACTTGACTTTTACTATACGTGATGTTTTGCATTTTTACAATAAATACAATCTTTCCAATTATAGACATTTTAATCAAATAAATTTAAAATATAATTTATACAAATCTCAAGAATAGCTGTTAACAATAATAAATAAAATTTACACAAATCTGTTTTGAGACAACTCTTTTTTATGTCCAATATATTTGCACCGACTTTTAAAATCTATGCCCGACTTGAGTTGGATGTCTATGAGGCAAATTGATCAAGCTATTTGAGGCGGTTTATTATTCTTAGTTTCACTTTCAGAGAATGCATTTTGATGTAAACTGCTGCTTTTTACACACGCCCTCTTGCCCATTACGTCTGCACATCAAGCAAAAAGGTGTGATATTGTTGATAAAAAAAAATATGTTCTTGCTGTGTGTATTGCTTTTTTTTTCTTTTACTTCATGACGGCCAAGTGCACCATTATCCTACTACAATATAGTTTTGTCTCGCACCGAGTTGGGAGCGACTGTCTAATATTGCTGATCATAATATCGTTATCTACATCAAATAACATTTTGCTCTAAAGGTAAATTTGTCCGTATAACGTGGAGAAAGTCCAACAAGGCAGCAGTAATCTACTTCAAGAAATAAAAATACCTGTAAATAACCGTATGTTAAAAACCAACCTCATGACGAAGGGCGCTTTAGCATATAAAATGTTTTTGGTTTGGGTAAAACAAACTGTATTCTTATATATTTTCTAGAAATTAACGCCTTGACTTGGCTTAGTCAGCCATACACTTATTTAACTAGTTTCCAGTTCTTCTCAATCAGAAACCTTTTTGACTGGTACAAATGCTAACAAATTTGAATAAAGAATTAACGATTCTTGACAGACACAAATGCTAACAAATATGAACGATATAATTAACAATTGCTGACAGGTACACATGCAAACAAATATAAATATATGATCAACGATTCCTGACAGGTACAAATGCTAACAAATATAAATGATAAAATCAACTATTCCTGAAAGGTACACATTCTAAGAAATATAATCCCAAAATAATCAGCTATTCTTGCCAAATAACAACAACAAAAAACAAAAAAAAACACAACCACTCTTCTGGACAAGTGCGTACACAAATCTAGATAATCCATGATTCTATTTTAAAGATATGCATTCATAATCTGAGTTCAAAGTCAGTTAACGTAAAGCCATTTTAGGAAATATAAATATATAGTCTCCAAAACTATGTACATTCTCTGCATCATTGTTTTTTGGAGGGAAAAACGTGCAAAGAAATGCAGACTTTGTGCATTAAATGAAGTACATCTAATTACTGTAAAACGCATGGAAAGCATTAACAAAAATTGAACTCTTTCGAGCATTCTCCATTTCAAATTTGATGTAGTAAAGTCAAGGAGATGAAATTTAAATCAGAAATGTTAATTAAAATAATGGGTGGGTGGGTGGTCAGCTTTAGATACGGAGCTTTATGAATAATGGACCTAATACTACGTAATGTACCTAATACTACCTAATGGACTTAGGGATTTTGCTTAACATCTTACCATTATTTTTTCAATTAAGGTTTTCTTCAAATATTTGAGATGAAGCTCCTACCCTGTGAATTTAAAATGGAAAAATCACACCAATTAAAATCCAACAAAATTTTTTTTATACTTATCTGGATATCAATGGTGTTTACATCATATTTTAATGTTACCTGACTTAAAAGCGAGTGAAGGAAAGAACGTAGATGATTTGTTTACACTTCTGCTCATATATGTCTTAATATTATTTTTGAAAAGTTATTATAAGGAATTTTGTAATTTTGTTCTCGACTGTAACACTATATTGCGTTAAGAATTGAAGTCCACATTTTGATTTATTATTTTGCGTTAAGTATTGAAGTCCACATTTTGATCTATTTAACCTAAACTATTTTAATATATATTGAATTATTATGCATGTGGTTTACGTCAGCTCTGTATGTGTGAAACGATGTCATTGTTTGTACGATCAGTCGTATGTGATGTAGGAAGCAAGGAAGATCGTAGCCAGAGTTGAACTTCTATATTTCAACACGCTTTCTGGATACTGTGATGAGTCGAATGAAAGCAACAGGCAAATGAGCCGAGTTATTTTCGGTTTTATTTTCTTCGCCAGAGTGACATTGGCAATACAACTTCCTAAATGTGTAGAAACATTCACATTGAAAGTTGCAGAAATATTCCTTTTTGATGTAAAAAATAAACTTCCAAACTGCATTCGTGCTAAGTCCCAAATTGTGCATGTTTATAATTGTCTTTTTGTAAAGATAACTAAGTTACTTGTCCCACCAGTCTATTCATGTGAAAGTGATAACCTTATAATCCATATTCAAAGTTTATTGCCCTATCAATCCATTCTTGTAAATATGACTGCCTCATTATCAACATTAAAAGTTACTTGTCCCATCAGCCCATTCTTGTAAACATGATAACCAGATTATCCATATTAAAATGTATTTGTCCCACCAGTCAATTCTTATAAATATGACAACCTCATTGTGGACATTAAAAGGTATTCCGTCCTTTCGTATGCTTTTCTAAGTGTACTAACATGGATCAGCACCTCGTTATTGCTGTCGGTGTGCTAAGATAGAAACAGGTGAACATTGTTTATTGATTTATTCGAAGAATCATCCTGAGTCGCTATTATTTATTATTATTATTATCATCATCGTCGTCGTCGTCGTCGTCATCATCATCATCATCATCATCATCATCATCATCATCATCATCATCATCATCATCATCATCATCATCATCATTATTATTATTATTATTATTATTATTATTATTATTATTATTATTATTTATTAATTTATTTATTTCGTACGAAACGAGTAAATTTAAACGTTAAAAATTAATTGTGTGGAATTTGTAGACTAATTGAATTTCATGCTAAATGTACATAAATCAGTTATGTTTATACGTAATTTTCAAATATCACTGCTCGTTTCGAATAAAAAAAAAACGCCCAAACACATCAAACCCTCAAACTTTATCATGCATTTGATATTGTTTAATGATTAACTCTTTCCAGAGAAGCATGTATAATTTTTAAGAAAAATCGTCATGAATGGGTATGTCGAGCATCAAATAAATGATACGCCTGTGTTGCAGTTAGGCGTTAGAATTCGATAAATTCGAGATTATAAGCACAAGGCACACAACTTCCATCCTCTCCCATCCCTCACTTTTTCGAATTAGAACCTTCGCAGACCTTGGTATACCATTTAGCAGTGGCATATTGGTCATGGTTGCTTTGTGTAATTGTCTGTAACGTTTTGCTATCGAAAAAGCTCGGTAGGTCGACGGGAATTATTTCTAGCTGATAGAACTCACTTGAACCTACTGCTATTTAGAAGGGAAAATTTCTTTTGTCATCAATGTTCAACGATTACATAAATGTGATAACAAGTAAAAATGACATGTAGAGCTCCACATTATTTGAAATGCGAGTGATTTCTGGTTACATTTCCAAAATACTTCAAGATCAAATGCGAGACATATCCACTTATATACTATGCAGTACTACAGGAATATAATTGGGCATTCCGTCATTACCAGGTTTTTGGTACTATTAGCGCTTCAAAAAAGGCAAAAATAAAAAAAGTCATTCTTGTGTTGGTTTTAAAGGCTGAAATATTAATGTATTTGTTTGGCATCGTAGCTCTCGCAATATTAATATATATCAAGCTATATTGCGCAAATTTTTTGCGCAAAAATCCATGAAAACATACCCTGCAGTTTGATCGAGCAATAGTGACCGTCTATAGTTCTTGATATGAATATAAAGCACATCCACGTTTGTTTTGTCGCAAGCCTCTGACTTCAAATTTAATTGACAGCTTTCGCCACAGACCACGACAAAAGCATATGAAATGTTACATAGGTTGCTGATGCTATGGGGCGTATTGCCAACAGAAAAATACGGTTGGTAACATCCGATTGGTTTTGGTAGGCTATATACATGCTTACACGAATAAAATCTCGGCTGCAGGAAACAGCGCAGAAAGGACTGTCCATATAAAGATCACGTTGTCATTATTTTAACGTTCACACAACTGTGACTTTTTAATTCGGGCTGGCAATTTAAATACGACCATCCATGAAGCAGATTATTGCAGGTGCTTACGAAACTCCTAGAAAAGGCATGAATTGTCCAAACGAAACTCTGCTTGAAAACTTGTCAACTTTATTATCAAGCGACTCTAGAATACTTTTGATGTCACATAACTAATGGACAATGTGTGGAATGGCTTACTAACAAAGCTTGCTTATGGTCCCATAGCAGTTATTTTTGTAAAAATCACGCCAATGCCAATAGGAAAGTTACCAAGCGGCATAAAATGTTATTGTCCTTAATGTACGTTTAGATGTGATAAACAAAAGTCTACTTACATTAAGTGAAACGGGTTTTCGTTTATTCTATATAATATTTTCCACATGTTGAAATATTTGCCCCAACCATCGATTATGGGGTGGGGGTGTGGTTGTGTGTACTTGATTTTGAACTTAGCTCAACAATTTTTCAGACTTATCGCTACGATGTCTGAAGCAGTTTATATTGATGCCACAGTTATGTAGCATCATGTCACATTATCCTGATACCACGATAACACTAACCTCTCAATGCTGAGCGCTTAGAAATGCAGCTGCTAGTACCATTTTACTAAAGTCTTTGGTATGGCTTGGCCGGGCCATGGACAGAAGAGTATGCCGCTCAATTTAAGAGTCGATGTAGCTAAATAACGTCATTATGGTAGCAAGCATTAATTGGGTCGATTTCATTCAAAAGCTTTAGCTGTAAGTCTGTAGGCAAACCCTACGTCTTCTGATTATTTACAGTTTGACTTTACTTCAACTTTGCATGATAATTTGTATAGATTTGTACAGTGGTGCCATGTTGAGTTTCAAGCTGTTCGAATTAGACAGCTGTATTTTAGATAAGTTTATATGACATGTAGAACATGAATGTAAAAACAATTTACATTATCAGTATGTTAACAAAAAACTTTATACAAGTTATGTGACTCCAAGCCAAACGAAGAAGCTCTTGTCCGTGATAGCATGGATTACAACCAAGTGGAAAATGTACACATCCATTATAATACGAAGTCGCAGAAATATACTAGAAAATTTAAAATCAGAGCCATGTTGGGCCGATTTGATCTGTCGTACGAAGAAACAGCGTGATTCAATGAAATCTTCCATAGACTTATCGTGTTAGATTTGATAGAAAATTCGATTACATGTTCACGAAAATATTATTGCTCGTAGGTCTGCATATAAAAGATGTCATACGCAAATATGTATTCAGGATAAACGTTTTAGCAGAGCACAACAAAATTATTTATCGATACATGTTATTGTAAACCGAGAGTTAAAATTTTCAGAGAAGCCGGTTCATTTAACAAGTGACTTGTTTCTGCGAGTCTATATCACAAGCTCAATTCTAAAACATTTTCTGTTTTTGTAACTCTTGATTGTAAAAATCTGGAAACAGGTTCACAACAACTCTTACCATGTTGCCAACATTTAACTGTTTCTGAAAAATAACTTATTCGCAACAATATCGTGTTTATGCTTGTTGCTAGCATGCGCTGGCGTCAAACCAATACTTCTGTTTTTGGTATTATTGTTCTTGTCCAACAGCGACTACAAATCGTCTACGTACTTGTTCGTCTGATCTTTTGTAAAGTGTTTTCACATCGCATCTTCAAGGCACTAAAAAGCTTTGCCTTCATTGAACGTAGAATATTGGAATATCGTTTTGTTGCATCCAGTATTCAAAATGTTATTGCAAGCATCTGAGCCATGAGCAGATTAAAATTTTGTTGGCGTGCGTCACAAAATTACGAAAACATCTCTTGACTTTTTAATGACATGTTCCCTGCGTACTTGATAACAACATTGATATTCAAGAAGTGTTGGATGACAAAACATTGAGACACGCACAGAAACAGAGATAAGAAGATACATCATCAACGTCAAAGCAACAACTGCGTCTTGATTTTTTAAACTGGTGTAATTCTTCTGCACGTTTTGTCGTGCCAACATAGCCCCTCTGAATAAAAACTATGTCCAGGAGTTATTGCAACTCATTTGGCTTTGTCGTTACTAAACCATCAAACATAAGCTTGTCAAAGAGATCTGCTTCCTCTGCAAGTCTGCATAGCAAATAGCATGCCACATAGCCGCAGAATAAATTTGATTATAAGGTTTATGACAGGACAGGGTTTTGCATCTAGTTTTTCAAGCAGATGAATATTACGACCTGTAGACTTGTGTCCTTGCAAAGCCGCCTGTTTGCTTTTAAAGCTGTACAATTAGCTTATGAAGGGAACTTGCGCTGAAATATGTTAAGTCATTTGCAAGACATATATATATATATATATATATATATATATATATATATATATATATATATATATATATATATATATATATTAAACACACAAAACTTTTGACGTATCCAAGACTACAACTGGCTGCTTGCATGCAACTGCAAGATATGGTCTTGAAAAATCTTGATTTTCTTTATCTGCAAACATCATATAGCGATTTTATTACAGGATATACGTTTTGGTTAAAGAATGTGTTTCTTCAAGGCTATCGGTACTCATTTTGCGTGAAAAGACAACAAAGGTGTCAATATGCTAGCTGTTACACAAAAATCTCGAAATCATGTTGTCATTGTCGAAAGTTTAATAAGCGTCAAATTCTAGTAAGACGTATAAAACGGGGTTTCCATCTGTTGTGAATCCAATTAATGACTACAAGCTATTGAATCTGGTATTCAATATTAGACATTGAATGGTATTCAATATTAGATTGAATCTGGTATTCAATATTAGACATTGAATGGTATTCAATATTAGACATTGAAATGCAAACCCAACAGCACCACAAGATAATACGTTACATGACGTCGGATCAAAAGAACCAATGTTTTTGACCGCAACACTATCTGGCTTGTTGTCAATTGCATCCCAATACGTCCCAGCACCATCAAAATAATTTTTGATGTTTATCACTCAGCATTTTTCATTCGAAATTTTTTATGGTGTGTCAGGGTGGTGGCAAGGGTGGCATCCTATTCTTGGAACAAAATGACTTCATGATTTTTAACGCTGATTCATTTTCAAAATTTCTAAGTGGCGCATTATTTCAGGATATTACAGTCCTCGCATTCATTTTGTCAACCAGTTCTGGTAACGTCGCAAGTTGCGGCACTGTAGGCAGTGAAAGATGTGATAAAACTCAGCATGATTTTGCGTTGCGCTGCACACAGTCAAGTACAGCTCTTTCTCTGGATGCTTTTTTGCACCTTGTCGTGCTGTCGTTTTATAAACATGAACTTGCCAACTGCAGAAAATGACCGTTTTGATGTCAGCTTTATCTCCATTGGATAACCTTGGTAAGAAGACAGAACAATTTTTAATTGTTATTTCAGAGAGAGAGAGAGAGAGAGAGAGAGAGAGAGAGAGAGAGAGAGAGAGAGAGAGAGAGAGAGAGAGAGAGAGAGAGAGAGAGAGAAGGAGGCTTATACGATATTCTATGTAGATTGTTTATACATAAAACTTTCTGCAGCGCTGTCTTCTGCCACTTGTTTCCTTTCTGCTGCGCTACACATTGCTTTCGATGCCACAGTCCTGCCTAATGAAGCACGAACTCATAATAATTTTGTTGCATAGGCGGTAAAAGGTAATTGGTAATATATCTGGTAAAGAGCCGCTAATAAGTGATATTTATTTGACAGAACTGAATGGATGAGCCATTATTGATACGTTCTGCTGTTTTAAATTCTTCATACTTATTTTGATCATGCGAGAAGATGCCGTTCTTGCCTCGACTTTATTTTTATGCACTGCTTTGAAGGAATGTTGATTTGGAGGCGTCGAAATAACTTGTATCGCGGTGCTCGAACTCTTGTTCTTTCCACAATAAATTTGGCATCAGGATTGTATCTTTCCATATGTTCTGTTGAACCCGGCTATTTATGTTCTTGCATTCTGCACCCCTAAAATATATTGTTTAGTTGATGGTAAGTCTCCAGTTCGTAGATAAATACTATCATCAAGTAGGCCCTTACCATGACATTTCATCTTGTTAAATACCCCGAGTTTTGCGTCAAACTTCTCTAGTAACAGAGAAATAGTTGGATATATGGTATATATGACTTAAAATTTTTGGCTGTCTTGCAGAGCTTTGATGAGCTAATGTTTACATAAGTGCTCAAATAGCTATTGTACTACATCTCACTGAAATTTGTGTTTGCCTTTTGTTTCTGCAAGTATGCGACAACGCAGTTGCTGTTCCTGCTCTACGTATCTGGCATATAACCTCACCTTTATCTTCCTGCATATTTATTTGTGCAAATGTCATTGTGTGCAAGGTATTTGAAGAGAATATTGTTGCGACACGGGCAACAACTTACATATTTATTCTTGCAGATACAGTTCATCGAAACTGCTACGATACATTTCAGAAATGATTTCTGCGTATCTGTAACAAGTCATAAAATAGTGGTTGCTGCCTCTAGTTGTTTAATTATAGTATTGTTTGAACTTGGCAACGTCATTGCCACTACAGTGACCACAAGGAATATAATCTATTACACGATTGTTCAGGCCAGAAAACTCTACAAAGTAATATGTGTTTCGGCGCATATATTTTGAAACGGCCTAGTTAGATTGCGCCAGCTAAATATAATTGCAGAGAAAAATATTCTTTGACTGTATTTGAGTTGCGTTCGATTTTAATGTCAAAAGAAACCATGACAGATTCATTATCACAATTACATTATTCTCTTGACTTTATTTCCTATGGCTCTAATTTTATAAAGACGTCGCCAATTGCTTCTTCTTCTTCAACGTCTTTAAGTGTTCTTTGTTTTGACCCTGATTTAGCGTTAAAATAATGACGCTGTCCTAATTAATCCCATTGTTAAGCAGCATATTCAAATAAAATATGTCTTGCCGCGACCTATCGGGGCAACAATCCTGTAATTACAATCTGGAAACAAGAGATAATGCCTGTGCTTTTAATATCTTGGAGTAGAAGTTCGTTATTCACATTTTTCAACAGCAGAATTTTGTACAGCTTTTTGTACATGTATTGGTTCTGGTGGCACCAGTAGTATTAAAGCAAATGGAGTTTCACGTGACCCGGGTAACAAGTGACACCTCCATGATTAGACCACTAAATAAGTCTTTACAGGATGAATTAACTTAAATTACAATGTAGTAAACATGTCATACGATGACAATAAACGATGAATTAACTTAAATTACAATGTAGTAAACATGTCATACGATGACAATAAACGATGAATTAACTTAAATTACAATGTAGTAAACAAGTCATACGATGACAATAAACGATGAATTAACATAAATTACAAAGAAGTAAACAAGTCATAGGATGACAATAAACAATGAATTTACTTGAATTACAAACTAGTAAACAAGTCATGTGATGATACTATACAATGAATTAACTTAAATTACAAAGTAGTAAACAAGTCATAGGATCACATTAAAAAATGAATTGACTTAACTTACAAAGTAGTAAACAAGTCATACGCTAACCCAGAAAACGATTTAAATGTTGAGGTGCCGAAAGATACAAAAATTGATTTTTTCAATATGGTAGATCTACCAGTAGGGAAAAGGAATTTTTTTACCTTGGACACACAGACCAGGCTGAGTTTTATTTAAAAAATGACCGCAACAGAATACGCACCAAAGATTCTCCATATATAATGAGATTGTCAGAAGAACCTAGGAACATTACGGGCTTCTTGATAGAAGTTATGACGACTTGCAATAAAACGCATCAGAAAGAACATATGAAAACTTTGCTCAAATGAAATAGTTCCAATTGGATTTTAAGGCTGAGTCGGCTAGATGTCCACTTGATGAGACGAAGAAAGATTAGTATTCAGTTGTCTGTATGCAAGCCGAATAGTTAAAATCAGAAAATGATAAGTATGAAGCAGACAAAAAGTTCGGCAACGATACGGCTCAGACGCATGTTACAACAAATTATAGATGTTTACTAAACAATATCACGATACATTGCATCCATCTATTGTCGAACGAAGACAATTTAAGACATCCGAAGAAGATATGGGCCACAAAACTGAAAAAAGAAACGAGCGGACACTGCAAGATAATATATGTAAAGATAATTATCACAGAGCAGTTTGTGAACATTTTAACAACATGCGCGATATTGCAGGTGATTGCACTACCTGAATACTATTATGGACCACCGCAGCTACAACCAGAGAAGCCGCAAGCGCAACCTCAGCCATAGCAGCTCAACAGTAACAAGAGGAGACTAAAGCAGGCAGATGAATAAGACTGCAGCTACTATTGCAAACTTTAAGATGTTGGGAGACAACGAAAAATATTTTTGCTTTTTTGCTTCCTTTATCGATAAGCAAAATAAAATGCTTGATGTCTACTTTGATAATTCAACAATTAAAGATAATGCGGCTAGTCATATTACCAACCGCCATTTTGATATAACACCCTATGTGGATAATGCAGAAAAATGCAAACTAGCTGGATGACCTGATTAGAAAAATATTTAAGGAAAGCTTGCTGAGGACACTTTAGCATACTTTTAAGAGTGTTAAAACATGAAATTATTGCGTCGGTGTTATTTGGCAGGTATCGTTTTTAAAGAAAAGGTAGGAGAAGATAAAGTAGAACTTGTAATAATGGACATTTCAGAAATACCAGGCTGCTACTTTGTTTAGGCACTAGGGTTTGTGAAAGAGCAGCTGGGAGAACTTGGAAAAATCACAGTCCATGAGGTCTTTGACTACTAGTGTATCTGCAGATGTTTCGCAGCTGTGTAAGAAATAATTGATGAAATTGCAGAGGATTAACCAGAGCAGCAAGAGGAGAAGGACGTGCCTAACTCATTAACACTATTTGCATTTTCAGAGCATTATCATAAACCAGCCTATTATTTTCAGGCTTATAGGCATGTTATTGATGCCGAGAGTTATTGTTTTCTGGCAGTAGTTCCAATGTTTGTTTTTATTCTTTTGTTTGTTTTTTTTGGGGGGAAGGGGGTTGTTTTTTGGGGTTTTTTGAAAATCAATGATTTTACTTCTTCTGGCGTCATGTTCAGTCCGTTTTTGGCTAATTACGACTGGCGTTGGAATTGCCGTGTAAGCTGCTTTGCAAGCAAGAACCACAACAAAGAGTCAATGTGCAGGCATTCCTAAATAATATACATCAAGTTCTTAATCAGGTTATAGTTTGTCTACAGTAAACAAAACATTACATTACATTGGCAACCTAGTTAAGGATCTGAGTGTTGTAGCACATGCTAAACGGATCTTAGCCCGATGATGGTTTCCCTGTAAAAAAATAAAAAATAAAAATGTCGGAAGCAAACTATGTCACTCATCTTAAAGTATGGTTCAGTTAAAATATGCCTTGCCACCAAGTCGGTCACTCTTCTTCGATAAAAAGTAAGCTCACTTTTCTCAATATATATTTCAGCTTAACAGTTAAAGTGCTACTAATCAACTCCTTAGAGCACACCAGGTCATACATTCAGGTTACAGGGCACCTGACAAAGCTGCTTTTTAATATTGTTTTGACGAAATTGTAGAGAGATTTCTTGTGTAAACGTTTGTTGCGTTCTTCTCATAGCATGTGGCGGCTGCGTTCAAGATTTATGGTGATATCTGCATAAGAATCAAAACGGTCAGGATTTTCTTTTCACAACGGGTCAATGGCAATGTAATCGTGTTCTCTGTACAAGCTGTATTATATGCCCTTGGCAGCCGAAATAATTTGCAAACGAACGGCACAACATAAAATAATATGACGATAGATTATAAAATGATTTTATAATTCATCAGCAATTTTCGTCGAAGTTTATCAACGTTCTATATTCTAATATAAGCATCTTTCAAATTTTCATAGTTATCATTCATGGAGCGTATTTCCCAAAGGAAAAATGATAGACTGTGTCTAAGCTCCAGTGAATATAATGTTTAAATACAATCGTATATACATGTAAAATTAGTATTCAGTTTCGTAATCTAATTGTTTTATTTTGCATGATTGTTATATTGTTGTTTTGTTGCTCTTTGTTGCTTTTGTTTGCTTTAAGTAATTGTTAGGATGGTTTTGATATACAGAAGTGCTTATCTGTAATGTTGAGGAGACTAATATAAAAGTTTACCAATCAAAATAGTGAATCAGATAATCATTTATGTTCAGAGATATTGCTTCTGTTAATAATTAATGTGGTATGAAAAATCTGCCTTTCTTCTATGGCAGAACTGTCCTTAAATCCAAGATGAAGCGTGTTTTAGTGTTCCTGCTGCTTTTCCAAGCTGTTTCTACATTTAGCCGGATGAAAAGTTAGTAGACATTTCTTCTCTCTCTCTCTCTCTCTCTCTCTCTCTCTCTCTCTCTCTCTCTCTCTCTCTCTCTCTCTCTCTCTCTCTCTCTCTCTCTCTCTCTCTCTCTCTTTCTCTCTCTCTCTCTCATCTATCTATGGTCAGTATTTGCTGTGTGTTAAAATTTACGGAACAAATGCCAACATTGTTCAAACGTAAGGCTTATGTATTGTTTTAAATTTAAAACAAACTCTTATCAGCTTGAAGTAATTGTTATTTTTAAAGCATACTACGCAACAAAAAAAGCGTGTAGGGTAGTACTTTCTGAAAATTTTGTAAGAGAAAACAATATAACATCTCTTTATCCTATTTATGCATATGACCAGAAGTTTGCACCAAATTAAGTTGCAATGAGGATTGCGTGTGCACGAAATTAAGTTTCAATGAGGATCGCGTGTGCACCAAATTAAGTTGCAATGAGGATCGCGTGTGCACCAAAAATTAGTTGCAATGAGGATCGCGTGTGCACCAAATTAAGTTGCAATGAGGATCGCGTGTGCACCAAATTAAGTTGCAATGAGGGTCGAAGTTCAAATGGGAAGAACGAATATACCGTGAGAGAAACTAAAATTCCCTGTCAGAAAGAGCCATTATATTAATTCAGCTTACTTTGAAGATTACGTCATTCTCAAATATCCTAAGCACAAATATAAGATACGCCCACACTTATAAGACGATTAAAACTGTACACAACAAAGATCCTGATCCGGTTTTAACATAATGCGTTTAAAGTCTGTTTCATATTTTATTGATTACTTCTAACGAGCTACACAGACCTAGATCTGAGCTGTCGATGCTTTAATGAGACAATAGATATGGATGTGTACAGTTTGCGGTTGTACTCATTTAAGTTTATTCGATATATTGATATACCCATCTACAACCACCCCTAAAATAACGCACTATATTAATTTCGTCCAGACGAAAGGTGTCATGTTTTATTCTGAATCCATGTAATAATTTATTTTTTTAATGCCATTAATATGTTATCTAATAAGGAATAACTGGTCATACTAGTTCACCATATTTGCTTTGCCTTGTAAAGATATGCAGTAATCAATTGTATATGCTATGAAAAGAACGATAATCATGTAAGGTCAATTGCAGGCGGTTCTCTTTTTTTTCATTTACAGGTATATTTTGTCGAGCACCTTAAATTTTGTAATGTCAAATACGAATATGTCAGTACGAATATGTAATTCATGCCATGTTGAAATTTGTACAAACTGTCGAACGATATTTTTTACAGTACTTCGATGTTTGCTCTAACATGTAGCTATTTGGACACAAAATGTGCAAGAATTTTGTATTTTTTAGAATGCTTTGGAACTGGAGATGTTGCTTTTGCAATAGATGGTTCTGAAAGTGTCGGCGAAATCATTTTCGAGGTAGTGAAAAACTTCACAATTGACACGATAGATAACATGATTATCGGCCCTGATAACTTTAACATAGCAGCTATGGTTTTTAGCAGTTCACTGACACTTGAAGACCAGTTTGATTTCCACGAATATCAAGAGAAGCAGCATCTCAAAGAGTTAATTGGAAACTTGTATTATATTAGAGAGGGAACTCGAACCGACCTGGCCATCAAACGTATGCAAGAAATGCTGGATTCAGCGCCTCGGAAAACCGTACCCAAAATTATGGTCTTGATAACTGATGGAAAGTCAGCCAGTCCAGTAAAGACTATAGCTGAGGCGAAGTTGTCGAAATCAAAATTAACCGACATCATCGTCGTTGGCGTGAATATCGACAGTAGTGATATATCTGCCATCTATGAATTACATGCAGTGGTATCAGATCCTGACATGATTCTCTGGCTCTCCTTCGACCATTTGAGATTCCATTCACCGGAACAATTGCTGGATAGCATCTGCCAAAGTATCTCTCTCTCTCTCTCTCTCTCTCTCTCTCTCTCTCTCTCTCTCTCTCTCTCTCTCTCTCTCTCTCTCTCTCTCTCTCTCTCTCTCTCTCTCTCTCTCTCTCTCTCTCTCTCTCTCTCTCTCTCTCTCGTTTTCGCTTTGTACACTAGTTTTATCAGAAAATTCATTGTAAAACATTATGTTCAAAATACCCGTCGCTACCTACAGTATTCCCCAATTATCTCCAGTACAAAAGGGTCCATTTTCATAAAATATGGCTGCATATCTTAAAATTACGAAAGTTTTATTGTATATTTTTCATAATTTAAAATGTATTGGAATAAATCACTTATAATTTAACATTTTAAGTTGTTAAAATAGTTCCAGACTGACTGCGCGATATAGAAATTTTAGGTGTGCGTAACGGAATGTGCCGTACAAAATTAGATTAAACAACTCTATCGAACAACTCTAACAACGCCAGATCAGACACGTACATTTAAACGGATCTGTAAATAACACTTGGTATTTATTCTTGAGGATGTTAAGTGATTGCAAGAATAAAAATTTCACCAATTGCATGACAAATTAAAAGAGTAAAAATAGCGTTATATTTATTACCGATTTTATCGTTATTATTAATAATAATAATAATATTATTATTATTATTATTATTATTATTATTATTATTATTATTATTATTATTATTATTATTATTATTATTATTATTATTATTAAGCTTCATATTGCTGATCGTTAGAATCGAAATGCATTTTTCTTTCTATTATGATCTGTATATATTTAAGTAAAAGCGGTCTAAAAGTTTGTCATGTTCAATGATGTGAAAATGCTTAAAATAATATCATCATTTTCTAAGTGTGAAAATGGTCTTGTGGTTAATATAACCTTGGAATAAATATTACATCTTGGACGATTTTTTAAAAAGGGTAAAACTAAAACTGATTTTTTACCTTATGAAACTTTACTCGGGATTTTCTAGTGATAGATTTTTTACTAATGACATTTTCTCCCCCCCCCCATGAAAGGCTCCAAGTTTATATTCAGATCCTCTCCTGGTTGGATGTCTGGTATATTTGTTGCTGCAGGTCCGTTGTGAGTATCCTTGAAGTGCTATTGCCAGCATTCTAACTGCATTTCTGGCTTGCTGATGACATTTCATTCCTTGTTTTTCTCTGGTTTCTGCGGGTAGGTGGCCTTTCCAGCTAGGAGTCGTGTTGTGTGATAGAGTTCCTTCAGGTCATTTTCTCGTGCCGTTTTCTCTGTTTCAGATGCTAGCTCTTCTATCATAACTCTCTTATCTTTCCTAGCTCTCTTTTTTACTCGTTTGTTCTGCAAGCGTTGCTTCTGACCTCTTGTCCTCGCTTGATTCAGTTTCAGCCTTATTTTTCTTCGGTGCTCGACTTCCTGGATGGACTCTACTGACAGCCAAGGTTTGTATTGTATTCACCTTGTCCCAAATACTCCTCACACGTGTCAACAATTGTATCCTTTAACCGTGTCCACTTTTTCTCCAATCCCGCTGCTCATAGCTCCTGGAGTATTCCTAGTTCTTCCTCGTCGCTTAGGTTGGCAAGAGCTTCGAAACTGTTCCTAAATGTATCCACAAAGCTTCTTTCCAGGTTTTTAGCCTTCAGTTTGGAGACATCTACGCGCCGTTTTTTCCATCCTCCTCCTTCACTTTTGTGATCTTTGCCTTGAATATTTCGATGACAAGAGAGTGGTATGTGTTGGCATCTGCTCCTCGGTATGTCTTGACATCCTGCTTGTCACTTCACCGCCTGGAAATCATCATGTGGTCGATCTGATCTGGTTCTTTGTCGTCTGGTCTGGTAACCTCCATGTCACCTTGTGGATTCTTCGATGCTCAAATAGCGTCCCTCCTATAACCAGGTCCTTGTCCTGGCAGAACTCGAGAAGATTTGTTTTAATTTCTTTCACCTCACCCATGTTGACCCATGGTAGCCTCCTCATCTTTTCTTTTACTTACTTTGGCATTAGGGACTTTTATTATCGCACTCTCTAGTTACCAGGAAAATTCTTTTTTTCTCCCACTCTGCAACGTTTGTTGGTGCATAGCACTGTATGATGGTGACCTTTTGGAAACGTGACTGAAATCGGGCTGTCAAGATCCGCTCACAGATGGGGTTCCACTCTAGCAGGCTTCTTTCCACACACATTATGCCCACACCATTCCGATACTCGTCTTCCTCGTTTGATGACCCTGAGTACAGTAGCACACGCCCTGTTGATGAGTAATGGTCAAATACAACGAATTTTAATAATCGAAACAGTGCTGAGTAATAGTCAAATACATCAACTTTTATAGTCCAAACAATGATAGGTAAAAGATGGGTAAATAGTCATATAAACGAACGTTAATAGTCCAAGAATGGTAAGTAATAATCAAAAAAACGAAGCTTAAACGTTTTCAAACATGGATGAGTAATACACAAATACGTGAAGAATAATAGTCCGAACACTGATGAGTAATACACAAATACGTGAAGAATAATAGTCCGAGCACTGATGAGTAATACACAAATACGTGAAGAATAATAGTTCGAACACTGATGAGTAATATACAAATACGTGAAGAATAATAGTCCGAACACTGATGAGTAATATACAAATACATGAAGTTTAATAGCCCAAATGCCAGTGAGTAAAATACAAATACATGAAGATTAGTAATCCAAACACCGATGAGTAATATACAAATACATGAAGATTAAAAGTCTAAACACCGATGAGTAATATACAAATACATGAAGATTAAAAGTCTAAACACCGATGAGTAATATACAAATACATGAAGATTAAAAGTCTAAACACCGATGAGTAATATAATAAATACATGAAGATTAATAGTCCAAACACCGATGAGTAATATAATAAATACATGAAGATTAGTAATCCAAACACCGATGAGTAATATAATAAATACATGAAGATTAATAGTCTAAACACCGATGAGTAATATAATAAATACATGAAGATTAATAGTCTAAACACCGATGAGTAATATAATAAATACATGAAGATTAATAGTCTAAACACCGATGAGTAATATAATAAATACATGAAGATTAATAGTCTAAACACCGATGAGTAATATAATAAATACATGAAGATTAATAGTCCAAACACCGATGAGTAATATAATAAATACATGAAGATTAGTAATCCAAACACCGATGAGTAATATAATAAATACATGAAGATTAATAGTCTAAACACCAATGAGTAATATAATAAATACATGAAGATTAATAGTCCAAACACCGATGAGTAATATAATAAATACATGAAGATTAATAGTCTAAACACCAATGAGTAATATAATAAATACATGAAGATTAGTAATCCAAACACCGATGAGTAATATAATAAATACATGAAACACCGATGAGTAATATAATAAATACATGAAGATTAATAGTCTAAACACCGATGAGTAATATAATAAATACATGAAGATTAATAGTCTAAACACTGATGAGTAATATAATAAATACATGAAGATTAATAGTCCAAACACCGATGAGTAATATAATAAATACATGAAGATTAATAGTCTAAACACCGATGAGTAATATAATAAATACATGAAGATTAATAGTCCAAACACCGATGAGTAATATAATAAATACATGAAGATTAATAGTCTAAACACCGATGAGTAATATAATAAATACATGAAGATTAATAGTCCAAACACCGATGAGTAATATAATAAATACATGAAGATTAATAGTCTAAACACCGATGAGTAATATACAAATACATGAAGATTAAAAGTCTAAACACCGATGAGTAATATAATAAATACATGAAGATTAGTAATCCAAACACCGATGAGTAATATAATAAATACATGAAGATTAATAGTCTAAACACCAATGAGTAATATAATAAATACATGAAGATTAATAGTCCAAACACCGATGAGTAATATAATAAATACATGAAGATTAGTAATCCAAACACCGATGAGTAATATAATAAATACATGAAGATTAATAGTCTAAACACCAATGAGTAATATAATAAATACATGAAGATTAGTAATCCAAACACCGATGAGTAATATAATAAATACATGAAACACCGATGAGTAATATAATAAATACATGAAGATTAATAGTCTAAACACCGATGAGTAATATAATAAATACATGAAGATTAATAGTCTAAACACTGATGAGTAATATAATAAATACATGAAGATTAATAGTCCAAACACCGATGAGTAATATAATAAATACATGAAGATTAATAGTCTAAACACCGATGAGTAATATAATAAATACATGAAGATTAATAGTCCAAACACCGATGAGTAATATAATAAATACATGAAGATTAATAGTCCAAACACCGATGAGTAATATAATAAATACATGAAGATTAATAGTCCAAACACCGATGAGTAATATAATAAATACATGAAGATTAATAGTCCAAACACCGATGAGTAATATAATAAATACATGAAGATTAATAGTCCAAACACCGATGAGTAATATAATAAATACATGAAGATTAAAAGTCTAAACACCGATAAGTAATATACAAATCCACGAAGATTAAAAGTCTAAACACCGATAAGTAATATACAAATCCACGAAGATTAAAAGTCTAAACACCGATAAGTAATATACAAATCCACGAAGATTAATAGTCCAAACACTGATGAGTAAAATACAAATACATGAAGATTAATAGTCCAATAAATAGAGTAATAGCCAAATACATGAATTTTAATAACCATAACACTGATGAGTGATATATGAAGTATAATAGTCCAAACACTGATTAATAATCAAATACTTGACCTTTAATAGTCCAAACACTGACTCAAATTTCAAATATATTAAATTTAAGTCCAAACACTGGTAAATAATTGTCAAATACATGAAGTTTAATTGTCCAAATGAAGGGTAATAGTCAAATAAGAAATTTAATAGTATAAGCAATAAATAGTAACAGTCAAATACGTGAACTTTAATAGTCGAAACACTGAGTGATGGGTAAATACATGAAGATTAATTGTCCAAAAAATGAAGAGTAATTGTCAAATATATGACGTGAATAGTCAAAACAGTGGTGAGTAAATAGTCAAATATATGACGTGAATAATCAAAACAGTGGTGAGTAAATAGTCAAATATATGACGTGAATAGTCAAAACAGTGGTGAGTAAATAGTCAAATATATGACGTGAATAGTCAAAACGGTGGTGTGTAAAAAGTCAAATAAATGAACTTTAATAGTCCAAACGATAATAAATAATAGTCCAATACATCTCAAGTTTAATAATCCAATACATTTTATTTGCATACGTATTTTTCTAATTTTTTTGGGGGGGGATTTGATGCAAGATGTCCACCTCTTCAGAACAAGCTCGTTGTTTAATATATTTTTTAATCATCAAAAAACACCAAATCCCAGATGCACGGGTGTGGTATGATGCAATAAAAAATTGTGCATGAAGTTTCAGTTTTAATACAATGTGTTCCAGCAAGTAAAACAAGAATTAAAATTGTGTGACCCCACATATAAGTTAATCTCTCTGTCTGTCTGTATGTCTGTCTGTCTCTCTCTCTCGATCGATCGATCGATCGATCGATCGATCGATCTCGATAACCAAAGTTGTCTTTTATCTGTAGCTGATATGAATTCATCTTTTTTTCCTGTTAGTTGCCACAACAACAACAGCAGCAACAGCAACAACAACAACGAGTACTACAACTACCACCACAATAACGATGAGACCCACCAGTATCACAACACCACGTACGGCTAAAACTAACAAATTAACTATGCGAACAACAGAACAACTGTCTCCAGATGTTGTTACAAGTGAGCCGCTGTTAATGAGTTTGAAAATCCGTGAGTTTTACTTCATATTTTAGAGAGAAATACTTTGCACAACTATGCTGATGTTCTCAGCTTCGGCTGTGTTAATTCAAATCTAACTATTTGTGCAAACTAGTGTTATAATATTTGGGCCTGTTTGCTTAGAATATTGTTCAATAACGTTTCTTTTCATTTCTTGTTAATACGACCTCCTTATAATATCTTTCAGGTAAATTACTGATATGCATACTCGTTTCATGTAAAGTCCTATTACCATTTCCACTGCAAAACTTTAATCTTCTCCTAGATTTAGATTCGCTAACATCGCTTTTGGTCATTTTATGGCACTGAACTTTCGCTGAAGACTTAGCAGGTGTCAGTGATTCAGGTTGCTTTGTTTTCTTTAAAAGATTTATTTGTACATATGATTAAACTTCGAGAGTTTCTTAAAATTATAGGAATTTCTCAATTTAATTTCTTTTTAAAATAAAATTATACCCAAGTGCACAATTTTAAAATGCAATTTTCATCTGCCTACTTTATCTTACCTGAAACTACCAAAATTGTTTCAATTATCATAAATCGATCAAATTATAAACTTTATGAGGAGAAACTTTGTGAAACCGTGGAGTGATTCTCATCTTCGCTAACTTATGGTTCCCTATACACTTCAATTCAATTCAATCTGAAAACCGTGGATATATGGCATTTAGCTAACGACGAGTCCAGCTTTTGCCACGTCCATCTATCTGCGATCTGACATGCATTGTGATTCTCGAGTCTTCACTGGCAATATCTGGAAGAGAAGGAAAATGAAACGATATAAACAGCTTTTGTATGTAGCAACAAATAATCACTAGCAATAGCTTTTGTATGTAGCAACAAATAACTACTAGCAATAGCTTTTGTATGTAGCAACAAATAACCACTAGCAATAGCTTTTGTATGTAGCAACAAAAAACCACTAGCAATAGCTTTTGTATGTAGCAACAAATAACCACTAGCAATGGTTTACTGTTTAGTATAGAAAAACGCTTTTAGAAGATGCGCCTCTTTGGGTTCAAAATAAATGTTTACAACATAATTGAATTTAGCATTCACTGATCTTCACTTCCAAACCAAATTTGCGTCTATGATTCTTTTATTAACTCGAACATACAAACAGGAATCTGGAAAATCATGTCCTTGATAAGACTTTTTGATAACTTGTTTATGCCCTGTCTGAGAATCATATTCACGTATTATATTTAGTGGTTAAAACACTTCTCATTAGTTTCGTTGAGTCGTGACATGAGAGGACAAACGTTTCGTGATTTGCTTAATAGGAATAAAGGTATATTATTTAGCGTCGAGGCAAAAAAGGAGCAAAAATGCCTTGCGGAAGGACATTCCACGGTACTAGACCCAGCTGTATCCTATGGTAAGATTCGAACTAACACCCTTTTGGTCTCGCGTTCGACATGCTAATCGATGAATGCAATGTTTTTCCTGAAAAATGACGAGTTATCTTTGAAAAACTTAAAACTTGCATTGAGGGCGAATCTTAAGTAAATACTTTCAAAATTTAAAAGTGGGTCACTGTGACTTCTCTGTTAGAATACAGAACACCACTTAAATTTGCATAATCTTGTATTTCTACACCTCACGAGCTATTGGCACCAAACATGCACTTTATGTATCTTTTGGAATTGGGTTGTGCCAAACACCAAACCTGATTTTCTTTGACAACTTTATACTGTGTTCAACACTAGGTTAGAAAGACACTGACTTATTCCACAAAAGCGAAGCTATTTTGTGAGCCCCTGCTCACTGACAAATCTCGTGATAATTTGATATATTTTATGTTAATGAAAATTAATGAATCAAAAATGCATCAAGTAATTAAATTTGTGAATGTTAGAGTTTCAGAAAATTATTTTTTTTCTCTCTGATTAGGTCGAACTCTTCCAGAAGAATGCATAGGTTGTTTTATTCATGATGGGATCGGATATAACCCTCACTTGCAGCTATGTTACAAGTTTTACCACTGTATTTATGTAAACTACGACGTCGTCAAATATACCCATACTTGTCCTTTCGGTCTATATTGGTCTCAGAAAGTACTCTCGTGTGTGGATCCAAAATTTGCCGAGTGTAAAAAAGGTAAGCCATCTCAAAGATTTTGTTAATAAATATAACGAAGATGGAATTAGAGAATCTGTTTCGGACAAAGATATCCAGGAATTGGTATTTTGGGAGATCACATTGTCTAGCAAGGAGTACATGCAGAAATGATTTGCCGGATGAAAAAATGCCTGCCATAAATATAACTTATCTAGTTTAGTCTGCGTTGTAACTTCTAAGTACTGGAGATATTTTCAGAAGGTAAAGACTCCAACATAGTTCTTGAATGTATTTGTAACATGAGTCCTTATTAAGTGTCCAAGAAAACATTTAAGTAAAATATTATTTTGAATTGTAAAAAAAAAATCTGATATTATTTGGTGACTTTTACAGCTGGAAAATGTGTCTCATGAAAATTCAACTATGCAACTGTGCAATTGCAACACCAAGATAATATTGAATACAGCTTGAAATTGCCAGCCGGAATGTTAAAGGTTACAAGAAGGTCTGATATGACTGTGTAAAACAATGTATTTATTCCAGTTGTCATGTATGTTTGTATTGTGTATTCCATTTTCTGTTCATAATTATAGATTCTAAAGGCATCCTCTAATAGCGAAAAAAATTTTATAAATAACGTAAGAGATTTATAATATTTCTCTGTCATTGTAGGTTATTGTTAAGATCATTAAATAATTGTAAACATTTATTATTCAGTTTGAGTTGTAGATACAGCCGTGATTATGACCTTAGAAGATTCCAGAAATGAATTTGTTTACAGTTTGGAGTAATCTTTCATTAATATGACGAACTATTTTAGAAAATGGTAATTGAGACATTGGTCAAGTGGAAAGGTAGACGAAGTTGTTTACTTCGTGATTATTCATTCCTATCTTAACATCCTGATTGGAGTCCGCATGATAGTTGTGTTCATTTGAGAGAAGATTTTTATAACAAAAAAAATATTTACTGCAATTACAATTTATTGTGAATTCATTCAAGAACATTTTGGATTATATTATTGTGATACATTAAAACTGTTGGCACATTAGCACACTCGAGATTACTGGCACATTAGCACATTCAAAACTGGAATTCATTCGGAACACAACTGGAATTTATTTTTAGGATCTCATACATATTGAGTTACGATATAACATTTAGGACCTTTTAGGATTTATTTCAAAATACTGCATTTAATTTTTACTTCGCATAATCTTGGGAAATAAATTATCTATTGAAGTTTACAAAACTTGTTGGTTTTCACTCTTTTCTGTTTCTTAGTTTAAGACATATAGACTTAATGCAGTGCCTAATATTTTATTTGCAAGTGCATTTTAATGATCATCCTTGCAAACATGATTAGTAGTTGAAGTGTCGCGATGCCCATTTAGGATAAAGGTTATTTCTAATTTTAATATTTTGAGCCATTTCCACCTTTTCTGACTAAACATGTTATATAAATGAAAATCTAATTAAAGAAGTTTAGACTGTCCGTTTCATACCAGCCGAGTCATTCTTGTCAAAGTCGATGGTTCAAACAAGGCAAAAATGTTTTGGGGGTTTGAAGTATGGGTGGGTGAGTGCTATCTGACACTAGAGTATTATATATCGTAAATATTTCGATAATAAAAACGGAAACTCTTGTTTCAGTTTCCTTTCATAAAAGAAGTTAAAAGTTTAATGAGCACGATTAAAATAAAGATTATGTTGATTTTACCACAGACCCATGCAAGAAAATGAACCACGTTGGAATTCTCTATGAGATGGAGGACGTTTGTAACGGCTACTGGGAGTGTGTGAATGAAGAGGGAATGATCTTCTCCAAGGCAAAATGCTGCCCAAACGGTTTTGTGTTCGAACCAGTCTCTGCGATCTGCGTTCGTGACACAATTGGGATCTGTGACTATACTGTGTGCAATGTCCCAGAACCAACGTATCAGTCGTTTGGTAAGTGACTTAATTCCATTAACCTAGCTTGAATATCAGACTTTTTGAAATAAAAAAATACTATTACTTTTACTTTTTCCTCAGCTCAAACTGGTGGTAACAATTTCATTGTCTCAGGCTAATTTTCAAACAGGCTAATTTTTACTCATTGTACGGAGTTGTCGAAGCTTCAGAAGTTTAGGTGTATAAAGGCAAAATCGAAAAGTACCAGTTATTGGGCAAGTTTTAGTAATCGCTGCTTAGTTTTTCTTTTATAAATATCTCAATTAGTTAAAAACTAAATGCTGGAGGACGAACTCAACAAAAATGACTGGGATCTTGGCTGTCCGTGTGGCCTAAGGCGTTCGCTTTTGCAGATCACTGACATCTCACTTCTGTCCGCATGGGATGAATCCCTGGTTCGGATAAAGTGGGTATGTGAGAAAACTTGCCACGGGCTTCCCTCGAGTCAGTGGTTTATTAAATATTATAGCGGTCTTGTATCATGTGATGACCATGGCGTTCAACCATGAAAACAACAACAATAAAATCAGCATTAAAACATGATCCAAAGGAGATTGTGCATTAGTTATGCATTAGGTAAGTCACACCCAGTAATTTGTTTGTGTCTTCGCTGTCAATTTGTGTTTGTGTTTGAAGCTCGTTTGAGATTTTTCTTGGCTGTACATATGCTACATATGAATTACAGTGTGTCCGTACGAACCCGTTCCAGGAGATATGAGGATGTTCCGTAATAGTATATGGTTAGGACAGGCGATTGATTTACCTTGTTCTCCAGGAACCGTCTTTGATCATAATAGATGCACATGCGTCAATGTGAATGTTTATCCAGTTGAAGCTCCAAAAGGTAACGTGATATTCTAAACAATATTTTTCTCAAATTCATTTAATAATGTAAAGTCACTTCCAATAGAATGTAAAGTCACTTGCAACAAAATGTAAAGTCACTTGCAATAGAATGTAAAGTCACTTCCAATAGAATGTAAAGTCACTTCCAATAGAATGTAAAGTCACTTCCAATAGAATGTAAAGTCACTTCCAATAGAATGTAAAGTCACTTCCAATAGAATGTAAAGTCACTTGCAATAAAATGTAAAGTCACTTGCAATAGAATGCAATAGAATGTAAAGTCACTTCCAATAGAATGTAAAGTCACTTCCAATAGAATGTAGTCACTTCCAATAGAATGTAAAGTAACTTCCAATAGAATGTAAAGTCACTTCCAATAGAATGTAATGTCACTTGCAATAAAATGTAAAGTCACTTGCAATAGAATGCAATAGAATGTAGTCACTTCCAATAGAATGTAGTCATTTCCAATGGAATGTAAAGTCACTTCCAATAGAATGTAAAGTCACTTCCAATAGAATGTAAAGTCACTTCCAATAGAATGTAAAGTCACTTCCAATAGAATGTAAAGTCACTTCCAATAGAATGTAAAGTCACTTCCAATAGAATGTAAAGTAACTTCCAATAGAATGTAAAGTCACTTCCAATAGAATGTAATGTCACTTGCAATAAAATGTAAAGTCACTTGCAATAGAATGCAATAGAATGTAGTCATTTCCAATAGAATGTAGTCATTTCCAATGGAATGTAAAGTCACTTCCAATAGAATGTAAAGTCACTTCCAATAGAATGTAAAGTCACTTCCAATAGAATGTAAAGTCACTTGCAATAAAATGTAAAGTCACTTGCAATAGAATGCAATAGAATGTAAAGTCACTTCCAATAGAATGTAAAGTCACTTCCAATAGAATGTAGTCACTTCCAATAGAATGTAAAGTAACTTCCAATAGAATGTAAAGTCACTTCCAATAGAATGTAATGTCACTTGTAATAAAATGTAAAGTCACTTGCAATAGAATGCAATAGAATGTAGTCACTTCCAATAGAATGTAGTCATTTCCAATGGAATGTAAAGTCACTTCCAATAGAATGTAAAGTCACTTCCAATAGAATGTAAAGTCACTTCCAATAGAATGTAAAGTCACTTCCAATAGAATGTAAAGTCATTTCCAATAGAATGTAAAGTCACTTGCAATAAAATGTAAAGTCACTTGCAATAGAATGCAATAGAATGTAAAGTCACTTCCAATAGAATGTAAAGTCACTTCCAATAGAATGTAAAGTAACTTCCAATAGAATGTAATGTCACTTGCAATAGAATGCAATAGAATGTAGTCACTTCCAATAGAATGTAGTCATTTTAAATGGAATGTAAAGTCACTTCCAATAGAATGTAAAGTCACTTCCAATATAATGTAGTCACTTCCAATGGAATGTAAAGTCACTTCCAATAGAATGTAAAGTAACTTCCAATAGAATTACCATCTAAAAATCTCTCCAGGACGTTTGAATGCAAATTTTGTCTGATACAGCTCCAATTCTTCGCAGAACATGACTTGCAAAAAACTTTTCACAAACCATATGTGGTATATCTGAGTTTAGGGATCTATAAACATGGATTTTCTAAATATTTTATTAAAGATATGATGTATATAACTTTAATCAGTTGGGCAGCTCAGCTATACTGAGCTTAAAGTACAAAGTACATCTTGTCGCCTAATAATGTAAAGACACAACGATCTTTGTGTTAAGTCGATTAAACTGATATTATACCCACATTATTAGAAAGAATCTAATTTTAATTTGAAAATAACATGAAAATTCTGATATTCTACAAAGAATGCGAGCCAACAATCCATATGCAATTTGATGGCAACTTTATGGATGAATCTGGCGTCAACAACGAAAAGGCTGTCTCAAGAGTGACCCTGATGAATCTTAATCCAAGTCCTGAAGGTGGGCCTTATGCTCATTTCAACGGCAGTTCCTTTATCAACATTTACAGTTTGGCCAACACCTACTACGGCAAGGAGATTGCCATCCACTTCTGGATGAGGCCAGTTCCGGGAATCTCAGATGGACCGGAAACAATCATTACTAATTGCCTGCTAAACACTGGATCTGAGTCGAACCAATGCCTCGACTCAGATTGTAACCCATCAATTCAGATTGAATTGAACAAAGTGACCAGCAGATTGAACCATAAATTAGTGATGGATGACGGAGAAACTCGTATCCTGAAATCGGATATTAGTGTAAGTAAAACTTGACAGCTTGGGTAAGTCGCGGGATATGTCAATTCACTATAACACTATAATGAATAGCGACTCATTTTTTTCATTCATACAGGCGTCTTTATTTACCTAATATGCCTTGGACAGTGTTCTAAAAGACTGGTTTGTCCAATAGATTGGATCGTTCTGTCTCGTTTAGCTACATAACATATACAATTTCAACTCTTTAACATAATATGTTGTCAGTCGCTCTAATCGTTCTTCCAGGGACAAAAATCCTCCAAAATATAAATGGATATACTAAAATGACTATGGAGAATTCAAATCTGAAACAGCTGTGGTTGCTGCACATTTGTATTTCAAATCCTGTTTTTAGTGCACATCTAACGACTTTTGCTTTCGTGCACGAAAATATACACTCTAGGATTTAATTTGAATTATTTCAAAATTCGTGGTCAGCAATCTTTAGGTTCTTAAACTCTTACTGTTGTTATTTCTAAAGATTATTGAACATGAACACAGGAGCCGAAAGGTATGTGTTCAATTATACGAGTGAACGGATGATGATCCTGGAGAATGTACAAACAAATAAATCCTAAACCAAAACAGCGTTTCCGCTATCGAATCTGATGCAATGAAAATAAAACACATACTTTCCGAATTGGCGAAGAAAATTGATTTAAAAATAACAAAGATTTAACGACACACAGTATATAGCCATTTTGTTTTACGACTTTCATAAAATCTTCCAATCACTATAATGCCATTATGGATTGTATAAATATACTAGCTAATATACCTGAAAAACCGTGCTACCGAATCCAGATACCTTGTTACCAAATCTGTTTCTTGATATCGAATCCAGGTTCATCGATACCGAATTCATCGATTCATTGATACAGGTTCATTTATATCGATTCAAGTACTTTCGTAATTGTCACAGTTAAAACTTACCAAATTTGTTGCCAATTCTTTTCCAAATATTGCTTTTTTCTTACTTTTACAGAGTGGCAAATGGGTAGAAGTGTGGTATGTATACGACGGAAGTAAAAATCAGCGGTTTGTAACTGACACCAGCACATCTCAGGAAGACCACGTAATAACAACAGGTTCAAATTTGAAAAGACTTACAAGTCTTTAAATGGTGAAAATAAAATAATTTCCTCCCAAAATATGATCCCAGAGACAGCGTGGATTGAGGAACAAAATAATGTATCGATACACAGTTTTCGTATTTATTATGACCAATGAACTGACACAAAAAGGATTTGTGATCTAAATCATCTTCTATGCAACATTTCCTCGTTTTTTTCTCAAAAACTTAGCACAGCAGCTGTTTCACCTACTAAAACGTCATGTTCTCGGTCCCCAAGTGTAGATTCTTATTATTTTGACATTTATAAATGATATGCGAAGAGTTATTACAACTTCCCCATGTACGAGCAAAAACAAAGCCTCTTAGTTCTTGTTAAACGATTTGACAAAACACATGCTATAGTATGTTATATCAGCTGCTCTTTGGTGATCAAACAAAGCCCTAAATAATCACGGCTTAGATTCTGGGACAACTATAATTTGGAAATTTAAAGTTGAAGTTCAGAACAGTTACAGAAAGTTATTCGATCAGGTAGTCCTTCAATCCTAAATACACATCGGTGCTTTTTAGGGCCTAGCTTGCTAAAACGAACTTGATTGTGTGTATTATCATAAAAAGAACATGTACTCACGGATTTTATGGAGTTATTTTACTCATTGGGAATATATTTAAAAATTGTAGTGCAAATAATGAAATCAACTAAACGCTAGAGTCTGGGAATTACACACTTACAAATTGATTGAAAACAATGTGTTTTTGTACAAGAAATATGCCACATAGCTAATTCGATGCAATCGCTGAATGAAGACAGAGACCAAAAAAAAGTGAAGTTGATATTAGGAAAACAAATTACATTGAAAACGTGTAAAACAAATATCCGTCATCATTCCGTCATTTAACTTTGCACAGTATTTCGAATTAGGAACGTTGTACAAATGTTATGTACTATTCAGAGTGTGACAGTTGTAAGGTGAAGTCGAGAAAAAAATTATAATACCGCTGTGTTACTTTCATCTACTGTAAGCTAAAATGTCTCTGGATGTTGTGCTTGGTGAAAATTGTACATGATCTAAATACGCAGCTAACCAAAACGGCTGCCCCATTGTTCTCGAAAAATCAACCTAAATTAGTACACTGACATTTCTTAAAACAGTGTTACGAGATGGTACTGGCCGTTAATTTGGTGACCATTCAATGACTCACTATGCTTTATGTGGCCGATAAACTCCATAGAATAAGGGTCCAATTAAACTTGAACCTTAACTCCGAAAGGTCTGATGAGGTGTGGAATCCTTACTATAAGAATAAGACAAGGGATAAAAAGCAGGTTCATATTTATGTTTCGTATGAATTATTAAGTCGCAAAATCATAAAGGAGTAAAATTTCAAGATTGAATTATCAGGTTTATCACTTCTAGATATTAAAGCATTGATTTAATATCACATTGGTAGAGTGCAGTTATACAAACGTAATATAGTTGACAGATTATTATGATAAAGTTTACTTAAACACTTCCAAATGCAATTAGACAATCATTATAGTTAACAGTTCATTATGATAAAGTTTACAAAAAAGACATTAAACAAATATCAAAGTTTTTAATGTTCGGATTTTATATGTATCTATTATTTATTGCTAGACTTGGAAACACTGGGCAAGATTTAATTACATTCATAAGGGTTAACTTCAAACGGATCCTCCAGAAACACTCAATGGCTGTAACAATGATAACTAACAGCATTTGAAAAAAACGCCTTGAGAAATACTCTATAGCTTTGCAATATAATAAATAAATTTTGGAAATAGCTTTGATAAACACTCATTTGATCGATACTCATTACTCATTTTTGCACTGATGATGATGATATTTATTATTATTATTATTATTATTATTATTATTATTATTATTATTATTATTATTATTATTATTATTATTATTATTATTATTATTATTATTCGACCGCTCCGGTGGCCTAATAGTCAGAGCGTCCGCCTCAAATGCGGGAGATAGTGGGTTCGATCCCAGGCCGAGTCATACCAAAGACTTAAAAAATGGTACTAACAGCTGCCTCGCTTGGCGCTCAGCATTAAGATATTAGAGTTAAGTCTGGTTGGCCTGGTGTCAGGATAATGTGACTGGATGAGACATCATTGTACATGTCTGCGACATGATGCTCCAGTGCTAGAGATCACTATAAACTGTCGCACTGCAGACATCGTAGCAATATAACTGAAAAATAATTAAAAGCTACGTTAAAAATTCAAATCACACACACACACGTTATTATTATTATTATTATTATTATTATTATTATTATTATTATTATTATTATTATTATTATTATTATTATTATTAAACAGAAGTATTATTTTACTAAGGTTTGCAAGAATCACTTGACCTCATGAAAATAAATTTTGATTACAAGTTTACTAAATAATCAAATATTTGTTAAAAATCCTGTTTTAGTACACACAATATGAATAAATAAATACCCAGAAAGTTTATTTTTATATATAGATTTCAAAATTTAGCTTCAGTCCTGTCCAATATTTACTAAGAAAAGCTTTATTTTTACTGGCATTTATTTGCAAAGACATTGTGGAATGACTGTACATATCTGATTCGCGGGAAAATGATAAACAATGAGTTAGATTTTCTTTACACGCTGCTTTTGAGAACTTCGTAGTAAAATATTATGAAGATTTTCCCACACACAACTCTCAATACGATCCTTGGTAACCCGAATAGGTCCCAGAACAGACCTTTAATACTTTCTGCGGAATTCACCGCTTTGCAGGGAAAATTCTGTTTTTCGCTTTGAAGCAACCATAGGGAAAATTCTGCGAGTGTACGATTAGGGGCAACCGTACTTGGCTACCGCAAACAATAAACCACTTTTCATTCTTAATTTTGCTTAATAACTTTTACCTAGAATATTAGCTAAGTGTGCACACAATGAATACTTGTTTAAATAATCAAAGTTTGCTATATAAAAATGCTTCTGCTTAAAATAGGCAATACCGTAAGTGGTATGACCACGAGAGTATTCCAAATGTGTTAAAGCTTGAAACGTGGCTGATACCCATGATAGTTATCAATACATTCCCGGCATAATAACATCATGGTATTAAATAATTTAAAAGTTGATCTTTCATCAATTTGTGTGCGAATATGAAATATTCCTGGAGATCATACCAATCATCGTTTGTAATGGATAACTGTAGATATTAAAAATAAATATTGGCCGTAAGTATTGACAACACACATCCACTAGCTACAATGTTGTCATTCCGTTCACAAAATATAAGTAGTATTAGAACTACTTTCGCCCTAATTTACCACCTAGAGGTTTACGATCAATTAACGTAATTCGAAACAAATCAAATCCTGACCATTACAATAAGGAAAACGAATTTTGCCATAATAGGCAACAACAGCTTTCAAAGGTGCAATGCATGAATTACAAAATATATCAAATGTAAAAATGTCTGGAATCTTTTTGCAATTTTCATCGAAAGTCCAGCAAGCAAAAGTGACCGATCGGGACTGGCAATTTTTTGGATGGGTGTACATCTGAAGTAAAATAGTCATATGCTCTTCAACCCAATGTAATCCCATCAGTCAGATAGCCAATAAAGGGACTTAAAAGTCCTGTTAACAATAAATAGGACGGCCATTGTAAAATACGAAAGCGTAAGAGTGCCACCAAAATGTAATCGTATCCGAGTCAATAAATAGTATTTGAAACTTGCGTGTGCAGCCTATTGATAGATCAGAACTGTTTCGAGCAATAAAGTAAAGTTTAGTGAATGATCGAGTAACCTAGTTCGTCGGTTGAATACAGTCAGACAACTCGTTTATCCTTGCATATTGGTAAATGGGCAAAGTTACAGCATAATCTGATTCCCTGTTAATGAAACGTGCATGCAAAAGCGTCAGTCACTTAAATACAAGTTTACAAAAACCACATTTACAACAACAGATCATGGGATGAATTAATTATTCTCTTTATACTTAAAAGAAAACTCTTATCCATGGTTCTAGCGGAGTTTCTTCATTGACAGTGAGAACAACTGCCTTTCATCTTAATTCTCTCCCTCCTGAAATTACTTCCATGTCTCTAATTAACAGAAATTCTTCTTAGACCGAAGCCTAGTACTTGTTAACCAACGTGTGACACTTACTCTTATAAACTATAGTTCTTTTCCCTATAAAGGTCAAGTTCATATAATCAATCTACGTTTAGAGTCTCCTTGACCTGCATGTACTCGGATCACGAATATTTTGCCTATACGGTTCCTACATTTATTTCTCTGTACGAAATTTTACAGTGGCCAACTCTTATAATTATATTTAACTTATAATTCACATGTTTCGCTAAAATACCTTAAAAGATGAACTTGTGGTGAAGTTCTTGTCATATGTTATGAGGCATTTTTTGAAAGCCGGACTGTCAACAAAGCAATATGCAATGGGTCAATGATTTCACTTCCGGACCAACATCAAAGATTCATTAATCGCTGTGCACGGTCGCCAAAGTAGACAGACAGATACACCGTAATGGTCATATTCTAAAGAATTAACAATTACCATTAAAATAAATATCAAGATTGCTGAAACTTCTTATATTGTCAACATTAGAAAGGAAGTATGTTCTACCAATTAGACTGGAACTACATTCGTGTGTTGGATGTGAGAAAGCTTGCCAGTAGCTTCTCGTGGGTCTGTGGTTCTTTCCCGTGATTTCCGGTTTCTTCCTCCACCATTAATACTGGCCGCCATGAATAGCCTATCGTGTGCTGAAAAATGGCGTTAAGCCCAACAACAACATTCGTGTGTACTAAACCGGAAGTAATAATTGCGAACCGAGTCCGCAAAGACAGCTTTTGTACTGTTCCTGTTCATTTCAGTCAAAATCTCACCATAAAATTGGACCGTATATAACCATGTAACGGGCATTTAGCGGCGACTGCCGAATGTATATGCATGCAGATTCTTTAAAATTATTTTCAACATAGGCACGTGCCACTTAGTATAATTTGTCGTTGACACTAAGAATATGTTCCCTTTGCAGCGAGTTTAATACAGCAAATGCTCGACAAATTCGCTTCGAGCTGTAAATTTTAAGTTGGACAAAGAATGCCGCTACTTTCTTTCTAATCTTAAATTATAGCAGCTGTCTATTACATTGAGTCCTCGTTAAAACTGTTTTAAGCTACTAAAATTATCCATGCTTTATTACAACATTTTCTTGTTGATCGCCAAACTGATGCCGACTATATTTGTTACAGGACTCGTAGGGCAGCGTCAGTCCGGTATCATCATTGGGCGACCAGTGACCAACGCCTTTGAAAACTACTACAAGGGAGATATCGATGAGGTAAATTATATTCAGAGTACACCTTTTACTCACCTTTTTATCGTCACCATTTTATGCCGGTGCACGTTTTCGCAAGTGTTTCTATTTCTTTCAAAAGTAAAGCAAGTGTCGAAGGGGTATCGAAAGAGCTGGTTGGTGACGTGGATTGGACTGTACGCATACAAACGCAACATCTCAGACATCCCCGCGAGCAAGAATGAGTCTAATTATGTTGATGTGTATCTTAACATTTAATACATTCCTCAAAAGTCCGACCATTTGCATAAGGAACGCCATTTTGCGGTATATCTGGTCTTCCCCACCAAGAAATGTAACGATGTGGCGACTATATATGATATACAGCCACTATTTATTCATGTGATTTAAATATTTTAAAAATTTCCATTTGCTAGAATGTCTCTTGATGTATATTTGCACAGTTGTGGGCCGGTATCTACTACTTCAAGGATGAATACAAAATGGCTTTTCAGTATTTGTACTGTTGGGTCTTTATTAGGTTATTGATGTTTCTCAATTAAAATTAAGAAAGAAGAGGATTCCTGATCGTTAATATTATCTTCAGTCCTCTAAATATGCAAAAATGGGAGGTTAGCGTATCCTTGAACGAATCTGGTCTTAGTAAAGTTAATGTTTTATACAAGATATATCAGTTAAATAAATTGTGAATGTATTTCGGTTTTTCTGTGTTTCATTATTAAGGTCTCATTGGACAAATAAATTGTTTTTGGTGAATTTTCATCGAAGAAAGAAATTTTGCAGAAAAAAAGGAATATATCCGCCTTAACGATACAAATAAAAAAAAACTAACCAATGATTTTTTAATGGAATTCATGCTCTTCAGATTTTCATTACGGTATTCGTGTCAATTCCTTGTAAAACTGATAACATTTACACTAAACCAATACTTGACCGCAAACCCCTCTCTTTATGGTCTATTTTTGACAGTAGAGAGCTATTTAGAACATTTTCATGTGACAAGGCGGTCCAGACAATCATTATGGACCTCGTGAATGTTTAAATTTCAATGGCATTATAACAAATTGGCATGCTTAGAATGATCTCTTATCCATCTCAATTTGTAATATTTACCGCTTTATTGTACATATATAAATACGTAAATCCAGTCGACTGGTAATTTGAATCCGAAGTTACGCATTGGATGGAGATCCTAACTGTGACAGTCAGTCACCAAACAAACCAGCCCATTTTCAAACATAACTCTAAAGTAAATGTAAACTAAATTGCAGGTTTAGTTTCTGTGTGAATTTATAAAACCGAGGCTCATGCCCTTTACCTTATAAATTGGGGTCAAAATACGAAACTGTCCAGTGACAAGTTAGGACTGTATCAAGGATTGCTTGTTTTTCATTATTTTGACTGAGGTTTTAAATTGTATATTTTGTCATCAGTTACATGAATAAGAATTTAGAATCTTGTCTTAATTTCACACAGATCGTGAGGCTAAAATATTTAACAGTTAAAGATAAAGACTGGACAACTAGCGTACTTTAGGCTCTGAATTAATACATAAAATGCTTTCATATAAAAAAGACTCGATGCAATTAACCTGTAAAAACCATGAGAACTTGCTACAAAAATAGTAATTCAAACAACTTACTTTGACACTCCTTTTTCAATTTTATTAAATTTTTTATGATATTATTTCATTGAGAATTTTGCCATGTCAGTTATTTATCCCTTGCTTCGTTTTAGTTTGAATTTTACCATTGTATCCCGAAGAAGGCAAAGGATGCTTTGAAGAATATCGATTAGAACCTCGGTTCCAAGAAACAGTTTCGAAGAATTCGGACCAGGTGCCATTTTGAGAAACACGATAAATAACAATTCGTGACCGTTCATTGTAAAAATTTAAAATATTCCATAAAATATTGTACGCATGCTGATTAGTCCATATTCACATCCTGCTATTACTGTTAAGCGTGTTATGTGTATTGTGTGTTCGTGTCTGTGTGTGTGTTCGTGTCTGTGTGTGTCTGTGTGTGTGCATGTGTGCTATCATTATTTGACAAATAAACTTGGATGTAATCCGACTTTCTAATTTATTTATCTAAAATTATAGCCTCTCCGTAAATTATGTCATTACACTAGTTTCAGTTTTTTCTATAAACAGTTGCTGTTTAGGGGCTTAACACCGTTTCCAAAACCAAGATAGGCTATATGTAGCGGTCAGCATCACGTAGAGGAATAATCAGGGAAAACCGTGGCACAATCACTGACCAGTGGAAGCTTTTGGAAGCTTTCTCGCGTAATCACATTGGTCGAACCCTAGACTCGAACCCACAACGACAGAGGTGAGATGGCCACTTGGCCGCCCTAAAGTCCATACAAACGAAGTATTCTTCTGTACTCAGCAAATAGCTCCTTTTCTGCTTCATTTTAATTGTTGGTGTCTCCCTAATTTTCTTTTCTTGGTCTTCCAATCCGAAATCTGTACAAAAAGTCTTCAAGACAATGAATACCTATTCGTATCTTAGACATTCCATATTTAAATCGTTAAGCTACATAATTTATATCGGTGCAATTATATAAAAAGCAGATTGGTGAATTCTTAGAAGGAAAAAACTACAAATAAGAAGAATTTTATTACAAGATTTGGAAGTTGAGGACGGGTACTAAAATAGTCATATTGCTGGTTATGCCAATCATTTTAGCTACGTGAGCTTGGTATTTGTGTTTTTCAAGTAGGAATTTGTGTATTTGTGAGCACATGATTATGTTTCTCAAATGTGTATCTGTGTGTTTGTCAGCTGTGTATTTCTGTGTTTGTTAACTGCGTATTTGTTTGTCAGCTATGTATTTATTTGTGACAACTCTGTTTATCTTTGTTAACTATGTGTTTGTATGCTTGCCAACTAATTGTCAAAAGCGTACAAGGATAATATTCTCAAGTTTTTCAAAATAATGAGAGAGAGAGACCGATTTGATGGTCAGAGAAGGACGTTACTATACTCATTTCGAGCTGTAACATGCAAACATTGAAAGTAAAGGGCATCGCACTTGGTACAGCTGTACAGCATACACCGGTATTTTCGTGTAGCATTTTCAAAGGCCTTTACCTTATGTCAGGTCTGAAGAGTTTGGGTTCAATATCATTTTTGTGTGTCCAAACTGTCATCCAAAATCTTTTCTTAAAGATCATGGAATGAAATGTTTTCCACTATAAAATCACAGCTTGAGAGTGTGCCATGTGTATCAATTTCATGAAGCAATCAGCAAGATTAAAATGTGTGACTTTTACTCCCCTTTTTATTATCAAATCAATCAAGGTAGTTTAATTAAATGTGTATTTAAATCACAACTTCTGAATGTCTCGTTTATTTTCCGTTGCATTTTTATCACGGTTTAGATCAGTGATAAGCATGTCTGTTTTTGTGTTTATATTCCTGATTACAAAGTTTTAAAGGCAGTGAGATAAAAATAATGTATATTCTTGCGTCAAGACGTAAGGTCATGACACATAGAAACCTATAACCTAATTTTATCCAATTAGAAAAAAATGTGGGTTTTTTCATCGTTGTGCTTTAGTTTAAAAGTTGTTTAGGTATTGAAAATAAAGTATTTTGGATGATTTGTCCTTTAATGCTATCAAGATTCAGTCAGCAAGGTCAAGGTCACAGTCATCTAAAGATCACTTTCTTAGGACGTTTTGGCCGTAACGGAAAGCTTTAAACAGTAGTATCATCGACCACTAGGATATTACATTTCGACCTTTTGCAACATTAATAATCTTAGCCACAAAGTTGTGGTAACATACCAATATGGATATATTTCTTGAACTGAAAGTAATATAGATGAAACTGAATATGTTCATATCCATAATATTCTGAGAATGTTTCAAATACCACTTTCTTGGTTCTATCTGTAATGTTGAGGTATTCAGGGAGGTGGGGTCCTCTTTTTTCTTTCTATGCTTTAGCTCTAAAGCTTTTGAAGATTCTGCGTAAAACGTGTCTATAAAATACATAGTTTATTGCATGATCTGTTCTGTCATTCGTCAAGGTTAAGCAACAAAACGCCTGTAGTGTTAAGTTAAACTAGGATTACGAATATTGATGAATTTTCAAACGATAGTTTTATGCATATCATGTTCCTAATTTGTGTGTCTATTTTCCTGTTTGCATTCCTTTGCCAGCCTATAACTTTGTGACATTTGGACAGATTTCGTAAAACTCTGCCCACGTATATATCACAAGAATCTGCGTAACATATATAGAGCCTCTGTGATGTGTCGAATTTTTAAAAAAATCTTAGAAGCTTTGGTAAAGGAATTGTATCAAAGTCAACTTAATTAAAGTAGAAAGGGCTAGAGATAGTTAGATGATTATTTTCATTTCATCTCTGAACGTCAAAAGGGAATCCGTTCTAGCCGACGTAACCTGACCGAGTCAGATGCTATGGTACAAGAGAATGACATAAGACCTTTCCCAAAATCGACCGGTTAAAGGGCAGCAGCTGACTATAGATGATTGTTCAAAGTAATGATTAATTACGGCATGATTAGTTGTTTAGTTGTCTTGTCAATCCAAAAATTCTACGGAACAGGTTTAGGATACAGTCTATTCCGATTGGTTAATATGGATTTATGGGCGTTACTCTGTAAGAAATTAACGGTTTTACTTTAGGAAAATTCAGAAGTCTTTAATCTTTCGCGAGGAAAGTTAAACGATTCCGGGAGATCGTGTAAGACGTTATCTCGTGATTTGGCAGTAAGCGGGAGGTTTGTCAGCAAGTAGACAAACTCTACATTTGAATTCGTAACAAATACGTTTTGTTATAGAGTAAGGGGCCAGATAGTTGTCTCAGTTTGGAGACGGACTATACGTGAGGTTCGTGGAAACGAATAAAGAAACGGCAAAAGGTACGCAATCTTAGTTTCCCGATTTTAATATGTTATTTCATTTGTTGATCTATTTCAAATGTATTCTTAATATGATGCATGTATGTATGATTTCATTTTGCAGGATTTTAGTGAAATGTTAGCCATTACATTTTATTATTTGATTTTCTAATTATTAATTCATTTGGAGAATTGGCAAGATTGAATGTAATTAAAATTTCATTAGATTAGTTGAAAAGATTGCATGTAATTGAATCTTGAATACATAGGAGTGATTAGGAATTTAAATGAATTAAGCTTAAGGAATGATGGGTAATGTTTCATAGTTTATGGATTAATTCTGTTTAGAATGAGTATGACCTGACATTACATGTATACCATATACTAGTTTGTAATATTTAATTGATCACTTAAGTGTATATCTATATGCTAGTTTGTAATATTTAATTGGTCGAGTAAACTATTTTAGAATAGTTAGATCTGGAGGTCTAAGCCATATGTAACTTAACAGAGTAAGAAGTCAAGGGGGAGGTTACATACGGGTTCATACGGCTGAGTTGAATTTAATTGACCTTCCCTAGCGTGACCCGAATTAAGGTCAGGACAAGCATTGACCGTTTATGTAAACATAACAATTAGGGAGCAATGAGTTACTGAGGCAGAATTTATGCCTTTTATTTTCTGAACCGAATTAATGTAAAAATATAGATATACTTGGGAATGTGACCTATTGTCTATTGCGAGACATTTTATTTATTGAAGGAAACAGCTTTCCTGGATTCACATGAGAAATCCCTGAACAATCACAGGACCAGAACAAGTTCTATGCAGAAATCTTAGTCCAGAGACGATTGTTAAGTCAGAGTTCGACGGACAAGAGTCCAAGACGAAACAGCTAGACAAAGATCGGAAGAGCAGGGACGAACGGAAGTCTTGATGTCCACATAAAATAGGTGATGAAGTCTCTCATCGTTGCACTCAAAGGTCACATCTCATTGGCAATGAAGATAGTAATTTAACGTTGAAAGTAATTTTACATTGAAAGAAATTTGTATTGTCTTTTTATTTGAGTTCATGTTAGTACCATTTTTTTTCTTTTGTAACCAAGTCATTGATTTCTTTTCATTTTAAATTCTGTTGATAAACTGATTAAATTTTATATTTGTTCATTGAAAAAGGGCTCGTTTTGTTATTTCTTCAATATACTTGTTTAGTGATCTTCATTCTTCTTTCTATCTATCCACACTGGGTAAAGTACACCGCGGAGGTCATTCCCTAGCAACGAACCGTAGTGAAAGAGGTTGGTGTGTTTTGCACGCCGCCAATTTGTCACAGCCTCCTATGCCACGAAGTTAAATTAACAGAAAGGATATAGTTGTGATTTTGTTCATTTTCTGGCGGACAACTTTTAAACTACCTGAAGATATTATAATGAAACTTGTACCACTTGCATAATTATGAGATACCACAGCCATGTTTTCAGTCCTAAGTCTTAAAATCAAAGCCAGGGAAAATATAAATCGGCAACCTCTGCCCATCTGCAGGTATAACATCTGAACCAATAAAAGTATTTGGATGGAACTTTAGCCTGGAGTGTATGAGGAGTTAATAGTTTAGTTTATTCATAGTCATGTTCTCTGCCCCCGCCCCCGCCCCCGCCCCCGCCTCCGCCCCCGCCCCCGCCCCGCCCCCGCCCCCGCCCCCGCCCCCGATTAAGGTAAAAAAGAAAGGAAGTCAGTGACCTGCTTCCTTATTTAGGCTGTCGCTCATTTTAATTACTTCATATATTTTGATGAAATTTTTCCACGCTTTATAATACAACTGGCAGGTTTGTAGCTCGATGGTCAAGGTCCCTGGTAGGGAAAAGGGTAATGTGTACATGGTACTCGTGTGATATAAAACTTTAAGGTTCTCCGACATCTAGGTTTTCGGTATCAGCTTCAAGGTTAGAGTTTCAGACTTTGAGAAGATTTTTCAACATGCGTTTACTCTTAGCCTGTGTGACACTTGTTTGAAATAGTAGGTGCTTCGAGTACATGCACCTTAGTTACTTTTGTCACGTAATTTTTGTCATATTTGTGTGATTACGACGATGTAAGGTATAGGGTTAATAATGCACAAAAGGGAACATCAGGCAAGCACCCTACTTTTCTGATTGTTCATTTTTTTACAAATACCTTTGCACCGATTTCAGGTTGACCCAAATGTGAGTATCAAAGAACACTTCGCATAAACATATTTTTAGAAAGGTTTAGAATAAAAGTAGTGCACAAACTGAAAAAAAAACTTTGTATAGAATGAGATAAGGCACTTCTAACATTTAATCTTACATGACTGATATGGCGTATGTTCAGTCTGTATTTCCGTATCGCACACCCTACGTAGAACTACTTTTATCACTTGAAATATTCAATAACAGTCTCTTTCTAAAACATCACAAATAAGTTTATTGCAAAATATTAATTATTGTTTCATTTTGATCAAATAAAACTGGTGACTTTTTTAAAATAGAAAATGCAGTTGTGTACTTTTAGCACACTGCATCTTTATCGGTCGTCTGCTGACATCGCTTACGTAAGTGACCGAATTTGCCGCTGGGGCCTCAAGATGGAGCAATGAATGTAGCAATGAGTTGTATGGGAATTTCACAGTACCTACAGCCAGAAAATTACCGCTGAGGCTGACAACAACGTTTTTACTGAAAGTGTGACGATTTTTTTTCTGATCTAACTGATGTCAAAGTGACCTCAACAATGGCGAGATAACATACTTTGCCGCAACGGCATGGAGTATATAAAATTTTTTATTGAAAATAAAACAAATCAAAACACAATCAGAAAGATTCTGGGAGTAATGTCCAAAATTACAGCATTGTAAGAAATGCCCACCCACCCCCATTCTGAGAAAGGGGAAATTTTTAATAAAACCCCTCTCAAATTAGATACTTGCCTACCTTGTAACTTTAATGAAACCGGACGGTTCGTACTGCCAACCATATACTATTAGTAGTTACCACAAAGCTATTTATAGATATTGAAGGGAAAATAATCGTGGCTACATTTTATCTTCATGCAAGTTTGCTACTAGTTGTAAGTTGCTAAATTCTCGACATAAAGATCTGAAAACAAAACGGTTAAGGAAATCACCAAAAAAAAGCTAAACCAATAAATAGAACCGAAGAAGAAAATTTTAACTAATTTTGGTCAACTTGTCAACAATGACACCTAAGCCTTGATACTGTTTGGTACAACACCGAATTTCTTGATTTCAGAGTCATTGATGAAAATAGATAATTGAGTTGGCGAGACATTAGTAGTCGTCTATTAATTATGTCAACAAAATGGGGAAAAGGATTGAAGAAGTTTGACAACTGTTAACATGGGGGAGGGAGAGTTCAAGATAAATTGACGTCAACAATGTTTTTTTCACAATAAATTTAATAAATCAAAAAGAGAAAAATAGGAATATAAAGTCTCGACTTTTCATGAATTCAAACTGTATTCAATGATGCGAGCTGTGAAAGAGCGTTCACGTTTCTGTTAGTCTTTAAATGTAAGACGCATGATATCTCTTGTATCTTTTGTTTCTATGTCTTCCTGTCCAAATAAAGATCTTACGTAGCGTGTTCCGGGTTGACTGACATCGGAACAAGAAACCAATTTTTTAAGAATATCTAACACTCGGAAGCACATATTGATGGGGCTTTTTCCCCACAAATCAATGTCGATTTAGGCAGACTTTACTTATTCTGTCTCTTTTCGAATCAATTCAAATTGTCACAAAAGCTAATAGTCGTGTTTTCAAGTTCGGTTGACCTACTTTCAGGTGCTTGGAATGCGATGGAAGCTGGTAAACACGAAATTGGTTAAAAGGATAATAAATATTTTGAACAAAACGAAGCTATGCAAACACTTTCTTTAGTATTAGTTTAGATTTATTCATTTTGCTAAAGAAACATTCTTCACTTAATACGATTCTGGCTTTCCCGGCATCCATTGCATTCCAACCGCCTGAACGAAACATGAAAATGCGTCCATTTGCTACGGTCACATTTTGATTCTATCAGGATAAATATAGCAAAATAATCAGTTTGATTTAGTTGCCTTTAAATTGTTAAGTTATATGATTAATGAAATATCAAAAGTTAAGACCAGACACGACCAAGGGTTATCAAGAAAATTGCATGCCGTGAATATTCCCACTAGACCATGTAAAGCTTCTGCAGTTTTCGTGACTGTACTCCATATGACGTCACTGGAGATTCTTCCTACACACACAAACAATTTAATCACCACGTAAGACTTCTCACGAGTGCTGAAGACATGTAAATCGGTAATCATATTTTCATAATACTTCCGTCTCCTCCCAATCGCTATTTAAAAGTCTGCCGTCAAGTTCTTTTAGTAAAACGTGATTCTCTTTAAAAGCGTATCCTGGGGCAACATGCCCCGCTACACAAGTCTGCCTGACTGAAACAGACGCATCGATACTCCATTCACGTTGTCGGCGAAAATGTTCAAATATATTTAGCTTTAAGTGTAGTAACACATATTTACATGGATATTAAAAAGTAACAGTAAGTCGCTTGTTCAAGTCACTCGAGAACTCATTCAACCTGATTCAATTACTAAAACTTCTGGCGACTATGGAGTACTAAATATAAAGCTACACCAAATATAGGCTGATAATTATGCCGAATGTGTCCTTAATAATGTCTAATAACCCGTCTGCCCGGTTGATTTAGGCCAAAACACAGAGCTGTCAATCAGGCCCCGAGAGTCGGTTTTCGCATAGCTCAGTTTTGATTCCAGTTGAGGTTGCTATCACCCATACATCTTGTCGCAAGATCATTCCGTGACTGGATAAAAATCTAAAAGACGCAAATTGATTTAACAATTTCAACGTCCCGCAAAATCACTGGAGTTGGAACAAAACGTTGACTAATTAGGAGAAGCAGCGATTGTACCAGTGCAGGATTCAGGCCTTCCAGGGTTCTAAGCAGTGAAAATATTTGGTACACCTCTCCCACCTACAAAATGTGAATATATATATATATATATATATATATATATATATATATATATATATATATATATATATATATATATATATATATATATATGGGGCTCCGAGTGGCCGAGTGGTCTAAAGCGCTGTCCGTTACGGATCACTGCCATCTCACCTCTATCTGCGTGGGTTCGAGTCTAAGATTCGGCGAATGTGGATATGTGAGAGAGCTTGCCAGTAGCTTCTCGTGGGTCGGTGGTTCTTTCCGGTGATTTCCCGGTTTCTTCCTCCACCATTAATACTGGCCACCATGTATAGCCTTTCCTGTGCTGAAAAATGGCGTTAAACCCCACAACAACAACAACAATATATATATATATATGTATGTATGTATGTGTGTGTGTGTGTGTGATTTAATACAAATAATACGATCATTTAGGCTAGAGAATTGAATTCGTACTCTACTGAGTTTTGAACCCAGGTCCGCGAGTAAACGGCAACCATTGCCTTGCCTGCTCATACCAGCCCATATCATCTTCACTACTAAACACACATCACCAAAAAGGGTGGCACTGAATCGGTGTTATATGAACTCGTGTTTATCAGGCATACTCGTTTGACGATCCAACGAATAATTCTCATATATATGCACAGTCGTCCCAGATTCCTATTAAAGAAATCAAGGTATATGTTTTTTTTTTTTACAAAGAACAATAAATATATACCAAACAGAACAAAAAGTGATATCCCTGGATTCTATAGAAGAATGCGTGATAATAGTAATCAGAATTAATAATTTAATATAAATAATACTATCATACAGGTTAGAGAATTTTAATTCAGCCCAAAATACACTCACTGACCAATTATTTGTTGTAAATGTATCTTTATACTTGTACATATGATATGTATGTTCTTTTATGTTTCCAATGTTTTACTCTATATCTTTATTTTAATTTAGAGGTATGGACTATGCAGTCTGAAATAAAGAATTCTTATCTTAAAGCGTCTGGCTGTTTTATCTTTGCGGAATTAGTTCAATCATATATTATTGGCATAATATGATATAGTGGAATTGGGCACAAGTTTTAACAACTAATATCAAAGCCATTTGGTGTGTGATGTTTACATGACTTCATTTGATAAACATCTAAACCATCGGTCTACCCTCCTGGCTTGAACCATCCTCGACATATGTGGATCATGCTTAACCGTTTCCGGACAAGAAACAGTTGTCGCGCTTTCCGGACAGGACAGAGTTGTTGTGCAGTCAGCCTTGTCCGATGAGACCAGGCCACTGATTCTTCCTGTAGCTGTGGAGCGAGCGCTACAGACCATGTCGCATATTGTGAATTACTGCCCACTGACGAAATTCGCCAGTGGACTTCAGGATCTATACCTTGTAAATGATAACGCTATTAGAGAGCTGGCAATGTACTGCACACTATGAATAAATAATAAAATTAATAAAAAGAGAAAAATGTTATGGTTAACGTAGTATTTCTGATGAATGTTTCTAAACAGTGCCTAAAAGGCTGGACTTGTTCCGACTGACTAAACTCGGCATGGTGCTCGTGCAACGTGTACCTCCCATTGGTTTAAAAGAAACTACAGATAGTTTGTGCATGTGCAACGTGTACCTATCGAGTCAGAAAGGATTAAGTTTATGCGCAGGAAACTGCTGGTAAGTAATGTTACAGTGTTATTAATTTTACATAGACATCATGCAAATCGTTAACTTTAAAATATTCATAAATGTCATGGTTGGTGCATTTTAGTCATCTTTTAAAGCTGAGAATACTTATCATTTATCAGTACTAATTAATATAACATGGCTCAAGAGAGGGAGAGAATCGTATGAATGATTATCGATACAATTGGCAGAAACACACTAAAGGAATTTATTTGCACCTGTGAAATATGCAGATCATCTTTCTCGCGTCCGTACTTTTTTTGGGGGGGTCATACCCGGCACCATGCCTTCGTAACAGAGGCGTAGCAATGATATTTTGCGCCCGGGGACGAACTATAAAATTGGCGCCCCAGCTCCCTTTTCCTTTAATCATTTACTTATTATAATGTAACGTTGTAAGCCTCATTTTGGCACCCTGTACCTTGGCGCCCGAGGATATATGTACCCCCTGCCCCACCCTAGCTACGCCTCTGCTTCGTAATTAAAGGACGCCTGTCTTGGCATTCTAAAGGATCTCGTCTTTGTTTAGGGCAGCTTGCAATCTTGCATATTTACGTTATTTCTACTTTTAAGGAATGTGTACTGCGAAGTTGAAATCAATTTGTAACGATGCTTGACTAAGACAAAAATCTACTTTTTACTTAAACAGTAATATATTTTCTATCTATTTGACACTGATTGGGCAAATGAGGTTATTTATAGTGAAAAATGAAAAGCCGTTTTCAAAATTTGGATCAGAACTTGTACGCCTTAAAGGTTGACAAATATTAGTCCTTACTAATTTAACTATATACCATTCAACGGATTGATCTTGAACATATAAAACAGGCCTGATCATAATGCAGACCTTTATATAGATAACAAATGGTATATGGTTATGATAAGTTTCTTGAAAAAGACTTTCATCTTTCTAACCGTTGTCTGTAGTCATATAGCCATTAATAAAAATGGATTGTAATTGTTGTTTGAACGAGTGAAAAGTACAATTTTTCAGAGAATTCTTCGATTCGTAAGTGTTTATAAAGCTAGGCAAATGTGGTAACATAAAAAATATGTATGAGCATTATTTTATTCCCCGAAACAATAAATAATGGTTCATACGTATTTAAACAATGCATCGCCCCAATTGAAAATAGACAAATCTATCCGTTTATAAACCACAGTAATTGTATATTAAGTACGATATGCGTCTAACATAACGGACTTATTGCCACTTGGTATTTGTAATGTCCCTTTGCGTAAGGTACATGGTCGTTCTGAGTAGAATTGTTATTCATAAAGGGTTTTCGTTCTCCCTTTATAGTATACATAAACTGTTATAGAACATACCTAAAATCTTCAATGTTTACATATGTGACGGTCAAACTTACTTTTTAATGGAAATTGTTTTACTTATGTTCTGACCTCTCTCTCTCTCTCTCTCTCTCTCTCTCTCTCTCTCTCTCTCTCTCTCTCTCTCTCTCTCTCTCTCTCTCTCTCTCTCTCACACACACACACACACTTTTATTATAACTATCAGGAAAGGCAAAGCGACTAGAGACAAGTGCTTCCGAATGGGTGGCAAAAAAAAAACTGCCATTGTAAACAGAAGAACCATTTGCTGACATATATAATTTATGTAAACTGGCTTATACGGACTCGGCGGGAAAATGGAGTATGCTACATTAATTCTTGTACGAGGAATGAAAGCAAGATCTGGATTGTGTCCCTTATGACTGGATTGTGTCCCCTATGAGGGAAACCAGTGCCTTTCTTTACACATTCAATGAATTGTCCCATATGTTTGGACGTCAGATACCATTAGCTGGAGAATCTATTTTCATTTATACCTCTAGAGATTTACATTGATTCCTTTGATCAATTACATGTTGATAAACTGATTTTAATATTTGTTGGATTAAACGGTATTTCAGAATGATTGGAACTCAAGTCAAGACAATGTAAAAGGTCTATCTACTGAGATAAAGGATATTATATATTCGTTTGATTAGAAAAAAATCACAAAATATAATAAAATAGTTGTAATAAACTGAAAAACGAGTAGTTTATTACCTGTTTTTGTTAATATAGTTATATCATCAGACGTTGAAAGTATTGTAAATTTTAGTTTAGTACAAACTATTGATAAAATATGTCTGATTTATATTACAAGATTCAACAGAAAACGTTATATCTCAGTTGATAGAAACTCTAAGCAAAAGTTACGTATACAATGCATATCATTCAAGTGTAATATTTTAAACACATGTAATTGATAGTGTTGGTATTAATTTATTTATAATTTTGCTAACTCTTGATTTGTGAACAATTCAAAGGGCTGCATGCATGCTGAATGGCCTGTTGTCGTGCCTTTGTGTTTTGCATTGCATTTCTTCGAACTAATTTGAAATCTTCAGAAAATGAAAGAATAACAGAACACGAATCAGTCTCGTTTTAGATACTAATAGAAATATTTGACCCCTGATTGCGAAGAGCGAGTGAAACAATCAGTTCTTCCTAGACCCCAGGCATCAATTTAGAGTTAGTAATATGGCATCTGTCCCATCGGAAAAAGGCTGAGGTAGATAAAGTTGTACATTCTTGCTCAGAAATTTGCGCCTATCTATGTTTTTATGTTATGCTAATACAAGAATTATCAAACTGAATATCGGAATAAATATGCTCAAGGTATTTGAACACATGTTTCATGTGTATGTGAGTATTGCTTATTAACAGCGTGAACTTGGACTTGGACACTGATTATATAAACCTACCTACCTACAGGGCTGACAAGATGGGGGCAGGGGCAACCAGGGATATATCCCCGTATAACGAGCCGGACAACTTTTAATTTTATAAAAGAAAAAATTTGAACAAAAACTAGGAGAGGACTGGGTGTTTCTTAGTCTAGGGCCTGTGATAGCTCACTATGACCCTGCCTATATGCCTGTCAATGGAAAGTGTGATAATGATTATTCTTTAATCATAATTTTCACTCGAGCTGTTTTGATTTACATACTATACCTGATCGTAACCTGTAAATGGATTTAAACTGATATGAGAAAACTAAGAAGAGAGCACAACCTGTCGACGGATTTGAATGGATATGTAACAACTAAAGAAAATAACCTGACAACGGATGTGAATGAATGTGTTGAAATCTCTGTAGAGATTTTAACCTGTAAACGGATTCGAACTGATGTGATAACTATATAGAGAATTTGGCAGCTCATTATACAGGTTAGCAGAGGAGCTTATTTCGGGGATTGTCGAAAGGAAATGTGATGTGCACATATCAGTATATGTAGCCTCATCAATTTAACCGAATAACAACTTTAGTCGGGAATCAGTGTTTGAATGTTTTGCCATTATTGAAAATAAATTGATTGGAGTTTTCTGTTCATGACGCTAAAGTCGGTATCAGGGGACATAAGTATTTTTGAAAATTGCGAAATCGTCATGGGGATGTTGTTGTAGTATATATTATGACACATCTTGATATCGATAACATGGTGTTATGTTATTCAAATTACATTGTTTAGTGTTATGGTCTTGTTTTTATATTTATGGTATGCTTTGGTTATGTAAGCTATGCGTTGTTGCTAACCCTGTCCAAAATCAAATTCAAGGAAAATGACTCATTAGTGTTTTAATATGAGTAGAACCAGTTGTATTATTGTTGTGTCCAATATTTCATTTGGAGTGGAATTTGTTAAAATTACTTAATCACTGGAAAGATGATGGGCTCATCTAAAATTATATTCTTGGAAAGAGACAATAACTGGGAATTAGTGAAATTCAAAGATATATTCTTGGATTATATTATTATGATGCAACAAAATACTTTTGGCACATCACCACGACACGGGCCACCACAGGCACATCAACACTTTCAGCGTAGGATTCATTTTAGACTTCCACTAACGTTTATTTAGAACTTTTACTCACTTGTGTTTGAAATTCTAGAATTATTTTGGATTTATTTCGCAATACCGTAATTTACTTTTTAGGTTCTCTTTGTATTCTAGGGAAATAAAATATTTGTTGAATTTTACAAAGCTTGTTGCTTCTCGCTCATTTCTATTATTTTAAGACCATAGAGTCGTAATTATAGTCAAAAAGTGGTGTTATAATGTGTTATGTATGTTTTGATATGGATAACATCGCAATTTCTACTCAGTACCTATAAATGCCGTCAGCGGGTACAGATGAAGTACAGATGAAACAGACAGACAGACGCATCTAGTACCTTATGGGTATCTGTTTGCAAGCCTCCAAACTACTGTCTGGAGTTTCAACGAACTTTTTAAATCGATGATGGAAGCGCGTGGCACAAATTATGATAATCTAAATGTGCTTGAAATTTCTCTATTAAGAAATGTAGAACAGAAATTTATTTTAAAACCAGCGTAGAATACTAATGGGGTGTATCAGTTAATGACAAAGCCAACTCATGAAACGATGATCACAGACTGATTGGCCATACGCATATGACCAGCATACATGCTGGTATATATGCTGCTTCTGGAGTTATTCCTCTTCACATTATTAAGGGGATACTCACCAGTTATTATGTACTTTTGAGAGAGTGATGTATGTAAGGTGAAGTTGTTTGTATTTTAAATTTGCACAGTGGAGAGAATATTGGCATACCTATATGATAACTTTATGTAATTTGGCTGAAATTTCTTTGGATATTGTACTTTTGGAAATTTGAAATGATCTTAACTAAAATGACTGCTCCCTTGTGCTTCAACAATCAATCAGAATTTGTGTAAAGTTACACTATCCTTGGGGGGCAGGGGCCGGTTTTTATGTACAAATTTAATGCCGCAATCAGTGACCTAGTGCAAAAAATCATTAAAAAAATCAAATACACAAGTGAGGTCAAGAATGTCCATATTTTGAGATACCTATATTAAAACAAAGCATAAAAATATTATCCACTTGACCAGAGAAGTCAGTGGCAGTTCATACCAGAGGAAGTTTATGCACCCCAACCCCAAATTTATACCTGCAATTTTCATGTCCGAAGGTCATTTTTGACACCATGTGGTACTCACAGTGCAAACACAAGCCCTTTTCCTGGATTACAATTCTGCCAAACAGTGTGTACTAAACACGCTGATGCAGTTGAAAATAGTTGCCATCCAAGCCGTTTTTAAGATATGCTCCTTGTCCCAAACCCACATGTTTACTGTTACGAGAGGCTAGCTCTTCTTCGTAGACAACTATTGGTATTTCACTATCAACATATTGCAGAGTAACTATGGAAGGTGTACATGCCTGACATCAATTTCAAGAACAACACAAGCCTGAAACACCTGGCTCACAAATATATCCATATATTTAATTAGTAGACAATAATTGCGGAAAAGGTCACACCATAGCCTTAAGTTAATAAATTTACCAGGGGCCAAATTACGAAACTGTACCCTGCTTCCTTGGCAGCTATTAAAATAGGGATAATAAATTTTGCCAAACTAAACAATACCATCTTCTAAAAGTGCAATGAATGAATTATCAAATACTTAAAATGTAAATAAGTTGTTGGCTTCTTTTTGAAATTTACCTCTGAAGTTCGGTAAGTGAAAAGGAGCAAGTAGAGCTAGCACCTTTTTTAAAAGATGCACATCTGGAGTAAGGCCAAGCTGTATACTCTATAACCCATAGTACACCCATCAATCATACACCATAATAAAGGGAATTAAAGGTTCTTTGAACAATACCTAAGATATACAGAGTCATGTTTAAATAGCCAGTATAACTAATGAGGAAGCCCAGGGAAATTCTTTTTCTTTAAAATTCTAACGCTATGCTAAATACGAAACTGTAGTTTGCCACCTAATCTTAAAATTAGGAAATATGACCAAATTAAGCAAAGCAGTTATATAAATATTGGATATCGTGATCTCAAAAACCTAGATGAACAAAAGTTGAAGGAATGTTACTGAAGTTCTATGGGACACAAAAGATAATAGAAATTGTAAAAGGGTAGCCCTAAAGGAATAAGATCATATTGTTAATAAGCATTTACAATACAAAGAACGTTTAATCGTTATGTATATTACAAAGAAACTATGAACGCAGGACCGGAATTTACCATGTAAAGATTGCAGAATCAGTATTAATATTGCAAAGAAACAATGAACGCAGAATCAGAATTTACCATACGAAGAAGGCAGAATCAGCATTTACCATACAAAGAAAACGAAAAACGCAGACTCGGTATTTACGATACAATGAACGCAGAATCAACATTTACCATAAAAAGATTGCAGAATCAATATTTACCATACAACGAACACAGAATCAACATTTATCATACAATGAACGCAGAATCAACATTTATCATACAACGAGCTCAGAATCGGCATTTAGCATACAAAGAAAGCAGAATCAGCATTTACCCTAGAAGGTATGCAGAATCGGATTAAATTAAGAGCATTGAATAAATGATGATCTCCTATTATCCACACGTACCATGCATTTGGGCAGTGAGAAAGCAAAAGTAGATGTAAACATAACTATTTGTAAGGCTTCTATAAATAAGATTGTTTTTATTTTTAAAAATATGGTAAGCAAAAAAAATATTACTGGCATGTTCAACAGTCGACAAGCTAAAATAATTGTAGACAGAAATGAAAATATGTTTTGCCATCATAAAAATCGCAATTGTATATTAATCTTCTTACTGATCATGGCGAAGTCGTTAATAACTTTTCTCAATTCGCTAAAACTTTCAATGATTTCTTCTGTAGCACTGGGGTTCAAAACAAATAGTAAAGACTTTTGCTCAATACAACCTATATATTGAACGGGTGTCAGATGAAACTTTCCTTCAAATGCACAATATGATCCAATATTTGGCTGGAATTGAAATTATAAATGTCTAATTCATTAGTTACTTCCTTTGCTGGCTTGTTGGTGAAGCTCATAAACTTATCTATAGGCTACAACGTTAAGTCACTGATTTATTTTAATTGTCCATAGGCACAAATAATTTTACAGACGATTGGAAAATATGCTGTTAACAAACCCCCATCACCACAACTCACTCTGCCTTTGTAACACAGGTGACGATAAGTAATTAACTATAGATTTGTACGTGTTGTACCTATGTTTAGCAGAACGGTACACACATTTGTTTTCAGTTAATTTTATGACTTTGTATCAAACCAAAACATTAATTACTCTTTGTCAATCAGGCTTCTATCTAATTGATTCCTTCCAGACAGTAGTCGTTGACTCGTTGGTTTCATTGATAGCTGGTTGAGGAATATTGATGACGGGAACTTAACAAGAGTTTTATTCTAAGATCTACGTAAAGCTTTTGATATTGTTAATCGTAGTTTTACTGCATAAAATATCAGCATACGTTATATTACACCCTTGTTGGTTTTAATCCTATTGTAAAAGTAGGTTACAAGCTGCTATTTGGAACGGTGCCTTCTAGAATTTTAACGCAATCTCCTTTGGTATATCACATTGGTCAGTTATGCGTCCACACAATTCTTGGTCCACACACTTATGTGGAAATGATTTGCCAAGTGCTTCAAGCATTCATTGGCATATTAAGGGTAAATGGTGCCTTGGGCAGCGATGATGGCCCAAAAGGGTTTTGGTGCCCCAAACCTCAATTGCCGTCCACATCCCCCTCTGTCAGTACGCTACTGCTAACATTCTTCCGAGTCTGCATATGCAGACGATAAATAACGATATGTTATCGGAAAAAGAAATTATTACTCTGACAGCGAGCCGCTCAGTAACCTAGATGTTAGAGCGTCTTCCTCAGATGCGAGCGGTCGCGAGTTCAATATCTGGCCGAGTCATACCAAAGACTTAACAAAATTGGTACTTAAGCTGCTTCGCTTCAGAATTAAGATGTTAGTGTTAGGACAAGGTCAGCCTGGTGTCAGGATAATGTGAATGGATGGGACATCATGCTACATGCCTGCGGCATGATGTTCCAGTGCTAGACATCACTATAAACTGCCATACTGCAGACATCGTATTGATATGACTGAAAAATTGTTAAAGCTATGTTAAAATTCCAAATCACACGCGCACACGCAAACTAAATGAAAATTTACTGTTTGCTATGAAAGGGATGGATGACTGTAAGCTTTGCAAAAAAATTACAGAAAATCCACTTAATGTTGCTTCAAAGAGCAGACAACTTCAGAAAACTGTTTAACGGTACAATAATTACGTTCTTATTGATCACACATATTTTTTTCAATACTCTTGGATTCCAAGGAAGGATTATATTCATTTTTAGAGAAGCTGTTCTTTCATTAAAGGAACCAAGGTATCAATATTTTTCAGTTTGTAAGGAACATTAGCACGAGGAGTACACAGGAGAGGTCAAACATGATTTACATATTAGAAAAGTTCTGATACAATAGAGTGAACAAATTTTTAGTCTCCGTCAGTAGTTGTATGAAGTATTTCGCATCATGATATTAAACAAGACCTAATACTTAAGAATGTAAGAAATTATTCCGCTTCAAATATTTCAACGAGCAATCTTAATGTGTACCCTTAACATTTTTAAGTAGTAATTTTGATATATCCCAGTTATAACAGAATATTAACCATGTAGGATTGGGTACAAACTAGTGCTTTTGTTTTTTTACTAATTACACGTACATTTTGACTTTTTTTAATTACATGGTCATGATATAAACTATCTGATAAATAATGTCACTCTGGAGAAATGAAGGATATCATTAATACTTATTTATTATTATTATTATTATTGTTATTATTATTATTATTATTATTATTATTATTATTATTATTATTATTATTTTTATTATTATTATTTTTATTATTATTATTATTTTTATTATTATTATAGTAGTAGTAGTCGTTGTTGTGGGCATAACACCATATTTCATCACACGATAGGCTATACATTGCGGCCAATATAACTGGTAGAGAAAAAACCCGGAAAAAAACAGGTAAAAACGGCCGACCCATGGAAAGCTACTGGAAATCAATCTCGACACCAAAGTGGATAGAGTTGAGATGGCAGTGATTGGTTAAGGTAACCACATTAGACCTCTCGGTCACCCGGAGCCCCATTATTAACTAGACAATTGTATGTATGCCTATTAGTGCCAACCCTTACATGAAAACCAATGTCACTGTAACCTACATTTTTTATGTTACTGTCTCGAGTCACTCTTTTGAGAGTATATCCGTGAAAATTTAATGACAAATACAGCAGCCTTTTAAACAAATAACTGGCCAATGCTGCACTGAATTTGGTTCAGTCTCAAGTACTGCTCGTGGCAGAATACATATTAGGTGATTCGATGCATCCGTGTTAATACCACACCCATGCAACAAAATAAGGTCCTTGTTGCATATATTTATCATTGTATTGTCTTTTGTTAAGTTTTGAACTTAGCTCATTCGTGTTGTGTCTGATATATAATACTCAATATTTGGGATTCTACACGAGAAGAAAATAATACAACCTCCTTAAAATTAGGTCACTGTAATCCATATTTCATATTTCACTGATTTTGGTTCAATCTGACATTTTTATTCTTAATGGTTAAATCGGTTTAATAGGTGGTTGTATGTAGCTTTCTTAGTACTACATCCATGCCTAGAAATGTCATAGTGACCGATATTTATCATTTTACCGATTTAGGTTCAATTATTGCATTTAACTTATGACCACATACTATGTACATACTATCCAGTGTAGAATCACTGAATTTAGGCATCTTCACGAGCGCTGCTGCTCAAATCAGTAGTAGGCCAATGAAAGAGCAAGTTTAACGCTTCGCTGACATGGGTTAAATTTTGTTCGATGTTCATTATCTTCTGTACTTCCCAAGATAGAATCGTGAAACAGATGATCTGCATCTCTGTTGCTACCACACTTTTACAACAAAAGCAACATAATTGTGAGCTATATTGTATCATGCAATGGTCATGTTTAAGGTAACGCATGAGTTTTGGGCATATTATATAAACATTATCTTACTTCGAACCATGAAATTTCGAGAGTACCTGCATTGACAAATTTTGCATCCACTTTGCCAAAAGAGATGTGATCTGTTTCAACCTTAGTGAATGCTATTTTTAAGGGTATATATATATATATATATATATATATATATATATATATATATATATATATATATATATATATATATATATATAATGTTCCAATCATGAACTTGATAAATCGATATATAAATACTTACTACAAACCCTTAAATGCAACGATTTACCGTCAGATATATTCTACACTTTGCTATCATAGGTTAATTATTTATTTTTATGATCTCGCTGATTTCTCTGTGCTAGACCTATATATATTCAAGCCTGCTCAGATTGCCCGTTCTGGCTGATGCAGTATGATTTTGGAATCTATGATTATTCTGTGGTATATTTTCCATATCATCCTCCGCAGGTTATTGGGCACTATTACACGGGTATAGAACTTATGCGAATGTACTGTATACTGCATGCTTTTCATGTTAGATCTCACCTTTAGTGGTTAATCAAGATGTTATTAATATATGAATGATGTGATGTCATCTGACCCTTCAAGGTTACTCAAATCTTGTGATTTTTACCCAGTAAAATCTGGCTTCTATAGGTGGACCGTGATAGTAGCATGTTAAGAAGATTTTAAGAACGACGATATCGTTTTTTTTAACGTTTAGCAATGTTAAACTCTTGTTGTTACTAACTTTTATATTAAGTTTGCATTGATAGTATTTATTACGAGTCTATGCTCTTAAACTAACAAAAAAGAGTGAAGACTAAGAGCTTTGTAAAATTTTATGCATTTATTTTTCTAGAATACAAAGTGCAATATCAAAACAATAAACTTGCAGAATTGCGAATCAAATCCAAAAATATACCAAGAATTGAAGACTAAAGTCCTAGTAATAAAAAGTCTGAATAAAACTCAGTTCAAGTTCCAAATAAATTCAAAATTGAAGGTGATAACGTGTCTATGGTCTGCGAAGTGCTGATGAGTCAGAAGTTTCTTCTTGAATCACATAAATATTATTCCAGGTTTGAATTCAGTATAAATTCTATTGTCTTTATCCAAGAATTTTATCAGAGCAATTTTGTATTTCAGAGAAAATAATCACTTGAATTTAATAATTTGAAGAAAATAAAATCCAGCTCAACATGGACACAACTTAAAGTGCAATATGTTAAAGCACGACTGGTAAATTCCTCACAGTCTCAAGATAATAAAGTTCATTGCTTGACCCCAGGTCACAAATTAGCATTTTCTGAAAACGAACATTACCTAATGGAAAATAGCCTTCTAGAATGATCTAATGAGCCTTGTTTACTTGCAACACGATAGCCTATCAAATTCACGTTGGAATCTCCGAAACCCTGACCCAAATGAACATGTTTACCTGAATAATATTAATAAGCTCATACACATGGATAATAATGAAGCTCTTATTAGTTGTTTACATAAATAAATAAAAATTTTAAAAAGTCAATCAGGTCAAGCAGAAATGAACTTTGTTTTGGATAAGGTGAAGTCCAGCAATGTTACATTACAATAAAATAAAATGAAAAGATATAAACAGACAAATTAAATATAAATATCAATATTGAAATGTTTGCCATCTTTTCGCTTTGACGTGTGGTTACAGTACGAAGGTAGGTGGCTACATCTGTGAATGGGAATATAGCTGTCTGGTTTTGTACTGTCAGATCAATACTGCCTATATAGTGCCGATTGAAATTTAAACCATTAAAATGTTTAGAATTCAAATTTAAATACAAAGATAAAAGATAGTAAAGCATTTTTCAGTTAGAAAAGTGCCAAGATGACGTTATTCTAAACTTATTTTCTGCATCATAGTGTTTACAATGGCTACAGAAGACTAGTGAAAGTAGAAGTGAACAACGTAATCATTGATTAGTCTTTGGTTTTCTTTAGTTACAGGTGCAAGCTATGACGGCATTGTACGTTGGCGCAGCAACGACATTTTTGTTTCTACTGCTGATACAGGACAGCAAGCAAAAAAATGGTTAGCAACTTCTCATTTCTTGCCATTACTTTTCTTCATCTGCATAAAACATGAATCCTCTTTACGTAAACTAAACTGCAGCACGGTGTTGGTGCAATGCAATTCATCGTGTCGTTACATACAGATGTGTTAGAAGTGTAAAATTACATGGCTCAACAGTATTCAACAACTTTGTTCACGATGTTAGTATACCGTACCGTATAAATGCTAATGCTCTAGTGAATTCGAGGGTATATGTAAAACAGAACTCAGTCGTATTCGGGCTAACACGAGATAAAAATATATTTTTCATAAAAAGAGATATTTAAATAATCACTATGAAACATAAATATATTACCACATTACAGATAACACTTTTATCACTGCAGTGACAATATCACTTTTGGAAAAACTTTAGTTTCTTACTTACGAAATATATCTTCCGTTATGTGTGGTATTAAAATCTATTTCCATATTTACTGCTATTTATATTTTCTACTCTCTCGATCGATCGATCGATCGATCGAACTTGAAAAAGTGTCAAGACTGTAGATCCTTTTAAAAAAATAAAGGGGCTTCATTAAAAAAAAGCCTAAACACGTAAACCAAACAGCAAGCAGGAAAGAGCGATGACTGGTTCTAGGGTAAGAAACATCTGTGAATTTCCTAGTTCATGTTCAAGTAAAGTTTTTCGTTTATATAATTAAGAAGTGTTGTTCGGTCCGGACCCCGGGCAGGGCCGTGCAGAGGCCGAGATACCTGAGCAATCTGCTCGAGGCCGCGCCCCCAGGGGGTTCTCACACTCAAACACGGCAAATTATTCCTGCCAAAAACTTGGGAGGGCCAAATTCATAATGATGTTCGGGGCCCCTAAATACTCTACACAGTCATGACCCGGGGGATATATACCCACTTCCACCCCACCCCCTCTTTTCGGCCCTGTGTACAAGAGTAATTTAAAACCTGAGTTGCTCAGCAATCCTCTGGAAATTAACAATGGCTGACAATCAACAGTATGTTAAGAATATAATGAAACTGAATTGTTTGATCGATTAGGGAAACGAGGATCCTGGAATTACAGCGCTTGTGGGCAGAGCATATAAGTACCTAAGCAAAGGATCTAAGTAATGGAATCGTCGATACTGGTTAAGGGAACGGAGCCTTTGGAAGTTCTTGCATTTCTAAAGCTACGTGCCCGTACTTTGACAGATTCAAGGCACGTTTATATTAGCAAGTTAGTTTTGCTGATAAAGAAGCAAAAATCAAATTAGAAGTTTTAAATCGGCTTTTACCTTCTATGTTCGTGGATAATGCACATGATAACTGCGAATAGTATATTTCCTGATCTACAATTACTTGATATACCAGCCGTCACCTAATATATTGCAATCACCTAATATATCTGCTGGTCAGCGTTTACGTTACTCGTTCTACTACAAGTTTAACGAGAAGGCCTTGACCCTGACCTACTGGCGTGGTATTCACGTGCATATTTGTTTCCACATTGTTTGCCTTCATTCAGGTTTAAGGCATGATTAAATACCACCTCTTAACATATCTACACTTGTATAATATAACGAGTTTAAGCTATGATCAAATGCAATCCCTTTACATATGTACACTTGTAGTGTATAACTTGCTGGGTTTAAGGTATGATTAAATACCACCCTAAACATATGTACACGTCTAGTGTATAACTTGCTGGGTTTCATCATCATCACATTCCCTTAACCAATGGAGTCGTTGTGGCACCACAGTTGACTTTACAACCAATTCTCTCCATTTTTCCCTGTTTTCTACTGCCCTTTGGGAATCTCCCAATCCCATGCCTGTTCACTCCTTAACGTTTTCTTCCCAAACTATTTTTCTGTCCTCATCGTTCGCACCGTCACTCAGTGCCTTGCAAGATTGATTTTGCTAGTCCAAGTGGCCTTGAGTTTTTGCTTCTTTTTTTTATTACTGTGGTCAAGAGGTCTTCATAATATCCTATGGCTCGTTGGATCCTGTTGTAGACTTCTTCGTTGGTTACATGGTTAATGTATGAGATGCCCAAAATCTTGCAGTAGCATCTCATTTTGAAGGATTGAATCCATTGTAGATCTGATGTGAGCGTCCATGTTTCACAAACATACAGAAAGATGGATGTAACATCGAGCTCATCAGTCTGAGTTCGGAACCAAAGGCAATGTTGGTATCTTTAAATATTGGAATCAGCCTTGTTATCGCTGCTATTATCTGGGCAATCGTGTAAAGCAGTTCTGGTTTGGAGCCCTCATCTGTAATAACTGATCCCAATTACTTGAATCTTGTAAGTCTTTCAAGTTTCTGTACACTGACCATATTTTTGCAGTGATTCCATTGGTGTTGGTTGTTATCAATTTGGTTTTTCTCGGCGCTAATCTCCATACTATATGCTATGGAAGTTATGTCGAGGCGCTCAACCAAGTCAGCCAGTTCTTTTTCATCTCCTGCTAAACCATCAATATCATCTGCGAAGTGAAGGTTGGAGATTGTTCTTCATCCGATGATTACAGTGCCCTTGTGGTCATGCAAGGCATCCTCCACGATCCTTTCCAGGAAAATGTTGAGTTTAGGTGACAGTATACATCCCTGTCTGACTGTTGTTTGAAACCAATATCCTCTGCTGCCATTGATTAGAATAGCACTGGTAGCTTGTCATAGAGGTGCTCAACAGGCTTGAGCTGATGTTGCACTTCTTCGTAGTTGCCCATAAGGCTGCATACAATACCTTATCAAATTATGTTTTAAGTCTATAAAGACGTGGTATAGATTCTGCTGATGATGAAGGTATTTCTCACCAAGGAGTCTAAGATTGAAGACTTGTTCTATGGTGCTTCTTCCTGCTCGGAAGCCTACCTGCTCTTCAGCAATAATTTTCTCTGCTTGAGGCTTTAGTCTGTTAACAATTATCTTCTGCATCACTTTGCACAGGTACCTGATCAAACTGATAGTTTTACAGGTTTTGCATAGCTGTAGGTTTCCTTTCTTGGGGAGCGCGGTGACCAAGGATTGAGTTCATATGGTGGGCCATTCTCCTGTCTGCCATATCTTGTTGTAGGTTGTTGTCAGGACTGTAACTATCTCTTCTCCTCCTACTTGAATGAGCTCTGCTGGTATGTCGTCAATGCCGGATGACTTTCCTTTTCTTTCGTGACCAAACTGCAATTTCTTTAAGAAGAATCTGGTTGTCATCAATGTCCTCGTCTTTAGGCCAATTACTACTGCTGGATCTCCTTGGGTCTTATGATTGGACTATCTGAACAGTATTCTGTCATCGCTTTGGTATCTCTTGATCTTCTGTGAGGCATTTTCCTGATCTATTTTGGTGATAGTTATCCCTTGTTTATGGGTTATGAGTTATCCCTTGTTTATGGGTTATGAGATCATTCACCAGCTGATATACCCTTTTATTTTCATTTGTACTCAGACGTCTTCAATTTTGCAGTATTGTCTTTCTGTCCAGGATTCCTTTGCCGTTTTCATGCTTTTCCTGTATTTTCTAGCTCCTTCACCATCTCTTTCTCTATAGATCTCTTCTTTTGTCTCATAGTTCAAGGACATCTGTTGTGATTCAAACTTTCTTTGATCATATTTGCCAATTATTTCGCTAGCTGTGTTAGTTACAGCTGTGTTTAATGTGGTTGTAAAGGACTCCGAGTCGGTGTCTTGGCTGTCCAGGGCTATCAAAGGTGTAAACTTACCACCTATCATTGCTTGGAAGGCTTCTGTGACTTTTGAATCATTCAAGTTTTCAAGGTCAAACCTGATTCTTGTTTAGGCTTTTTGATCATTTGCAGGTGGAGGCGAAATGTTGTCATTAATAAATCATGGTCACTTCCAATAACTGCTCCTGGGAAAAATTCGTGTTCTGGCTAAATTCAATCCTGTGCAGGATCGTTTCTTCAACAAGCTGTAGTCAAGCTGTAGTCAATCTGGTGGTGATGTTGTCCATATTGACTCTGCCAGATTCATCTTCTAGATGCTTTATGAGAATGTGATAGCTAGCATAAAATTGTTGTAGGCAGCAAACTCCAAGAGCCTTAGTCCTCTTTCATTTGTTTATGAATTGCAGAACGGACCGTAGGAGCTTTGCCAGTTTGTCTGTGAATCAACTTCTCACCTTTACATTCCGGTCTCCTTGTACAAACAGAATGTACTTATTGGGTGAGTTGTCAATGACATTTTGCAATTGGTTATATAAAACTGGATTTAAGATATAATTAAATACAACCCCTTTATATATGTATACTTGTAGTGTATAACTTGCTGAGTTTAAGGTATGATTAAATACAATCCCTTTACATATGTACATTTGTAGTGTATAACTTGCTGGGTTTAAGGTATGATTAAATAAAACCCAATTACATATATATTTGTAGCGAGCAACTTGCCTGGTTTAAGGTACGGTTAAATACGACTCCTTTACAAATGTATTTGTAGCGAATATCTTGCCAGAGGAATTAACAAAGAACTGATTAGTGATCGCAATGCTTGAAATAGATTCTGAGTGTAATATGTTTACCACTGATTAAAATGTCGGAAAACGTATTGTAAAAGTTTTGCGGTTTTGCAGTCATTTTTCCTCAGCATAAAATTTATGCATTCTTCTCCAGCCAAATGTTCATTTCTGGGTAAATGGAACCACCAAGAACAGTATGACCTCTCATTTTAATCATCCTTGGAAATAAGACCATTCCTTTTAAAAGTGAGATTTGTCGATCCTACACACGTACACATATATCAGTTTGGCCGATTACATCGACCTTAGAGAAGAAAGCAGAGAAGTATCACAGCAAAATTTGAATACAAGACACAAAGCTGGAGAAACGGTAGATTCATCATGGAAAGACTAATAAGATGGTGTTTGGATGAGACGAGACGACACCGAAACATGAAGATCGAAAACGTCGGGGAGTTCGAATATGGCAGTATGCGAACTTGGTATAAATGATGTGGTAACGAGATCATGATACGGATAACAATGGCAATAAACGCCATTTCAATATCTGGAAATGCAAACAGATCAGAGAAGACTGTGATCTCATTACAAAAGTCATTACAACAGATCAGTACATAAACGAAACGTGATGTGCGTATTCAGTGGCGCTGTGTAGGCTCGAGAAATATAAACATTAAAGATGTAAGAGAGTGACCGGTTATTGGCTTTTCAATGTGTTACAATCTGATTAAAATAAGATCTCCACTGTTATGCATAAGATGTGACAGCGACTGTTGAGGGGTCATGTTCTTTGAACCTGTGTTATCACCATAATAGCTAATTTTATCAGCCAATCAAATAGTCTAATAAATCACTTTTGGGGACCGAGCAATAAGAGCATGAATGATTTGATTCAGTTTCAAATTTTTGAAAGCTGTATTTCCAATGGCTAATTCAGAGGTCCCTAGAACATGACCCCTAAGAAGTCATCGTCAGATCTTCTCATAGAACAGAGTTTAATCAGATTGATTGTTCCAAAGACGAATTCTTTACATCCGCTGACAACAAAAAATAGATAGTATAGATATTAGCAACAAGAAATGATGATTGGACACTTGGCTGAATCAATTGATAACATGATCGACTTAGTTCTAAAAAGACAATCACTATATGTCACTTGGACGATAGCTTTCTTTGAACTCTCTAGGTTTTCGTTATTTTGTCTGATGTCGGAGAGTTTATATGCAGTAACCGTAGTTATTAAATTCTGAATGAATGCATAAAACATGGAAGCAAAAAAAACTTAAATATTTAATCCTTTTCTTTAGACCCGTGCCGTTGGCAGAAAGACATGACAGTCAGGGCAGTGACCGGTGATTGCGGAGCATATTGGGAATGTATAGGAGGTAAATCTGCGTCACGATGCTGTTCCCCGGGTTATGGATTTAGCAAAAGTAGAGGTCAGTTTACCTGCGTTCAAAATAAGGAGCTGACCATTCCCTGTGTGAAATCCTTCTGCGCCACAAAGCTCCATAAAGACATATTGGAAGAAGAAGGCAAGTATGTATGTATGTGTGTATATAATTTAAAATAAAATGACGTTAGAAGAGAGACAGACGAACATAATTAAACGTCTTGTGAAACTTGGTTTATTCAGTAAAGAAACATTTCCCAAATAATGAAGAAAGCCACAAACGTGAACTAGTTTAGCTCCCCTCTGCGAAGTAGAGGAGAGCTACAGTACAACTGCCAACGTCAGCTATGGTGTCGGAGGTCAACTTCCAAACGGTCTAAAGCACAAATATGTATAGCCGTACTTAATCTCGACCGTTCTCTCTTCCCATGCCATATGCAATAGTTTGGAGTTTTATTACACCTACCCCGTGGGGAGGTGATTGAGGATGATAACATTATAAATTATGTGCATTATGTGTACATTCTTGTCTAAGTTTCTGTCTTTAGATCAGTTTTTGCACACTGTATAAATACTATTATACCTAGAATCGTAAAAACCTAGTGAAGAGATGCACTTTGAGAAGCAATATACCTTCATTACGAACTCCGCTCACTGTAGCCCATTTTCACGCTTCGCTTAGCGAAATTATCAAGCTTACGTTCATTCCGGAATCGTCATACTAGAAAATGTATGTTTCTCTATCAGTAGTACACCCTTAGAATAAAATATCAATTCTACCTACATTTCACATTTTACTATTTTTGGTTTAACTTGTGTCTTGTCAAGAGTCTTTTTGGGACTCCGTGTACGTGTGATTATGCCTAGAGTTATGAAACTTGACGTGAGGATTCAACTTGATTCGTATTACATCACTTTAGAAATGGTCAATGTAGCACATCATTTACGCCTCTGTGAACCTGGGTTTAATCTCAAGCTCTGTAGATGTCAATGTCATCAAACTAGATGGTTGTATAGATGTCTATTATTACCATATCCTTAGAACAAAAGATCAGTTGCACGTTTAACTGGCTAGTGTAGCTCATTTACGTTTACCTCGTGACTACATTATTGACCTTTTTGTTTCTTTCATTCCCGGAATCGTGTACCTTATTGACAGGATACATTTTGAGTAGAAGTACATCCTTGTCATGACAGCTGGGCAAAATGATCAATATTTTGAGCTTCCTTAACATTAAGTTAAATGTTTTTACTATACTATTCATGCCAAAATCATTAAACATGATCATAGGTTCTCAGATCGTGGTATGTAGACCATTTCTTTCAGGTGGTCTGCAGAAAAGTTTGAAAGGGTGGGTTGATTCAGGGTTTCTGAAGCCCACCTCCCCAAAAAAGGACGTACACACACACAAACACAAACACAGGTACAGGCACTTGTCACTTAAAATTTAACCATCGGTTTATTCTTGCGCACATTTATTGGGATTTTGCACACTTTTAGTAAATATACATAATTTTGCTTTGGTGCCTTTTCCAGGAAAGTTAGGGGTCTTTCGGAAACCCTAATCTCATCCCAATACTTGACCTGATCCAGCCCTGGAATCAACATTAGAAAAGCTCATTACGTGGTCCGCCGCAACGGACAGAAATGTTCAAGTAGTCGGCGAACAAAACATTCTTGACAAGATACTGCATGTTCAAGGAGCAAGTTTTTGTTTTTGTAGCAACGTGCGATGCCGTGGGTTCTGGGTTTAACATTCATAACGTGTACCAGAAACTGACAAACCTTTCGATAAATTTCAAACGTGCAACTGTTGTATATAAACAGGACCCAAACTTCATGTACTGTCTTTCAGCTACTAAATAACGTTAACCCGGTATCTTTAGCGGTTCTCCACTTTCGGGTGTTGGTTCAAAATTTATAAAAAGCGACTGACCATTTTAAAATGGCATGATCATTAGATGTGACTAGAATGTGAAATGGTTTGATGGCAATGTAGGGAGGAGACTAGGTTTTTCTTGTTTGGGTCGGTGAACTTAATGGGGTGTTGATGTTGGCGGTGTATATTTTCAATTTAAAATTGGAATGATTTTATTATATGATGTGCACCCGCAACGGATCCAGAGGTGCCTGTTATAGATTGGCTGTGCCTAGAAGAACATGCAAGATGCTGGCACGCGGTATTTAATTGGTATAGTACAACAATTCTATGGAAAAACTTTGTTATTACAAACTCGTTAGATTTCTATTTTTAAAGCCTTGAATATAAACCTATATCTCGCAGTACAGAACCCTCACTGTATGTTTCTGTGCTGAAAACTCCATACGAGCCACTGAATTTTGTTAAACTCTTGCTTGAAATGTACAGTACGAATTCTGTACATTGGGAATAAACTGCAACTTCCATTTTGTGTTCTATGAACAGCACCAATCAAATTTTTAAAAAAAATTCAAATCGTACGGGTTCATCCTTTAATCCATTTCATTTTAGTTAATGACAGACTCGGAATAGTCGAGAGACTCTGCAAAATATACTGACACAGCTTATTTTGCCCAGTATTTGAAAAACCGTAATAAAAAGTCTCCTCGCTATTGAGGCTAAGTTCCACCAGAGTCATTGGCTTGATAAACGGTTCCAAATAATCAATATTTTATGAACAGGAAGAATGAGGGCATTGTCACTCAAAGGGTTGAGGACAATCATTGCGTTAGAAACCATATAATGTTTACAAGATTTTAGTATTTCTAGTTTCATATCATGCAAAAGAATGTTCTTTAAATAATTGCTTCGTTTTTTATGTCCCGACAAAGTTGGTAGGTAGGAGGACGGGTGATTGGATTTTTAGGTTAGTGGCTTCACAGTATATCGGCACAATACTGGTAACTGGGCCCGATGTGTTAGAAATTTTAATTTGAATGATCAGATACAAAGAAAAAGGATTGCTAAAGATCTTTAGTTAGAAAATGGGACAAAGATTATTTCTGCACGATTATGTTTCTTAATGGCAGCTAGGGACTTCTATAAATAGAGGTGAGCAATATAAAAGCTATGTTGTACTAATGTCAACACTTTTTGCAATGAGAACTGTTTCGGAAAAAAAACGTCCATTATGTCTATTGCAGCTTTATAAGAGGAACAAAGTTTAGTTTACTTTTTTCTTTGTCCAAGCTAATGTTACGCCCGACCATTTGAAAATTACCTGGGTCCCAAGCACAAGTTGTGTCCTTTTCATTGAATGAAAAAAGTTATCGTATCAATACTAGTGTTTATTCGAACTATTTATTTTTGATTTTAGCTTCGAAATTTAGTAATTGTTAGAATTTTGAAAATGCAAAAATTGTTCAGTGTCTATGGGTAGGGTAGAACCTTGGGAATGGGTTAATGTCTGACGGATTTTCAGACGTTTAAAAAAATTCTTTGTTTTGATGGTATATCCCCATATTTCCTAGATGTTTTTATTTTGTTTGTTTGTTTGTTTGTTGTTGGGCTTAACGCCATTTTTCAGCACACGATAGGCTATTCATGGCGGCCAGTATTAATGGTGGAGGAAGAAACCGGGAAATCACCGGAAAGAACCACCGACCCACGAGAAGCTACTGGCAAGCTTTCTCACATATCTACATTAGCCGAATCCTAGACTCGAACACACGCAAACAGAGGTGAGATGGCAGTGATCCGTAACGGACAGCGCTTTAGACCACTCGGCCACTCGGGGCCCCTGTTTTTATTTTAATTTATACTTTCATCATCAGCCGACCTTGGAATCTCAAATTCGAATAGCCTTCACTCTAGACGGCTATTATCTTTCTTTACATTGGTACTGTGGGTCCTTAAGCGACACTGCAGTACAGGATTGTGATTTTCCTACCAAATAACTTGGGTTATGTATTAATTTTGGGGGAGAACTTTCTTCTAGCAACTTCAAAACTGGACACAGTTTGTAGATATACATGTTTTGGCTTTGCTTGAATAAACTCACTGTGATCATTATCGTTTAAATTGTATGGTTCAAATTTCGTTTTACTCTATTGTACTCGCATCATTGTTGTATCATCTGATCAAATTACATCCTGTCGCATCATTGTTGTATCATCTGATCAAATTACATCCTGCTGGGATTTTATGAACTACTTTTAACAAAACATATAAGAATTAGCAGTGTCAAACCGAGGGACAGCGTGATGTTGCGGATGTACCAACAAAAGAGACTATAGTTTATAGTTTATGACTTGTTTTATACGGAGTTGCATGTAAGCAAAAGCACTCAGCTGTCTATTCTACTCTGAAACCTTTCTACGGATGAAGTTGATGATTCATGCGTGCGTCATTACTACTACTTATTAGGAGTGGTAGTTTCGTTATTGTATTATTGGTATTATTGTTATTATTATTATTATTATTATTATTATTATTATTATTATTATTATTATTATTATTATTATTATTATTATTATTATTATTATTGCAGATTGCATGAAAAATAAGAAGTTGGACCTTGTTCTTTTGCTTGACGGATCGGCAAGCATCACTGCAAAAAGACTCGAGAGACTTGTATCTCTAATTAGATCGACTTTAAAATCCCTTTCTGATATGGTGCCTCATTTTGTACGAGTTGGTCTCGTAGTTTTCGATGAAGACCCCGTTACTTTATTCAGTTTAAACGAATTTTCCCAAATGGCTGGTATCCTCTCTGCCCTAAGGAATGTTAAATTCAAAGGCGGTGGAACTCGTACAGATATTGCCTTAAATTTCATTATGGATGAGAGCTTCACGCCGGAAGCAGGAGACCGAGAGCCTGTAGAGAACGTGTTGTTGGTGATAACGGATGGTAAATCTAACGACCTTAAGGAGACGGAAACTGCGGCTAATTTTGTGAAGCTCAAGGGGATTCACGTTTTTGCCATGTCGGTTGGGGAGGAAGCCAATCAGAAAGAACTTGCCGCCATCGTCTCTGACGCCACCTATCGTATCACTGACCAATTCCTTGCGGACATTGGACGAGATTTTATATCTTTTCTTACACAGAAAATCTGCAAGAAACGTAACTATTCTTCAAATACGTTACAGAAAAACATTTCCTTCAGAGAACTACTACTAACTCGCAAATTCAGCCCTTCAGAAAACATATTTCGCTAAAAGAAGATAAAATTTGTCTGGCAGTCTAGGTGGTGGTTGGACAGAGTGAACTTCCCTTGATACAGGGATTGGCGACATATCTCGTTAATATCATATTTACTAACTCGGCTCGTACTAAAAGATACGCTTTCACCATGAGAAAACTCAAAAAGTCAGAATCAGTTTTTGGAAGATATACCTTTACATAAAAGAGGAGTCTTTACACATCTAAGGAAATTATACTTCATCTACATTTTCAACTTTTATCTCTTCCTATGCCGACAAAGTTCTCTCTTTACAAATTTCAAACAATCGGTCGTCTTCCCTCATTTAATAGCATTTACACTGAAAGCCTATGGATGCTCTTCATACGTCCAGACTACACTACTACACTTATTTTTTATCAATGCGTGCAGGTTTCTGTGACTATAGAAAACTGTTCATATATGTACAATTTCATTACAGCCGATTACATAAAGGTGAGTTTTGTATACCAAGGCATTTCTAGCATTCGGGCGCAAAGTGTCAATGCTTTTACCTGTACAGGCCGTCCTTAAGTCTTTCTGCCGGTAGTATGGTAAATTATATTACAACTGACACTTCACTGCTTTATTAAATCATCTACTATCAATAATTCCCAGGTAAAAACATCGTATGCTATAGTAAAACCTATCTGTATTTGTTCGACCAGAGCCGAAGCTGTAAGCAAAATGTATTCGTTTCTGTATTAGAACATAAAAAGGAACTGAAACATCGTTGTTTAGATAATTACAAAGCACCCACTCTGTGTTCAAAGAGACAGATGCACTAAATTAATCCGCACAGGCCGTCTTTGCGCCTTCCTACAGATAGTATTGTGAATTTGTGTAATACATGAATGATTAATTGCCCTCATGACCTACGTCTGCTAGAAATAATTTATAGTCGAATACGTTACTTTATCGATTATCCTGTATCGAACGTAATAGATCCTTTTCATACATGTAAATTCGTCTCAGAATGGATATTGACGGACCTACTTTGTAATTATCTAAACAATGATGTTTCAGTTCCCTTTTATGTTCTGGTTTTGTGTGTAATATAGAAAGTTGCACATGTTGCTTACAGCTTCGTCTCTGGTCGAACAAACACAGATAGGTTTTATTATGCATTATTTACTCAGAAGCATCCTAGTCACACATGTTGCTATAAGCTACGCTGAGTGATATTTATCTGTATCACATCAGGCGAAAATTGTCTACCAAATACTCATTAAATTGCTTGCACAATCGGAATCTTTACAAGTCTCCACCAAAAGACATAATTTGTTGTTGATTACTAACGGACTTGCCACTTTTGAGTTTAACTCGATTTATATTGCTACCCAGCATGGAAAGAGCTAAGCAAGGAGGCAAGCATCTCTCGCACAGCATATGCACTGACTGGGTACATGGCTCAAACATCCCGTAACCTGTCCCAACATAACCAATCGAACAACTTTCTCCCCACAAAGATGACCTACTTCCATTTCGACCAGACTGGACCATATGCAAGAGATCGTTGGCTTACGAGCACAATATATACATAAATCAGTCTATATTCAAGGCGTCCAACGAGTTTAGTCCATCTTCACAAGATGGTCCACTTCATAAGAGATACACAACACTTCCAATATCCGTAATAGCAGGTATAAATTTACAATGGGTGGAAAAAGATATAATGATTTCTACTTCCACCTTATCGTGCCCTACAACGGCGGAGAGATTTGCAAAGCAACCACACGGACTCTTGATGTCTTTAGAGCGCACGCCACTAGGAAACAAACAATCCCACAACTACGTGGAAGAGTCAGAGGGGAGGTTGCTTGCTTTCATCAGCGTTTCACCTGGTCATCCATATATCAATGACATACATACAGCTCCCCCCTCCGTTATTAAGGCCAATTCTTTTGTGGATAAATAGAGAAAATTTTCCATGACAACATGGGGAACCGAACAGTTCTTTGGGACTCAGTAACAGATCCAGCGCCTCTACTGAACCTGTGGGTAGAGTTTTGCCAGCTGCAGCGTGGCACTTATCAGTTGGTCTTCAACCTAAGCTCATTCAGTCAACTCTTTTACGCTCTTGGTTTTGAGATAGAATGCAACAACCGGTCATAGCAGTGTCGATTTTGAAGACTGTGTAACGAGTATGGGCTTGAAAGAGAAATAATTTCACTACTCAAACAGCTTCCACGTGTTTTTTTATCCACCTTCAAGAGACACCAAACAACAACCTAGTTATAATTATGAAGCGAGACATAGTTTACGTGTTTTTCTCCTTTCAATCTTAATCTCTTGTCAACAATAGATCCTTTCAAGATTTGGTCACTAATTCTGGACTGTTGAAATGTGCTCCCTAGGACGATATTTGAACTCGTACTTTGGTAAGTTCTATGCATTTTGGAGCAATTGATCTGCAGGAATATTCATTCCCAGGCCGAGTTTTGGACATTGCATCAGCAGACGTCTTTGTCGTTGGTCATTTTATTATGTTCTCATAACAATGATTACTTGCTCAAAGTGATGGTTGAACCTTGCCATTGGACCATCTCTCTCAATCGGCAACCATTCAAGGTTACATTATGAAGGTATTTTGGACTCGCATCGGCGATGCCTCTGAAATACAGAGAACAGGTGGGGGAGCAAGCTTTCTATATTTTAGGACTGACATAGGAACATGGCCCTCTCATGGTCTTTTTTATTCGTCCACATTATCGAAATGGACATCTTATTGGAAAGCCTATAAAATAGCAAAGCAGAACAAAAGCTTGGATCTTTGTATTCTTATTTGGGACGTTCTAAGCGTGGTGTCCTTATCCACAATCCTGGTTTCAGTTCAACATATCTAAGGCTGACTAATGCATAGGCAGGCTCATTTTCTGCATTCAGGCACACGTGCAAACTGAATGATCTTTTCATCCTTTAGTTTTATGACGATACGTGCTCAAAGGCATCGATTTCAGATGGATCCATGGATTCAGTGATAAGATGGAATGGAAACAGCCCAAACCTTTGTCACACTAATCCTGGGCCCAAAGACCTGGATAACTGCTGCTTCCTATACCTTGGATTCTAAAAGTGATGCATGAATGATCGTCTTTTCATTCAGATTACTAAAATAGGGAATTCAAGACCACCCGGGTCATTCTAGGAAAAAAAAAATAAATATAGTCTTAGTGGTTCACACCAGAGCACATTATTCAATTATGCATCCATACTACAAAGGCAAATTTCTAAGGTCTTTAAAGAAAACATTGAGCACCCATCACTCTTAAACATCCCATCCCACGATCACTAACACAGTTTTACCATAGACGAGACTTTATCACACTAATCAAAGACCTGTCTGCTCTTACTATAGTTTGGATTTCACATGGACAATGATAGTGGACCCTTGCCAAAAGTGTTCATTTCATGGGATTTAACCAGGCTAAATCAGGCACCAATTGTATTGCTATCAAGAGCTGAATTAGTTCACCTATCATACAGGTCTTGCCTTTTCACCACTCTTGCCGTTGGCAGGCAAAATCAGCAATATATTTTCTGGTGGAACCATCTACTTAGTTCCGACACGATGGATCAATAGATCGCTCATGATGCCTCCACTTGCAATGGCATCGTTGATTTGTTTTTCTTGCAATACTTGCTTCCTCATTTTCATTAGTTAGAGCAGGCAGAATCAGCGAAATGTATGTCATATCAGTGGACCAGAATTACATGCAGGTCACCAAGACTGGTCAGTTTCACTCGAGACGGTTATATCTTCATTGCCGAAAACAGGTACCTGCCCATGGGTAACCAGACTTTTGTAATGAAATCACTGTCTTCTGCGAACACTTCAATTAATAACCACTGACAAAATCAGTGTGGACGCTCTAGTTGTATCTTAAACGACGGGATGTATTACACCTATTATTACCTCTCAAATTGGACCAGGAAGATTTACCAGCACAAACCATTTCATCCTGGATTAAGTGGGTTAATCGATTTGTCCAGAAATGATCCCATCTCATATGAATTGGTTACGGATTTCGGCTCACATGGTTAGAACAGGTGACATGATCATAGCATCTGACTGTTACTGTTCTGACTTTATCCAGGCTGCAGAATGGAGATCTTTCATACCAAAGTCTTCAAAGCGATCGAGTAGCGCAACGGGTAACCCTTTCAGGTCATTCGACACCTTCATAAGACGCAGCTAGATTTGCGGGAGGGAAAATATTCCCTTTTTGGCTACGCTCTCCGACAGCTGAAGTCTTCTTCAGTTGGGTTATCTAAAAGCTCCCTCGCATACCATAGAGAACCGGAGATGGCACATCCGGTCCAGAGAAATTATCAATTCTCCCAGGGTATTTTGATTGGATCAGATATAGAAACATTTTTTTAGCAAAATATCTCTTTTCGAGAATACTTAACCAATCATAATATACTATAAACCTCCCACCCTCCCTGCATTTACATCCATAGAGAAAGCGTGCTTACATTCAGCTCCAGTATCATGGGATTTGGCGCCAATTCCTGTATCAAGGGTAGATAACTGTGCCCAATAGCTACCTAGGTTGCAAGATAACGGTTAGCTTCTTTTAGCAACATGTTATCTGAAAATGCTGGATTTGCGATGTAGTGGTAGTTCTCTTAAGGCATTATAATTAGATAAGTATTTTTGTCGGAACATATTTTAAGAGAAATGGTTTCTCTTATATTCTGTTGCAACTAAAGATTAATTGGCCATGAAGAAATACAACTAAATAATACTAAAACTGTCAGCTCTGAAGCATATATAAAAGTTTCGGAAGGTAAAGTTTGGAATGGTAATAGTATTTTTTTAAATACTATCGTGTTTCCTACCTTTTTAAAACAGTTCTTGAAAGTATGCAATATTCCAGATATTTAAGTTTACGTATAATTCTACATGATCTGCACTGGTTTTGTTTTTGTTTGTTTTTTTTGGGGGGGGTGTTTTTAGGGGTTTTTTTTGTTTTTATTTCTCTATGAGGTGGTAACCTTCGTTAGAATGTCTTTTCGTAAACTATTTTTCATCTACCTAGTAGAATCTATACCTTATTTAAATCCACATTTCTTCCCAAGCTGGTAACTTTCGTTAGAATGTCTTTTCGTAAACTATTTTTCATCTACCTAGTATAATCTATACCTTATTTAAATCCACATTCCTTCCCAAACATATTTTAATTGGTATTAAAGGTGTGGTCTTCACATCGTCAAAGAAAATTGACGATATTGCCACTAAATTCAACTCAAATCATCCAATTTTGCTTAATATTCTAGAAGCCATTTGTTGAGAATTTATTTTTAAAAATAAAGCAATATTTATACTTTATAGTGATGGTTTTGATTAGGGGATTCTTCTAAATTGTGAACATGCCCAGTGTTCAGGCAATTGCCTTTGCTTTTTATGGGATCTGAAACTGAAGATTTCGGTCAGACCAAAATCATCTTATAACGACACTTGAACAGTGGAAGCATTACAATCTGCAGTTTGTTTTGCCATCCATCGAATTAATTCGATTTAGATGTTTAGTTTACAGCGGCCGACGCTTTGAAATAGTTGTGATACGAATGATTACCAAAAATATACTGGAAAATACCCTAATCTTGTTTCCATTTTAAATCGTCTTGCCAACCTAGCACAAATTCCCTTTTATTTTCGACTCTGGTGCACCTATGTACATATTTTCAAAACTATTTATTGAGAGATCCACACGATCATGCCATGTCATCAATTTTGTTTGGTCAGGAAATTTGGTTTTATTCACAAAGTAACCTTTGCAGAGTCTGCATGTCTGTTTCTCTCTCTCTCTTCGATTTTCTTTTGTAAGCGTTGGACTGTCCCTTCGAGCAAGTGGATGGGTATCCCCGCTGTTTTCAGCCAAAAGGCGGCGAGTACATGAAAGACGTACAGGAATGCCCCGAGGGACTATACTTTAGCGAGAAAACCTGTGCCTGCGAACGTGCGTTCGGGGAGGAAGTCCATGGAATTAACTGTAAGATACGGATATACACTTATGATGCAATGAATACTACAATAAATTCTATGAATTTTTCAGGGCGTTTTGATATTATTCGCTTGCCATGGTTAGAATAAGATAGCATAATGACGAGGAATACGTGCACGCTGTTGTATTCATCATGACTAAATGAATTTACTTTTTCCACCCGCTCTTTAGATGTAGTGTCCTACTCCGCCTCCGTCCACTACATCAGAAAAATATTGATAAGTAGAAAAATGCAAATTGTTGACGTTAAAAGATCCTAAATCGGTGGTCACAAGAATGTTTTATTGTATTGTCTTACAAAATTCCTGCATTTTTACGTTTTATAATTTTGAAAGAATAACTTTATCAACTTATAGAAAAAAGTAACTTTTCTCTCATACATTGTAGACTGCCTCCCCACATTGAAAGTGGACATGACTCAGAACCGGTCAGTGATCTTTGAATCACTCGGCTTGGTGATGACAAGAATAACGCGAAGAGAAGTCGAAGGAAAGCCTATGGATACCTACTTTGAATTCAATGGCAGAAACTCATTCATTAACATTTTTAGACTGTCAAATACATATAAAGTACCCCAGGTACTCCTAACGTTTGATATTAAGGTGGGATTATTTGACAAAAGAAAGGCTCCTCAGACCGTTTTTACAAATCATCTTGGTAAAACGTGTAATAATCTGCATTGCGAGGGGTCCATCCAGGTCCTTTTAGTTGCTAACAATAAACTCCGAAGCATTGTCATCACAAAGGCGGGAAAGAAAATCAGCTTAGAAACATCAATATCTGTAAGTAATTTTCTTTCCTTCAGTTTAGCATTACCTTCATTCTTGAGAGAAGAAAATATAAAGAAATATTCATAACTCATGTTTGTGAGTTGGCTCCACATATTATTGATAGTTCTGCTCGCTTCATGGTTTAGATTACTTATGTTATTTATTTTGTCATGATGAGCGTGACAGTACAACAGACTTCTGATATAGAGGTCTTACGGTTACACGTATGTTTACATAGCAAATTTTGTAGGCTAACTACTTGGTATTCCAACACTTCAGCATTCTAAGGTTTTGTCTGATGTGCTTTTTCGCCTGCATCATGTCAAAATGGCAATTTCGTTTGATATTAGCAATGATTTATTAATATAAAAAAACGCGTGTGATTTAATTTAAAGAAGTAATCTTGAAACAAAGGTGGACTCTCACTGTAACCACGGTTGTTTTTATTTAATTCTGTGTTTGGAGGTCAGCATTTAAAATTACACGCAAACATTACTCGTTTTAAAAATCTTACAATACTAAACCTATAGGGTGTGAGGCAGTAATTCCGATCCTATCGAAAAAACTTTTGTATCCGTAGAATACATAACCTTATCATGCTGGAGTTAGGATTATAATTTCCTCTGACCGCATTTATCCCGCTACTTACTTAAAATAAGGAAATGTGCATCGTTCCCTTCTGTATAGCATAGTCAGCGGCAGCAGGATTTTATCACACTTTAAATATTGTTATACTTGAAAGTATCTATCTATCTATCTATCTATCTATCTATCTATCTATCTATCTATCTGTCTGTCTGTCTGTCTGTCTGTCTGTCTGTCTGTCTGTCTATCTATCTATCTATCTATCTATCTATCTATCTATCTATCTATCTATCTATCTATCTATCTATCTATCTATCTATCCATCCATCCATCCATCCATCCATCCCTCCATCCCTCCATCCCTCCATCCATCCATCCATCCATCCATCCTTTTTAATCTGTCTGTCTGTCTATCTAATCTGTCTAATCTATGGGACACATCTTATGGAGATAAACACAAAAGTAAGTCATTTTGTCCTTTGTTTTACTCACTTGACATTGATCAAGCTTTGCGTTTTTTTCTGTTCAAAAGTAGAATTATTAAACTAGAGATTACATATATCTCTTTTTGCACAATACCTGTAAAAAATAAAAATGGAGGTTCACCTTGACGTACATTTCACATTTTATGGGATAAAATTAGATTAGATAGTAGGTGAGTTGTATGAGTCGCTCGCCTTTACAGATAATCTGCACATCTCATCTGTTCCCTGAAGTCTGAACCTCTGATTAATCGAGGCATGTGAGAAAGTTTGCAAATAGCTTCCCGAGGGTTGGTAATTCTTCCCTGGGTCCTCCCGGGTTCGTCCTCCACTAAATATAAAGGATGCCATTTATATCTATCATATGCTAACAAATGGCGATAATCCTTCCAAATCAAATCATTTTCTCAAGAAACCCGTTCAAGGTTGAAGTTCTACAATGAAAAATAAACTCTCTTCTAGAAAAGGGCGGTAAATCTCGTTTATAGCCAAACTTTTACTCGCTCTTCTTAGTGTCAAAGGTCAACGGTAGTCTTCTGCTAGTTATATAGTATGGCTTTTTAACAACTCGAGGCAAATATGCACTTCAGTTCAAAATTGAAAAACCATATCCAGTTTTAAGCGCTGTTCATGAGGGAGACATTGCTCTCAGTATAACTATGCAAGATACTTATCTGGATGTATCAATTCGCACAGGTCCTCCAGGAACTTGCATTAATTTGCCTGCAGTAAACTAGATAATGGAATAAAGGAAATTCTCGCTTGGTCCCAAACACCAGTCACTGGATCTTCGCAATAATTAAGAACATATTAGTGTTCCACTTAAGGACCTTCTCCACTTCCGTGTCTTCCAACTACCTATACAGCATACTTTAAAATGCATCAAGTGAATTATATTTTAAATCAATACATATATTTTCTTGTTACTCCACCTTAGCCCTGGGTTACCTATTTATGACACCATTAAAAATGATAATTTTGTCTATTGGAGACCGAAAATCATTGGAGCAAGTAATACAAGCCTTCAAACATACGAGTATCCATATCGGCAAATGATAGAAGGTCACGTGGATTACAAAGGGTATTCCCTTGTAGGTCCAATCTCTAAACATGAAGATCTGTACGAATGCAAGCATTGCTACTGGGGTGGCCCATTTCATTCCCTCTATCGTTTAGAGAAGCAGGAGTAGTGTGGCCTGTTTAGAACCCTCGACTTTATATCAATATCCTCTAGATGAATGCTATACTGTAAGCATATAATTGGTGACACGAGAAGATTGTGGAAAGTACATACTCGTTCCATCAGACAACTCCATGGTGGAGACACCATTGTCTTAGAAGTCAGCTGCAACCGAATCGCCAGACCTATGCACGCTTCTTCGAGATTTTTTCTGAGATAGTGTCGTCAATGACAAATCCGCGTGCAAGTGATTTTCAGGAAACGAAAAATATATCTGTTGACTTTGTGTCTCAAAGGAATTTAATAATACAAACATAACTGTCGCTGTATTATTCTGAGTTCATCATGGGGACAAAGATAACTGGTCGATCTATTTCGGATAAGATGCAGTACAAAACTTCCAACTTTCATATCAATCAGTCCCAGATCCAAAGACCTAGACAGTCAAGACTATTTGTACTAAATCCTCGAAGGTCTGTGATTCTACAGATTCTGCAAATAACAACAGAATCGCAATGTCTTCGCATCATGATTGAGTACCTCAATTTGGAAAAATAAATAAATGGCTTGCTAAATCTAGCTGTGGAAATTACACGACAATGAAAATGTTTTCTCGTTTGCTGAAACAACCACGAGGCGGCAGTTTCATCCAAACTTGCAGATATGTACCATATGAAACAATCCATTATTTACAAGCGGATCTCAAACCAAGTGGTGGAGTGAATTGCACGGGCTGGAATGCTAAACACTTTGAAATATTATGAGGGTAAAATGGAAAATTCTCAAAGTGGTGCAAGCGAGGATGCAATCCTCCGCTTTTGGCATCAATACCCAAATTAGCTAAACTCCTACTATAATTCAAAGTGAAGATGTTAGCACCCATCACAATTAAAGGTTACCATTCTACATTCTCAGACACTGCACCAAGGAAGAGAGAATACAGGGCAAAACAATTACCGCTGACATTCTTACTAATCTGATTCGAATGAAGGTATTGGATCTGTGCCTAAGATAGAATATATCATGGGTTCCGACACGTTTGACTATTGCACCGCCTGAACTTCTCTTTGAGAGCATCCTTGCTTCGCCCCTCGCATAAACATATTTCCCACTATTCCTGTCTACACCCTGAGAGAAATACATGCTTTATTAGTCATGTAGTAAAACTCAATACAACCCGGAGCTTTTAACTCGCGGTAGTCTACATGATCCGGTGAGACCTTTGAAGTGGTATCTAAAACTAACAGAACTTGTGTGAAGATGGAGATCTTCGTTATTTTTAGCTTTCAGAAAGGAAAATGTCGACATCTCAGCTCTAGCTTTTTTGTCCTGGATAAGATAGATTATTCTTTTTGCACTTAAATAAAAATGACGGCTCTGTTCAAGCATATTTTGGGCAGGTCTATTTCTCTCAGCCGATTCATTGTCAAGAAGGGCTAGCCCCTTTATAGATTGATCCCTCCACCCATAGGACTTTCAGGAGATTTATGCACTTTGGGACAGCTTGATTATATATGTTTGCAACGAAATGGAATCTCAAAATGACGATATTCATCTCACCATATCTACCTGATACATACAGAAAGTATTCGTTCTTGGTTGTCAGAGACTATTTCCACAGAAGAAAGAGTTACAATATGACATCGCTACTCAATCACTTGCATTTTGGCCTTAGTGGGATATTTGCTTAGTGTACTCAAAATTCTTAAGAACTGGTTCGTCTCTTATGAATTTCGGATCAGAAGGTAAGCGCAGTCTCGCTTACCCAGTCATTTGAATGCAACTGTCTTTTAACATTATAAGAGGCTGGCATTCACAGTATACCTTCTCCATTTACAACAGTTAAAATCCATTTTCACAGAAATTAATCAAACTGGGTGGGTACATTGTCATAATCTCACACGACGACCTAACTATGCAATGTCATCACACTTTTTTGCTCATAATCGTTATTAATTTATTTCGCCTGATTTACCCCTGAAATGTTTTAAGAAATTATATTTTCTCCTAGTTAGGATCGTAACGCCATATACGTGTTACCTGTGATGACTCGCCATAACCTATCATTCTACATCAGTCTTTAAGAAGATGGTTGTACCTACCATAAAATAAGTGGTATCACTCGATCCTCCAGTGAGCTACCAATGTAGATGTATCCTTTTCGCATTCCATCCTTCTTTTCTTCTCCATACGTAAATGTGATTGGGTAATGTATTCGTAGAGAACAAAATTTAACCTGCAAATAAGTTTCTTAAAGAAAAGTTACCGGATCACATTTATAGTCATCTTCCCAATTCTCCTCATAGATACAAGCACCCTAGTTGATATGTCACTCATTATTAAGCTAATGAATATCCATTACATGGGCAGCACCCTCGTTGTAAGGGAAGCAATTATAATTGTCTGTATTAAGAGTTCACTAACCAATATGCTGTAGTTAAAGTTATATCAGCCGGAAAGGAGAAATGGGACGGTTTTTTTAAGAAGGGCTGAATCGGGTGGTAGCCGTAGTTGTTGTTGTTGTTGTTGTTATAGGGCTTAACGCCATTTTTCAGCACAAGATGGGCTATACATGGCAGACAGTATAAATGGCGGAAGAAGAACAATAAAAAAAACCCGGGAAGAACCACCGACCCACGATAAGCTACTGGCATGCAATCTCACTTACCTACGTTAGCCGAGTCTGGAATCGAACTCGCGCAGAGGTGAGATGGCAGTGATTTGTAACGGTCAGCACTTTAGACCATTCAGCCACTCGGGGCCCCAGTAGCCGTAGTTTAAATTTCACTAACATGCGATAGTTTATATTATCGAAGAAGCGTAACTGATATGGAAAATTTCGTTTCCTTTTGCCTTAACAGATCGGCTGGAATAGAGTATGGTTTATCTACGACGGCAGCGTCTCTCGCATCTTTTTGGTGATGACGTTCGAACGCACCGATCGAGATTATACACTTAATGATGCAACACATGACCATACAGATGGTAAGTCTCGAAGATTAACTAAAAGGAAGAGCAAGAGTTTCAGTTCCATACATATTCATAAAAATTAAAATATTACATTCGATTTTTCAAATATTACCAGATTTTTGCTTTATTACATATTTCAGCCTGAATTGTTCATTTCCACGTTAAGCAATTCAATCCAGGAAAATGAGAGGAAATCAAATTCCGTGATTTCTTCTAGTATCTGTAAGAAAGACAATGTAATTAAATAATGCCAGTGCAAAAAAAAACTGCAGTGATGTAGACGGATGATTATTAAAAATTCACTTTTAACGATTGTCAAGTAAACTAAATTTCTCTATAAAATAGGATTCAGAAAGCCAATTCGCTGAGATTTTTATTATCTTCAAAGTGAGACAAACATTTTTTTCTCGTTAATAACTGACAAAAATTATTCTATTATGATTTAAATTGTGACAAAATTCCCTCTGCAATAGTGTCCTCTATAAGTATATGATAAATGTTTTGTTGTTTTGCTTTTATTGTTTTTAAAACTACCCAATAAGATTCCTATTATTTGGTATGCACCACGTATGAACATGCAAGACCATCAGATACATCTTAGTCTTGTGTGTTTGGTCATTTTAGCCATTATGGTGGGAACTTGCGGCTCCTGAATGCGTCTAATTTTGAAAATTTAGGACCAATTAGAATATTAATAATCAAATGCCCTAAATATTTTAAATTAAGCCGACCTCGAAAGTAAGCCATATAAAAAATATGCCAAACACATTAAATGCATATAATGTATGCATGCGTGCATGTAAGTTGATGTGCAGAGAAAAGCTTACCTCCTGATAGAAGAAACCAATCTGTTCAGCATTTATTAAAAAAAATCTTATTTTTTTAAAAAAAATCATGTAGCAATAGTAGAATAGAATCGACACGTCTCTATCAATGCTGCATTGAAAAGGCATTTTTGTACTATTTGTAATATATATTAACAAGTTTAGACTGAGCATCGGTAGCAGATCAAGTGGCAGAGCGTTCGACACGTAAGCAAAGAGTTACTAGTTTGATACCAAATCAAGCCATACCGAATCGGCTTGTCCTTGGGAAAAGGTTCTTAACTCTTATTTCCAATGCCGTTAAAACAGCCATTAAAGCACACAAATATTTTTTTTTAAAACAATGTTCTCGAAAATAAGTCTAACACTAATGCTTAATATAGCCTGCAGCTTATTTTCGAATTTAGGGTATATTTATCTAAAAGCAGTTTAGATATTTTCAATAAGCATTTGGATAATTTGTTGTCTTAATCATACAGGTGCTCATGAGCGAGAATAGACCGGTACAGGCTGAATCTTGCATTTGTCTTTATGCCATTTTAATTGTTACTTTTTTCAGTCTAAATTAGAAAACTATAAAAACCTTCATAGAACAAAAATGTTTCGATTTGTTTCATAAAAAATTTGAATCGCCATAGAATCATAGAAATTTTCTTTAATTTATTGTTTTTAAACTTCAAAATCTAAAGCATCAGAAAAATAAAATAGTCGGGGTCTTTGTTTCCTAGAGTGTAAAGACACCTATTTCATATACAGCATAACCCCAAGACTTGTTCAAACTTTGAGTGATCAACGTAGTAGTAGTAGTAGTAGTAGTAGTAGTAGTAGTAGTAAAAGTAATAGTAATAATATTAGTAGTTTTAGTAATAATAATAATAATAATAATAATAATAATATTATTATTATTATTATTATTATTATTATTTCAAGAACTGTGCTCTATATTAAACGATGTGTTAAACTGTATGATTGTTCACAAATAAACGTGTAATTTTATTATCACACAATTCGCACGTTGTGTTTAAATAGATCGTGGACGTGAAATAATCTTACATATAAAAAGTATCTGCCATTTCAGCATCTGGCCCACTAGCACCGAGAGAGAGTGGATTACTTGTGGGTAGACCCAGCTCAGACAAGTCTGGGACCTATTTCAGTGGAGGCTTGAAAAATGTAAGTCTTTTTAAAACTGTATCACTTTACACATAATACGTAACAGACGTACCATTTTTTACATGGTCTAACGTTCTATAAACTCGAATGATATTGTTGAGATGGTGTATGTAAGATGTTCCACACAAGATACGAGTGTTAGGTGAGTTGCGTCAGACATTTATTTAGATGTACTTTAGAACTGATCCGGCAAAATATTAGTACATTTTGATTGATATTCCATGAAATCTGAAATGTGTGTTCATCGCGTAAGGTCTTTGTAGGGCCAATATTAGTGAGAAGCGAGATATGACAGGCACTTTTCAGATAGCGCATTGGCAACTTCGTGAACAGTTACGGCTTCTGTCTTTTTTCTTAGCATATATTTCCTAAACTTTTTGATAGATCTTCGTTATACTTTGTTCGAATCATTACGAAGCTCAGACAATCGATTCTGCGATACGGTCGCTCGTTATTTGAAACACAGAGTCTATGTTATAGTCATAACAATTTTGATGTAATATTTTTTTTAAATTCTTCATCCTTAAATTCTTCGTTGGTTTTCATACTTTTAAAGGTCAGGGGTCAAGATAACTTGTGATTCAATGGTGCAACTTGAGTTGTAGGCTTTGATTATCTCGTTTAAAAAGAGCAGTTTCTCAGACCTCCAATACTTTTTGGCAAGACCACGTAAATTATGGCACAGTTAATTTCACATCTAATGACCATCATTATGCGCTTTTGTATTTGAACTGCGATAAAAAAAAAATACAAATAACGTCAAAGGAGGGATGTATTCCTTCAAACAATTTGATAACCGCTCCGGTGGTCTAGTGGTTAGTGCGTCATTCTCAGATCCGAGAGGTCGTGGGTTCGATCCCCGTTCGAGCCATACCAAAGACTTACAAAAATGGTACTAACAGCTGCCTCGCTTGACGCTCAGCATTAGGAGGTTAGTGTTAGGACTGGTCGGCCTGGTGTCAAGATAATGTAACTGGGTTGGGACATCATGCTACACGCCTGCTGCATAATCTCCAGTGCTAGACATCACTATAAACTTTATGTACGTTACTGCAGACATCTTAGCGATATGACTGAAAAATTGTTAAAGCTACGTTAAAAATCATAATCACATCACAGTAAACAAAAACATATTACGCAGAGATAAAAAAGTGACATGTGAAAGTAACAAAAGAAAATATAAATAGTTTTTTGGGTTAACAAACGGAAAGTATGAAACGCTCGATGGGAACGACAGAAAGCGTCATAAGTGTCTATGTATTTCTTTCTTATTAATCTCGATTTTATATGGATATAATAATCAGATATTTATAACCTATCTTTGAAAACAATAAATCAATATAATGTTCTTGGCAATGGTGTGTTGGTGTCAACTTGATCCCTACAAAAATAGCTGAGACCAACTTCGTCAACCTCAATTGGAGAAATCGGAGTGTATTTGTGTAAGCTATATAAGCCGTTTCAGGCTTGACTGATTATTTAGGCAACGTGTACTAAAGGAACCCCTCCTTAAAGTAAGTATTTGCAATCGTCTTAGATAGTTGTTTTCTTAGGGATCTCCTTAAACTAGGGAAAACATTTGGACGAAATTAATCTAGACGGTTCAGAGTATATGATACTTAGGAAAAGCCATTATGTAGATTGCTTCATACGTACGCCCAAATGGACCATAAGATCGTTTTTTAAACTAATTGGTACTCATGTTTGTGACGTTATTCGTTTAGGCAGAATCATGAGGAAAATTTCTTCGGGTAGACTGAGGGGGTGGGGCGTCCTTGTCGTATGCCAATTTATATCCTCTATTAATGTGTTTGATGATTTAAACACCTTCCATTCGGAAATCTCCTGCATAAAATAATTTCATTTCAACTACTTGTGTTGCAATCAAGGAAATGCTTGTGTGAAATAGTTGAGTGTTCCAGTTAACATGTGAACGTAATGTGAATATATATATATATATATATATATATATATATATATATATATATATATATATATATATATATATATATATATATATATATATATATATATATATATATAGTATTTCCACATTTCCACATATAAACAAAAAGATTTCATGCCGCCTGTTTTCTGGTCTTTACTAGTTTGGAGGTCTGCTTGGATCCCTAGAATACAGTTTGACAAAATTCAGGTAGTTGATTTGGTATAATAGAAGCCCATAACTGTATTATTTTGACCAGTTAGGCCAATCTTAGTTCCTGTGAAACCTTTTCTTTATTTGAACCAATTTTGCTTGCATTTTGTATAGGAATTGGCTCTCCACCCTTGATTAAGTTAAGACAGCTTCGTCCAGCTAAATCAGGGATTTGTGACGAGTCGTAGCTGTAGGTTGTAAAAAGTAGACTTGATTTTTTTTTAGTGTTCGTAATTTTTATTCATGGTTATAAATTGTACAAAATATATATATAATTATATTTTGTCTATGTGAGAGTCTGCTAAGAACGAAAATTATATAGAATCTCTAAATAGATGGTTGCATATATAATGATATTTGTTAACAATAATAGGAATAATAAGATTTAATGGTGCTTTTGAATTAATTTTAATTTTTAGTGGCTGATGGGATCTGGACTTTTCTAGAAGAACTGAGTAACTTCCCATTAGCTGGGTTGAGTTACATGAATACGCAAATTCGAGGCAAAACGATTAATAAAATCCGTCAAGTAGGGGGATATTGTGATATTTAGTCGCAATGGAAGGTGCATATAAGGAAAGAACATAGTAATAATTAGTGTGAACATGATGTAATGGATCTGCTAGGTCTGAATATTGACGTGATCATCTGCAGGAAAATTAAACATTGTACAACTATCAATAGTCTCTCTCTCTCTCTCTCTCTCTCTCTCTCTCTCTCTCTCTCTCTCTCTCTCTCTCTCTCTCTCTCTCTCTCTCTCTCTCTCTCTCTCTCTCTCTCTCTCTCTCTCTCTCTCGATTTGAAAATGGAAACTTTGCTTAGTATGACGAAGTTTGAATCTTGATCCGTGGAATCTGTGATTAATCCGGATTTACGTCATAATATACGAATCATTCGTTCACAGGCTGGCGTAACGCGCTGGTGTGCAATCATTTCTATTTGTTTTTGTTTAGACTAAGAAATAAATTTTGGGCTTCATCGGGTTGTTTTAATATATACCCTTGAGCATAAATCCTGTTGGGGATGTCTTCGCTGATAACAAAGATTTTATATTAGCTTTGTTAAAATGTTTCCCTTGATGTGGTCGTCCTATTTTTACGTGAAATAATACGTTTTATACTCCGTATTTTTTAACAGAGAATGTAAATTTGTACACTTTTTTTCTTTCTTAATCATCGCTATCATCAATCCCTTAGTCCACGATGTCGCTGGAGTACAACATTTGACTGTACAACCAATTCTCTCTATCTTTCCCTGTTATCTACTGTCCTTTGGGAATCTCCAAATCCCATGCCTGTCCACTCTTATATGTTGTCTTCTCGCCTCTTATTCTACTTGCCTCTACTTCTGCACCCTGTCACTGTGCCTTGCAAGATTTTATTTCCAGTATAAATGATCTTCAAACATGACCGTACCAATTCAGTTTGTGCTTTTTACAGTGGTCAAGAGGTCTTCACAGGATCCGATGGCTCGTTGGATCCTGTTGTGGACTTCTTCGTTGGTTACATGGTCAATGTATGAGATGCCCAAGATCTTGTGGTAGCATCTCATTTCGAAGGTTTGAATCCTCCTTTGTAGTTCTGATGTGAGCGCCAATGTTTCACAAGCATACAGAAAGAGGAATATGACAATCGAGCGCATCAGCCTTAGTTTGGAACCAAAAGCAATGTTGGTATATTTTTATATTGTTCTCAACTTTGTTATTGCTACTGTTGTCTGGGCAATCCTGTAAAGTTGTTATAGTTTAGAGCCCTCATATGTGATAATTGATCCCAAATTCTTGAAACATATGACTCTTCAAAGCTTCTGTCCACTGGCCTTTATTTCTGCACTGATGCCATTAGCGTTGTTTGTCATTAATTTGCTTTTTATCGGCGCTGATCTCCATACCGCATGCTGTGGACGTTGTGTCGAAGTGCTCAAGCACATCAGCCCGTTCTTTTTCATCTCCTGCTAAACCATTAATGTCATCTGTGAAGCAAAGGTTGGTGATTGTTTTTCCTCCGATGCTGACAGTGCCCTTGTGATCATGTAAAAGCTGTTTCCTTTGTTAATTTGTGTCTGCATTAACCGTACGTCTATCTCTTATAAACCCATGTCTTCTTTGATATTCTTTAATCTGATGATTTTATCATCTCCTTTTGCAAAGTTTAAAATGTACTGGTTTCATTAAAGTAGTTATCTATTCCATCATTCAGCGTCGTTTCCAAGATTTGGAAAAATCGTAATCCCATTTTCTGGTTTCCAAAATGCTGATTCTGTTGTACAAATTTAGTCTGACCTCTAGTTTACTAGATCCAGAGCTGTAACATGCCGTAAAAATGGAATTAATGCCAAAAACATTTAAGGAGACAATCAGCATGTTCATACATGGATAGATATACAATGGGCTGTTGGTAGGATTTATATTATTTTATTCCATATTTAGCCCGATACATATTCAAACCCCTGTACGAATTTCGTCCCAACGTTTAATATTGTTTGAACAGATCACCAATTAAAAGATGTCCAAAATGTCTAAAACATGTCTAAAATGGCTAAAACATGTCTAAAACGGGTTTAAGCCAAAAACTTTAAACTGGAAATTTCCTATTCCAAAGTGTTCATATCATCACTCATCTCTGTTTAAACTGTACGAAGCCACTTCATAAAAATCTTGTCTTCCAGGTTCGACTAAATAAGTCAACAATTCCTTTGAGGGTTCATATAGATCCCTGAATATAAAATTCTAAACAATTAACCAAATGAGAATACATTAAGGGCAACGGGGAATGTTATAACATGATTGGGCGCTAGAGATAATCCCTCTACGTGCTTTTATAGTTAACATCTTGAACTTGAGATTTCTTTGAATTAGGATTTCTTCAAAAACGTTTACGACAGTTTTAAATGATGGGTACAGATTAAATGACTTTAAGCACGGGTTTACTTTTTCCAAAATGCAGGTAAAATTAAACCTATGTGTACCGGCTTTAAAGAGCCTACTCGGAGGGATTCCGCTAGATGAAGTTGATCGAAACGTATAATAGAGATCAAAACAGACTTTTGTTAACCAATGCCCTGGAAAGAATTAAAACGAAAATCTGTATAAACAAGGATAGGCCCGTACCTGCACAATACGTTGTATCTCTACATTATTGACCAACCTCCCCTTTCTAGGAGCTTGTATTGTGGTGGTTCAGCTTAAGGAATTTCATGGAAACTTGTTCTAGCGCTAGAAATAGATTCCAAAACAACAAAGTGCAAAAGAAGTCAAACTCAAATACTTTAAGCAGTGCGTCTGATCTTCCATATGCAGAAATGTTGCATATATGCAATAGGTCTGATCGAATAACTTCATATTTAGCCTTCGCGTTCCTCGAAAACGACACCTCAGATCTCGTCTAAACCTATTTTAATGTTTTAGCAAATACATGCATACAAACATGTACAAAGAACTTGAATTGAATAGTCCAAGGTGTACATTTTTTTAATGAAAGGGGGAGGGCAGCACTGTCAAGACGTATTTGGTTATGTTACCCTAGGAAACGGTAATTAAGTGCATTGGGGGAGGAACAGTAGAACCCATGACACATGGATTCCAAGTTAGATGTTCTACGAAACGAGATACAGCATCTCCTTTCCTTCTCTCCATTAGTGTGTGTGTGTGTGTGTGTGTGTGTGTGTGTGTGTGTGTGTGAGAGAGAGAGAGAGAGAGAGAGAGAGAGAGAGAGAGAGAGAGAGAGAGAGAGAGAGAGAGTACCAACCAACCAACCATCGGTTTCCTCTCTACATGCTTTGAATAATTAAGCCTGTTAGAGCCTTCCTATTCGATTCCTCTTCACCAAATTCATTATTATTTATCTAATGGTCCTAGCAGGTTATATGATAGCAACAGTTCAAACAGGGGTCAAAACAAAATGTAAGAAGGGTATATTCTGGTTTATATGTGAAAAGCTGCTTTTCTTAACTATTGTCTGTTGGAACCAGTTTGACGAATATTGAGCACACTCTTTTGTTTGATCAGATCCTCAACTATAAATTTATATAGTGGGATTTCGTTTTCAAGATCACTTGACTCCATATTTATTTTTGAGAAGAATTAATGTTTGCACTGGCAGTTAAAACATTGACCAACGTTTCGTGCATTTGAGTCATAAAATTGTTGTTTACACTCTGCTTTCGTAATACGTTACTTGTGTCGACTCATGTTTCTTTTATTCCTTCAGATTACGTTCAGTCACTGCCTACCTAAACAAATAGAGCAGCAGCTACAATTTCTATTCATCGATTAAGCCAAACATTGAGAAATTCCGTTGTCAGCATCCAACTGCCGTGTCGCCTGAGGATGAGATTACACCTATAGATGAGTTTTCCTGTGATAACCATTCTCAAAATAAAATTGCTGCCTGCGGTGAACGCATTTGTCTTTGAACAGGAGTCAAAATGCCACAATCCTTTTCTGAGTACAATCGGCGTATTGCAGAAAGAATATTTGTACTTAAAGTGCCTTTATTCATTCACACTTTTCATCTATCTATTCTTCCGCTCCTAAATCATACGTACACGCGCAAGCACCTATATACATACATACAGACATTCGCTTTTGCTGGTTGTCCTTTATTAACGAGATGGATCAAAAATGTAACAGAATTCTAAATTCGTCACATTATGGCGCTGTTTAGCAACTCGCTATCCCAACTATCTCTTATAAAGGATTAAAAGTTTTCGAACTGTCTATATATTGGCAAAAAATAAAACCAGTCGGTCAGTTAATTGTTTCTTAGTTTAATGGGTAATAGCTGCGTAGTCAATGTTTTTATATTGACAACCATTTATCACTTAGTCGGTTAAATAGTACGTGAACATGTATGCATACAGGACTAAGTTTGTTTTCTTTAGTTTATTTGCATGTTTTGTAGGTTAATTAACTAAACTCTACAAGTCGGTCAGTTATTTTAATTCCATTTTATCTAAATAATCAGTCAGTAAATTAATAAGCCATTTTGAAATTTACTACTTTGTCAATTAGAAAGTTGGTTTGTATACTCCTTTACATAACTCGGTAAGAGCCGACTAGCAAGTTGTTTACATAGTTACTTAGTTTGTGAGCTATTTATTAGTTAGTTACCTGGTAACTCGTAGTTGATCAGTCAGTTTTTCGGCTGATCGATCATCCCAATAGTGAATGTATTCCTTATATGGAAAATAATGTATTAAAGGTAACTGTAAATGTGCTGAATTTTGAGTGAATGAATGGATTAGGCTGGATTTTATTTTTGGAAATTCAATAATAAGGTTAAACAAATTTCACAAGGGCACTAATATGCTGAAGTGTATTGCACTATCGTACTATCGTATACAGATAGAGTCGATGTAGGTGTATAATAGCACAAATCTGCTTTTACGCTAAAATGATCAATTTCAGCATAGTAGCGCATAATACACTTTCGCCAGAGCATGTGCAGAATACAGACAATATGTGAATATACAATATCTTGCCAAAAGCAAGATTGCACCTTGAAAGACTCTGATTGATTGCTCAGTATACTAGTAGTTCTTCCCAATTCGTGCAGTATCATTTGTCTTAATTAAATCGTTCATAGAATCGTTGTGAACATCTTTTTTTTCAATCAATATATACAGGATCTGTGCCATTGAAAGAAACCAGTTTCTTTAGTAAAATGGATTTCTTTTAATAACTATTTTAGCAAAATGTTTATTTAATAAACCAGACGCGCTCCAACGAAACTGTATTATGCGCTACTATGCTAAACTTAATTATGTTAGCGTTTAATGCCAATTTCTTAAGTAAAATATATTTTTGGTAATGAGTACTTTAGCAACAAAAGTATTAAAAGATCGTCTGCTGACTCGGGCGAAGTCGGATGAGTGATCCCCAACTGGCTATAGAGATGGGCTTCAATTTTCATCATTGTTTTTCTAAGATGAGGATGTACACGCTCTTACATGAATGTGACTGCAGAGCGAGATTGTGAAAGTGTACCCATATTATGATAAAGTAAGTATTATCGATAAAATACATTTTACTGCCAAATTTGTTTCTACAAATACATTACCCGATCATAACATGTACGGAGAATAGGCACGGTATAGGAAAATATTGTTATTCCCATTCATATAAATTCAACGGAAGCAGTATGATACGTGCCTTTTCGAAGTTGGCTAATGAACTGTGAAGGTGGCCTGTTGTACTACTTTTAAGGAATTCTACCAGGTCAAGTCGTACTCTTTGGGATGAAAGGCAAGAGCTGGTTGATCCCACCACTAGAATTACGTGGTGAGGAAGCAGCTGCGCTCGGGGTCAATGAAGACTGAATTAACCTCGCAAGCTGATACGTGTGAGAAATACATTCACGTTCCTTGAAGGCTATAATCGATAACCTAGTGGATCCTAGACGACAGAGCCCAAGAATGAATATTGTCCCTTCAGTCTCGGGTCGCAATACAAGTGAGATCTCCCTTTTCTGATCAACTCAATGTGCTTCAGATTTTACTATACTGCTCTTAAGGGTGTATAAGGGCTTATTGGAATGATTACGAAGACATCGGTTTTAAGAACAACGGATAATTTCATTGGGAAAAAATCTGGTTTATTTGTTTTGCAACAAAAGCGAGGGTCGTCTTGAGAGACCGGAACATTGTGATATGGTATTGGTCCAAGATCTTCGATGGTATTTCCCCCTAATAGGCTTTTAAAATGGTTGCTAAAGCAGTTATGTCCAGCACTAAGAACGCTCGAATTTAAAATGCCTGTCAGTTGTGGAAAAAGAAAGTCGATATTTAGATTTTCATATTTTTACAAGCTTTTCCAATAAGTCACAGCAAAATTATTACTAAAATACCATGCTGCTATTTATGGATAGCACCGCTAATAAATACTATTTGTGTTGGGTATTCATCACAGATATACTTTAAAAGACGAAATAGCTGTCCCTAATCTGTGTCCAGTTCGTGGTCGTCTGTTCGTGAATCTTGCATCGTTCAAAAAGTAGGCAAATTGACAAACATGTATGGATTAGACTTCAGCCATGAGGAAGATAAATAATATATATATATATATATATATATATATATATATATATATATATATATATATATATATATATATATATATTAGTCCACGCTGGACCATAATTTTTTTCTTAGTGTTTCTCTCTCATCGAAATGTGGAGAAGCTTGGGAAACAGAAAGCGAGTGAGTGTAAAGTGGTCAAATATTAAAATTCTCCGATCTCTTGAAAACAAGTTTTTGTTAAACATTTGGGCCAAAATGTATGTAAAAAAAACTAATGTGAATATTCATTAAACTTGATGAAAATATAGATAACTCCTGAATGATGATGAAAATATAAAAAGCTCACGAATGACGTCATCAGCAGCCCATATTTGTGCTATGCTGGCACATATACTGTTGATTTTATAATGTTTGGAAGCTGAAATAATATTCATTAAATCTCAAGAAACTGTAACACAACATCTACATTGTGCTAGTATTTATATTTGCAATTTATAAGTTAACTTTAGCTTAGTGTGCAGAACTTGTTTGCTAATGACCTTGTTGGGGACCAGCTATTAATTTTTGTCCTGTGTTTTTGATGCATCGACTTTGTTATGCCTGTGCTTAAGACTCTTACCTTGAAAATAAGTAAGCTTGAAAACGGGTGATATACAAAAGGGAGCAAGTCATCTCTTGCAACTTTTACAAGCTGAAATATATAATAAACATGTTTGTCTTTACTAGCAACCAGCTTATAAACCTCACAAACTGCAAATGCATCGAATTGCATTTCATCACGCTTCAGGTGTGAAATTTTGAATAAAAAATAAATACAAGAACTGGTATCCTAAACTAAGGAAAAAAACTTAGTGATGAAGACGCCTAGTAAAATTACGAAGTTTACATTGCTTTATCTGCATATCGGGGCAAAAGGGCACACGCTGGGCGACAATATAGCCAGTCACCCACTAATCTAGTTTTCAGACACAAAAATACTAGATACTAGATACAAAAGTAGTATAGGTGTTACAGGTACTTATTAATATACAGCATTTTTTATTTTTTATTTTTGGTGGCAGGTCAATATACGAATTACCGCGTAATACGTTATTATTTTATTGTATGAAATAAAATTTCATTAATCATTTCAAACTTCCAACCCGAACCCATTCGCTAAATTCTTCTATCTTTTTCCAAATTTCTTGATGTGTTTCATTAGCTAGTGACAAAATACCAGTCCCAATGAAAACACGTCTTGATTTTGCATTAATGTAAGGGTCTGCCATTTCCTTTTCAGTCGATCCCTCTGTCACAAAGAGCTTCGAAAATATATGATATTGCACCAATAGCTTTGTTATTGTTTTTCTTGTTCATGTTTTACAGTTGGCTCTAGCAGGTGGTAAAGATTTGTTGCAGTAAAATTTACCAATACGATTTGTTTATCAAACCGATAACTGTTGTCAAATCCTGTGAAAGCAGACAATATTTGTTTCAGGTTCTTCCATAAGGCTCTTCCTGGCTATATCACGTATTTTCAGCATTGCTATACTATAGTGTAATATTAAATATCTAATTGATTGTTCGATCGATAACTCACTGCGCCAGATTGAAAAAAAAATCAATTACAGTTATATAATTTTACTATAATATAATGACACAAAATCTAACAAACGCAAATGAGCAAGAGAATTATTAGGTTCACCTCAAGTATAATCTATACGCTGTAAATGCATTAGGTTCGATGATACTTGTCCAGTACGGACATCCGATGGGTGATAATACAGATTGTATTTATACTTTCTTCTGCGAGGACATTCCAAAAGGACAGCGAGTCTATCGAGCAAATGGCTCGATTGCTGATGACAGCGTCGAAAACTTGTCTTTACAAAACAAGTTTCAGACGCGTCAAAATTCCAGATCGACAGAAAAATATAAAATTCGATTTCATATTTTTCAAAACATTTTAATTTGATGGCGATCTCTGACGTTAGCAGGCAATCTTTAATATCGTAATTTAAAACATTAGAATGTAAATCTATCAAACCTAAGTGCGAGGATATCTACAAAAACATTTTTTTCATCGACCGGGTTGGGATCCAGCTATGAAATGTATCGCTATACCCACGCCACTTCACAAAACTTTTACTGCTATTTTTTTCCTAATTATTTTTTCGATCACGAAAACATCTTGTTCAGTTTACTGTAGTTATTGTTTGTAAAAACTGCATGCAATCGGTTCCCCTGCCAGATCTTTTAACGCGTACGTTACAGGTGTCATTAAAAGTACTTTATAAACTACAAACTTTTATTCGCTCCAGTTCGGAGTAAATCCTTTTACAAATGTTTTTTAGTTAGAGATTCTAACTTTATCACCCACTTGAAATTTGTGTCTGCGAAACATGTTCTTGTTTGCTAGTATCGGATTTTCAATAGCGTCGTTTGGTGGCATTTTGATGGTTCGATGTTTCGTATTATTATATTCGTCCACGATTTAAGAAAGATCGATATACCTGTTCCAGTTTTTACCTGTCAAAAATTTGTGTATTTGTTCCGTTTAGCGTGCGATTAAATCTTTTAACGACAGCACTGTTCCCTCGTTCCCGGTAACATATTTTTTTCTAGAAACTGCTCGAACGTTTTTTGAAAATCTCCGCTCCGTGATCAGTCTATATTTTATTCGGTTTCTTTTCGGCGGTTGTTATTATTTGTTCTAGCGCATCATTGACTGACGTTCCTCTCTTCTCCAAAACTAGCACACTAAACGCATATTTGCTAAAACCGTCTACAAAATTAAACAAGAACTTTGGAAAACCATAAGCGTCAACATTAAACTTAGCCAGATTTGACACATCAACTAAATCTATCACCCAGATATCATCAACGGCATTAGTAACAACTTTACGTCTCGTAAACTTTTTTTAGGTTCGTGTAGTTGAAACGCTATTATCTTCGCTGCGAGATCATCGTATAATTCTTTCCCAAGTCCAAGTTTATATTATCATTCTCTGAACAAATCTCCTATCAAACCGTTCTCGTAGATTTGTAGGCGCCATATCACTTAATTCGTCTAACATTACTTTATCGCAATTTGCTTTCGAGTTTTCGTGATCACGATAACAGATATCATGACGCATTGCTATTGCATCAACTTGATTGTAAGGCTCTTTTCCTGGCAGTGGATTATTGTTCTCATCAAGTTGCTGATCCAGTGTACTTTTGGCCTGGCAATGTCCAACCGCGACTCGGAACGAGTCGTTTTGGTAATTTGCCAAAAATATTGTAAATGTCAATTCTGCTGCCAATTACTTCACGGCGAATGTATGATTTACAGTACGTGACGATTTTTTCTTGTTCGACACAAAGATCTTTGTCACAATCACAGTTGCTTTTCATTTTCTTTCATTATGTTTCATAAGATTAATTATCAATCAAGATAACTCTGTCGGGACACATTCCAGATCCAGATCCAGATGTCGATTTCAAGAACATACTTGACTTTACACTACAAAAAACACATACTTTTTAGCATCATTCTATTATTTTATTTTGTTTTCTCCGTCGTCTCATCCTTATTCTCTGCTTTAGTTTTACATTTGAGACAGTATGTTGACATGATTATGCATAACTTTAGATAAAATTACTAGCAAGCTTAAGACAAATTTACAAAATCTAACTGCTATATCATTGTTTGTGTGAGAACATTGCTCACTCATCAAATTGTAAAAAAAAAGTTAAAAAAATTCATTTTTGAGTTCCATATAATTCCATTCTGTGCAGGAAACGAGTCCAATCTCATACTGTTTTGCAGGATCAAGTTGTATTGGTGGATTGTAATACACAGAAACGTTTGCACTTTTCTCCGTATCGAATAAAATTGTGGTTGACATCATATAAGATCGCGTAAATTAAATTACATCGACGTGTAAAATTTCTGACTCGTCTGATGTAAGTCATCCGCCCATCTAAGACGATCTAGTATGCCCACAATTTCGTTATCGATCTCTGCACTTTTGTTACCAGCTTCTTTGGATGATATCAACACCATCAGTCGGTCGACTATTTCTGCGTTGGATGTAAACACTTTAACTCCGAATCCAGTGGTTTTCCCTAGTAATGTTTGATCTCTTTTACTTTTGTACTCATTAAACAATCTTTTAATATTCTAACCTTTACCATATTCTGTTGGTTTGCGTCGTTATCGATCTACTGTTTTATCTAATATCCCAGCAATAATTCCTTCTCTCATTCTATAAAACGCATCAAGCATTTCTTCGTTCGTGCTCACTTCGTTAAGCGTGTCTTCAGCCATTGGAGAATCTTCAATTTTACTTGCCAAAACTCCCATCGTTTCGTTGTAATTGTCATTGGTCTGCTCTCACATTTTGTTGAAATCGTCAAATTTGTTCTTCGTCAAGCATTTTTGAACAAGATGATTTAATTCGTTTTCGGTTATTTTTTTTCTAAGACCTTTTCTATAATGTATTATCTGCTCCTCGAATCATTTTTATGGTAGCCTCGGTTACTCTTGTTTTGTTCTTCGGCCAATTCCTTAGTTTGCTTCGACACATTTTCTATTAACTTTCTCAACCCGGATGGATTAACTGTCATTCATGCTATCGCATAAAGAAGTGCAAGTGGATTGTTAATTAATCTGTCAAATTCGGTATGTCGTGCAGCAGAATCAGCAAATTGTCTTACGAGTTCTTCTGCGATTTGCTTTTACTTTCCTCTTTCGACCTTTCTCCGAGTAAACCTAGCAAACCTTTTTCCTGTAAATTTTTAAGCTCGTCTGAGGATAACCCAAATATTTCTGGTTGTTTGCCAAGGACTGCTTTGGTAACAGGTTTGAAAAGTTTAGCAGTTTCTTTCTGTTTGAAGTTGTCCACGCCAGCTTCCACTTTTTTCTTAAAAGCAGCTCGAGGTTTAAGAAACTTCTTTAATAATTCGATTCTATGTTGATGATCGTCCATTATTTTCTATACGCGCTATAAAATTAGATTACAGAAATGTGTCGATGCAACAACGAAACATTTTAGCCGGATGACGCGCTAGCTTGTCAAATAAAAAGAAATTTATCTGTCCTTGGTTGCTCGATGATATAATTCGATAAAGTTATCGTTCGTGACATCACCGCATTGCTTGTATGCTATATTTCTCACACCAACATTATCCAGTCCTGGAAATAATATCAAACAAACCCGTATTATGTAGGACGACATGTATAATGAGCTACCATACAAACTTTGGAACGTTATTGATATATTCGTCGGCTGAAGCTCAGCAAGGCGACTTATCTAGACTTGTAACTCTAGATCAGCTCAGAAATGAAATTAATAATTTGTTAAATATCACAAGTGTAGATCAAAATTAAGTCTTTGTTTTCCAGGACAAAAAGTAAAATTAAAAGACAAGTACTGTACAACTGTAAGATGTAGTTGTATGAATTCCTACATCGGTTGTTGATCATATCGTTACTTTTAATAGTCACTGTAAGATACAGGATTCCGGTCAGTCAGTTAACGATTATGTCAGAAATGCTAGTGATGTATTCACGGGAAACAATATGAACCAAAATAAAATTATAGGCCTTGGTTACCCAACCGCAGATAATGATGTCGCCACAACAAAATATGTTGACGACCAAGAATCAAAGTACGTACCAGTGCGTGGTGGTAAAATGCATTCATTTTTCAACATGAACCATAATGGTATCGATAATCTTAGAAAACCAGAGTGTGATTTGAATGCTGCAAAAAAGAAATATGTCGATGACAAGGAAGTTCCAATAACAACTTCCTTAGCCACAATCAAAGATGAAATGAGCACACTCAATACTAATTTTTCCAATCACGTACAACTGTTTATGAACTTTCGCGGAAACATGAACAGTACCACGAATGAATTATTTGGAAGTCCACCAACCGTTGACAAAACTCGCTGACATTACCACAAGACTCAATAATATCTCAGTGGAATTCCTAATATCGTTGAAAAACGAATCTGATTAAAATTCCTCACATGTAGATTAAAAATATTGTGTACACAGTGGCGTCAAAATCATCAACATGGTCACAGCAAAACAACACTCAAACATACTGCAGAAGTCTCCGGTGTGTATAGATTGTCTAAGGTTTAGCAGTGCAAATTTTAATATATTTACCATATTTCCATGGCGTCACTCGACTTCATGGTTTCTCTGGAACCGTGTCTATCGATTCCCCGGGTTTTTGAGTTCAAAATTCTTTTAGAAAAAAAAATATTTTAGAATTCGTGGCTGAAACACCACAATTAACTGCTTGATCAACCCTTGGGACTATGTAAATACATATCATTGACAGCATGTTAACAGATATTATACCAATGATATGTATGAATTTTTATCTGAACAATATAAATAATGTTTGATAATTTCAGTAGTAAAATGTCTAGGATTATATCTGCGCATGAATCTGCCTTTTAGTTTTGTGTAAAATCTTTGGGGGTGGGAATTTTAGTCTCGAGTCGGTAATTTCCATTTATTTGGAGGGTGGGGAGATGGTAGAGAGAGGTCTTTACACCAGAATCTGCAATTCTTCTTATCACTGACGCATATTTCGAAGAAACCTTTATGCTGATGGCAATTAATAAAATAGTAACCTCAGCGTCATACCGGTGGTGTCTGGAATTCGTGGCTGAAACACCACAATTAACTTCTTCATCAAACCTGGGGATTATGTAAATAAATATTATTGACAGCATGTTAACAGATATGCTACTAATGATAGATATGACATTTCATCTAAACAATATAAATAATGTTTGAAAATTTCAGTAGTAAAATATCTGCGCATGAATCTGCCTTTTAGTTTTGTGTAAAATCGTTTGGGGTGGAAATTTTAGGGTCTCGAGAGGATTCATTTGTATTTGTTTTGAGGGAGGGAAGAATGTAGAGAGAGAGAGAGAGAGAGAGATAGAGAGAGAGAGAGAGAGAGAGAGAGAGAGAGAGAGAGAGAGAGAGAGAGAGAGAGAGAGATAGAGAGAGAGAGAGAGAGATCTGTGCCAGAATCTACAATTTTCTTACTACTGACGCATATAATGATTTTCTGGGAGAGATCTTGCAGAGATATACCAGCCGTAGGCATCCTGCCATTAGCTTAAATGAGACCTCATGTAATCTGATACTTTGATCAATTTGGTCTAGAGGATACTGTTTTGTCCAGAGGATACTGTGTTTGGTCCTACTGTGAAGCGGAATTACCTACAGGGGTTTCATGAGTTTCCCTAAAACAAGGAGATCTACGGCCCCGATGGGAAGACCGACGCGGCAATGAAATTGCGAGCAGAAATTTGACTCTGAGCGTATGGTGGAAACTACCAAGATAATGTTCAAGGAGCGTTTTTTATGCATACGTCTAGACAAGGTTCAAGAAGATTTTAAACTCATTGCCCCGGTGAATGAAATGCTGAAATCGAATGAGACCTGATTTGGATATGTTTTTATTGTCAATGAATCCAAAACAATGCAAGCCATTTCAAAAGAATTACATGATGGAAGGATCAGGGCTAATAATAGAACAGCAGTGTCTCCTATTGCTGCCTACCTACATATACCGAAGGTGTTGGGCAGATGTGACTTTCAAACATTAGACTGGTATGAAGCCTATCCATATTCGGTGCCCTACTCATAATTTCATAAGTTTACAATTATTACTTAATTTTTTTTTTTTTTTACATTATGGCAACATTATGTATATTTGATTTACCGACTCTGATATGACCTCGTCCATATAGGAAAAACTTAGGTCAGTGTCATGTACTTTGAATATTTTATTAAGGAATGGGCAGTATACTACCCGATTTACAGATGTTATATCTCCTTCCAAAAATAAAGGAAAATAATATTTTATAGGTATTGTACTCTTAAAATCTTGATTAATAATGGATTTAGCTTTTGTTTACAAAATGTGTGATTGCTAATCTGTTTAGATGACGAGCCTATGTCCTTGTACATAAGTACAGGCTTTTTATTAAACAGTCAAATATAATGCTCAAATTTAGGCAAACAGTGTTAGAAGTCATATGCGATTTTGGAAAATATTCAATACACATTGAAACGTTATCACTATTGATAATATTATTAAAAGATATCTTTTTGTGTAAATTTCTTCCCGATTCAGTTGAAAAAAGTCCACCATATTAAAACAGTCGGACTCTCCATCGCGTACTTCACAAAGTAAACAACATAAAAGTGATCGCTGAGGTACTTGTATATACAAAGTCCGAATATCTTTGGTTGTGTGCTTTTCCTACTTCCATGACTATGAAACACCTTGCAATATCAATACTGCTCAGGGCAGTGGTTACTACTAGTGTTCGTGCTGTTGTATTCCCCATGGAAAATATCTTACAGGGAATCGTCAAGAAAAGGGAATGGGACAATAGCGTTATATTATTGTATTTCCCATGTAAGATATCTTGCAGTGTATCCTCGAAAATGGGGAATAAAATGGATATGCAAGTGTAACCTCTGCGATGTATTCGTCACAAACAACCCTTTTCAGCGAATCGTTGTCTAACACGTCATAGGCCTGTTCAGCAGATTGATCTCCGTCTTTCGTAAGGTAAACAAAATGTTTTGTAGCTTCCAATAAAAGGATTTTCGAAAGCCAGATACATGTATACATCTTTTCCCACCACTTTAAACTTCCATCCACCTGATACGCCTGCCAAAACACTTTTATTGGCTAAAAAATAAATGCAGCCTGAATAAGGTTGGACGTCACGTGGTTTCTCATTGCTGGCAAACATGCCTCCGGTGAAAAAGTAACTCTCAACAAATACCAGGGCCTCGGAAGTTTGGTTGTTTATATATACTTCCAAAGATCTTAACTGACTTTTGAATTTCTGTATTAATTGCGTGGAAAGGTCAGGAACATACAGTTGAAGATATCTCATCGCCATGTCCCTTGTCTCTTACCTGAAAGAGATACTTTATGAACAGTAATTTGCACATATTTAATAGACAGGATGTGATTTTACTTTCTAAAATGCAGTTTCCGTTTCTATGTAAACGAAACTAGAAACTCTGCAATTTTTGAGTCAAGAAGTAGTATAAATTAAGTTGTATGTTTCATTATGTTTGCAAACTAATCTGGGAGCGCATGAAAAGGAAAATCCTACATGGTTTCGTTCTTGCATATCCTAGCACAATAGAACCTTTTGATAAAGTTATATCTCCTTAGTTATCGAAGATACCGAATGGTATATACCATTATAAAAAATTTCCGTAAACTCATTTAATATCATGTTATTTTCAAAATGACTTTTTAACGACATAACTATATTTTACCTTCCACTAGTATTATGCTTTAGCTACCATGGGTCTGATTAAAGTGAAATTGTGGATATGTTATAATATTATTCACGTTCAAATCTCGCGTAATGTGCTTAAAAAATGTTGATTTAATCACACGAGATTTGGGCATCCTTATAGAACAGCTATTTGTAATAAGAACATTCTGCACATTAACTCGCGCACGGAATGGAGTTAATATGATACAGTATAACAGACTGAAGGTGTTAATATGACACAATATAACAGACTGAAGGTATTAATATGACACAGTATAACAGACTAAAGGTGATAATATGATACAGTATAACAGACTGAAGGTATTAATATTATACAGTATAACAGACTAAAGGTGTTAATATTATACAGTATAACAGACTAATATTGTTAATATGATACAGTATAACAGACTGAAGGTGATATGATACAGTATAACAGACTGAAGGTATTAATATGATACAGTATAACAGACTGGAGGTGTTAATATGATACAGTATAACAGACTCAAATTGTTAATATGATACAGTATAACAGACTGAAGGTGTTAATATTATACAGTATAACAGACTGAAGGTGTTAATATTACACAGTATAACAGACTGAAGGTGTTAATATTATACAGTATAACAGACTGAAGGTGATAATACAACAAAATAATACAACAGCACAGCCTGAAAGTGGTAATAAACTTTAGCAATAGTCGTATGTAAGATTAGAAGAGAATGGAATAAAAACGTGTTTTAGCATCAGATCGTAAATAAGGACTACGAAGTCATTTCTTTAAACGGCTTGAAATAGTAGCTCAAAACTCGGTTTACAATCAATTTTTTTCTACTAAAATCTAATAGATTTGTACGCAATTTTCTTTCAATGTCAATATTCCTACTGTTCCTGTAAAACCAAAGCCAGTAAAAAATGATTTGAGTGACCGGCAACAACTCTCGTCCCTTCAAGTTATTGTTCTTTCTCATGCCCCCTCTCGTGTCGAATTTTCAACAAGATCATCATTCTTTACGTATAAAATCCAGCATTCAAAATTTTAAGAGATTACAAAGTGAAAAATCGGAATATACATTATTACAAATTACTCCCTTATCTATAAGATGTAATAGTTTTTTTTAATTTTCTTTCGTAATGTGTAGTTTTAGTGGAGAAACCAAAAAGTAAAGACAATTACATACCTGTACTCAACAATTATGTACCTTATCAACTAGACACAAAGAGATACGGTCTCCGTAACTTCAGCATACTTGCATTGTCGCAAGGCACCAGCAAAATATCCGCTTCGCTAGTAGACTTTACAGCTTTGTCAAATTAATCGATATTGGACCAGACAACTTTCTCTGTGGGATGTAAAATCACTGCTTTGTCCTCCAAAAGGACACAACATGGCATCTCACTTTAATCCTCTTTGATATACAGTAATGCATTACAGATTCTCGTTTGGAACAAGCATTTAATGTAACTTTCTCATTCCAAAATTAAATAAAATTGCATACTAATACTTCTAACGCCCCTACCGCTGATGTGTGTCACACATAATAATAAATGAAGCATGTCATGGCAAATGATATCTTTAGAAACAGCATATCCGTGTTCATTATACTTTATTTATCCGGCTAAGCAAGCAAGGTGTAGTACTGAAACATACCTCATAGGTAGAATGTACATGTTTGTGACATACTTCCTCTAATAACGACCAGCAATCTCAATGTCAAGTGCTGTGTTATGTGGATGAATCCGACAGAGTTGTTTTTATGTTATACATTAGAGGGATCACGAATGAAGACGACACATTGCGTCATCCAATAAGTATAAAGTTTCCAAATCTAAAAATATGATTTCCACCGTTTGCTACAGTCCTTCTATCTCGGGTCAGATGTTATCAAAAGATTAAAATTTAGAGCTGCTATTTCAACAAAAGCCAAATTATTATACAAATTTCTTCTATATCATGTTGCAATACTTCACAAATTAAGATACCTAACTTGGAGCACACCATTTACTTTCCATCTCCAAAACCTGCACATGTGTGTGTGTGCGCGCGCGCGCGTGCTGCGAACAGCTCGAATGATCAATATAGTTACAAATCTCTTGAATGTACACATTTTGTTACCTTGGCTATGGGCTAGTAGATTTGCTTGCCATGAATATGATGCATATATGAGCTTAATACATATATGTGAGATGACCGCTCCGGTGGCCTATTGCTTAGAGCGTCTGCCTCGGATACGACAGGTCGCGGGTTTAAACCCAAGGCCGAGTCGTACCAAAGACTTTTTAAAATGGTACCAACAGCTGCCTCACTTGGCGCTCAAAATTTAGGACTGGTTGGCCTGGTGTCAGGATAATATGACTGGGTGGGACATCATGCCACATGTCTGCGGCATGATTCCCCAGTGCTAGACATCGCTATAAACTGTCACACTACACATCGTAGCAATAGGACTGAAAAATTGTGAAATCTACTTTAAAAATCTAAATCACACAAATTAAGATACCTAATATGGAGCACTCCATGCACTTACCATCTCCAAAAACTTGCACGTGTGTGTGTGTGTTTGTGTGTTTGTGCGTGCATCATGTGGACATCTCGAATGATCAATAAAGTTACAGATCTCTTAAATTCTCACATTTTGTTACCTTGGTAACGGGTTGGTAGATTTTGTCGCCATGAATATGAAGCATATATATGAGCTTAATACATGCATGTAATGGGACAAATTTGACTAAATCTGATAATACTGGGACATATTTGAATAAATCTGATAATACTGGGACATATTTGCTTAAATGTGGGATAACTGGGACATTTGACTAGATGTGGGATAACAAGGACATATTTGACTAAATGTGAGATAACTGGGACATATTTGACTAAATGTGAGATTACTGGGACCTTTGACTAGATGTGGGATAACTAGGACATATTTGACTAAATGTGAGATAATTGGGACATATTTGACTAAATATGAGATAACTGGGATATATTTGACTAAATGTGAGTGTATCAGACACTGCAAAAGGAATCCTGTTTGTACGGTTTCAATATTATTTCTTTTGAGATCTTAATATTTCATTAGTTGATTCTGAATCAAATGTATTATCCCCAGAAAAAGGTTAGCAGTAGTAGTGGTGGTGGTATTAGTAGTGGTAATATAGAATATACATAAGCTGTTATAGACATATCTATAACGCCTGAACTCTCCTACATTTTATATCATATTTGACTTTTTCACGACCGACAGTGACACCCATCTTCGTATTTATAATTTGTGTCTGATATAACAAACGAAGTGGGATGAACAGAACGAAGCCCAATCCTAATAGTTCACAAAAATATATGCATACAAAACGTCCCTTTTAATTCGACAACCTGCTATAAAGTATCAATTCCAGATCGATATTGTGCATTGCGCTATCCTTGCGTGAAATTGGTGGACAAGTTCAAGAAAAAGACTTAACAGTTAGCAACCAAACCTATTTTAACTAAATATAGCAAACGTGGAATGTGTTTGATGCTTGTGACTATAAATATACTATGGCCTTAAACACCACCAAGGTTATGAGTAACCTTGGTTCCGGTAGAGTCTAAAAATAAACCCGTTTGTTTTCATACGAACTGAGTTCGGAAACATACTCGAACAATAATTATGGGTCAAGCAATTTTGTTATCCCAGCAGTAGTAAAGAAAATAATAATTTTGCTCAGAGATATCCCCTCCCTCCAAACAGGTACAAATTCCCAGTCCCAAAGACCCTACCAATCCCTCTTCCATTTTAACCCCAAGAGGATTCTGGCTCATAGATATCCCCCGGGATATTCCCTTCCTCCAAACATGTACAAATTCCCAGTCCCTGAGACCCCACCAATCCCTCTTCCATTTTAACCCAAAGAGGATTCTGGCTCAGAGTTACCTCCAGGAATATCCCCTTCCTCCAAACAAGTACAAATTCCCTGTCTCAAAGATTCTACAAATCCTTCTTCCATTCTAACCCCAAGAGGATTCTGGCTCATAGATATCCCTCGGGATATACCCTTACTCCAAACAGGTATAAATTCCCTATCTCAAAGATTCTACCAATCCCTCTTCCATTTTAACCCAAAGAGGATTCTGAATCAGAGTTATCTCCAGGGATATCCCCTCCCTCCAAACAAGTTCAAATTCCCTATCTCAAAGACCCTACCAAACCCTCTGCCATTTTCACCTCAAGAGAGTTATGCCTCTTTAAGACCAGGAATCAGGTGATGGCTTTGAAAAAAAATGAACAAATTCTAGTCCATAGAAAAACACGAAAATTCTAGTCCAAAGACATGGCGGAGAGAGGTGGCAAAGACATTGTTTGAGATTATTTTATTTCTAAACTTTAGACCTTATCACCGATAATCAATGTTTAACAGTGGATATTCCAAATATTTCATCATGATAATATAGACTAAACTTTATTCTACCGTTTACACAACAACGAGACTCAAATAAATCTTTTATCTGTAGTTTATTCGAATGATATTTTTTATCAATGAAATATACTTTTGATCGATCAAAATCGATGGCAATTTATGTGTATTTTCGTTGACTGATTGGGTCATAAAAGTTTTTAAATCCTGCTGATAACGTCTTGCTCAATTTTACAAGGTAATTGAAATACTCGCTGTTACCAGATCTGATAAGCGAAGTTTTAGCTTGTAACGGGCCCTAAAAAATCCATCATATTTCATTTTAATTTCAACTTCCAACTGTTTACCTTCTATCTTTATGTTTTTGATTTGCTATTGTAACTATTTATCACTGTCAAAATTTCAAACAATATTTCTAAAGTTCACACAAAATTAATTACCCTAGTCATCAAATATAATGTCATACATAGATTTATCGTCTGATGAAAATATAATATCGAGTATAAATCTGTTGTCGCGACAATAACCCATGAGCAAACATATCTACTCCATTTTCGCAATTAAGTTAGTCATCAAAATTACAGAATTCGCGTTTAATAATAACATCTGTTTCACGTTTATGATGATTTGTTCGAATAGCAATTGCTCTTATAAAACTAACACCGCCGTCATTAAACTCAATGAATCTTTAACACAAAATCGCTAGGAAAACCTTTTGCTTTTTTATCTTTTTTAATTGTATTATTGTCTGGCAGCACGGCATACATTTTGCTGCGCAATCCAATACAGTATTTGACAAATATGTGAATTCATTTCATCCTTAAACTTACCAATAACCTTTTGATTTGTGTCATCACCAAATTTACTATTGCGTGGATAATCGGAAAGTTCAAACAGATGTCGGTTTTTGTAAATATCCTGATAGACGTCCTCGCTTTCGATTTTATAAACAAGCGAGTCAGTATCTGTAAACAATAATCTACCTGACGGCCACTGCTTCTTAACAAAATTATGATGAAAATCATACATGACCCACTTTGATAAATATAACATGGAAGCTCCAACGTAAATCAGTTTATTCAGTTTTAGATTTGTTTTTCGTCGTTGTATCGCGACAAGCTTTTCATTAAAAATTTTCATACTGACAAAATCGTCGTCTGACACAAGTTTCTTTAGACGGTCGATATTATTAACTAGCAGAATATTTAATCGTTTCTAATATTTTCCATTGTCTTACCAAAAACGAAGTTGCTCATAAGCTTAAAGAAGTCTTTTTCAGAATCAGTTTTGCTGCAGCTCCCTTTGACGAGTTTGAGTTAATATAACCTCTCATCCGCGGTGACTGATTGAATTTTAACATACGATGAACTTTTCTCAACACTAGACCGGCATCTGCTGCTTGTTTTAAAACTTTGTTGTCTTGGTGATGATGTTGCTTGTTGCTCTTGAGCTAAAACTAGAATCGAATATCATTGATTCATCACAGAAAGGATAATCGTTGTGTAAATCGTGCAGCGAAGTAGGATAATCAAGACCAACTTCAACGAAGTATGAAACATCGTCAAGTATCTTTTTCTGTCTTTGCTAGAAACTTGTCAGTTGTCATCCAACGAAATCAACCAAATAACATTGGTTCTGACATTAAATAATCACACAAATTATTAGTGCTAAGATAAATGATATACTTCGATGGAAGCTCGGAATTATACTCTTTCGTGTACTTGTTATTTGCTTCCGAACACTTTTTTGTTATCACACTTATACAGCCACGGATACTTTTATCGATAAAGTTAAACCTATCAACGTCAGTCAGTCAGTAATTCTAACTTCACTTTACTAAACTTTAGCAGAGCATCCAAGATAGCTCAGGAGCAGAGTAACGCCAACAAGGATATAATCCATAATTTTTATAACTCACTTTTCTGATACTTTAAAATACATCCGCCAGTAATAGCACATCCGTTTTAAAATACAAATCGTGATAATTGCCAAACGCCTTGCAATCGAATTATTTTCAATATCTTGTGCGTATTTATACTCGCAATCGGTTAAGTTTTCATTTTTTGTTGTGAATAAAATTTATTTTTGTCAGGTAATAAGTTTCCTCAAATTTACTCCAATCGTCGAGATACTCTTATGAAAATACTCTTATTTTTGTTAACAAACTTGCTTTATCACTAAAACAATCTTGTAGGTTATAAAACTTGCTACCAGTGCTACGGCAGTTTTTACAAAATATTCTAACGATATTAATGTAGGCTATCGCTAAACCGCAACTAACCCAAAGTAACTGACATACTTTTCAAAATTATTTGGAATATACTTGATGGCATTATCGAGTTTTAAACGAGATGTTATCTCAGGATCATCAAAAGCTTTTACGATAATGTGACTATCATACCCCTGAAATTGTGAAGAACAACTGCAATAAAATCTGGAGCGTGAAATTTTAAATTACATTTATCGTGAGCCACTCTACGATATTTCCCGGTCTAATGGCACTGATCACATACTTATTCATTACCAGTAGAGTCCGCAGCCTTTTCACAAATATGACAAACGTTTGTTTGATCATTATAAGATTCCTGCTGGGGCTCTTAATTTTATCATTGGATTTTGTTTTTCTCTAAACGTTTAAATATATCATTAACTTCGTTTACCAACTGCTTTAGAAGCCAAACAGCCGGATCCTTACCGCGATATATTTTGATAGGCTTGGATAAACTCAAATCAGTACAACAAAATATCTTGTACGCTACTCCACATGGAACATGGTAAGACCGTTTTTCTTGTACTCGATTGTTTAGGATTATTTTCCACGCCATGAACAGGCTGGAGCAATCACTCGGAGTCGGCGTATATAACGAAAGGTATTTTTAATTTATTTTTATGACTGACAAACTGCAATAAATTATTGTCTCTGGATGGTATTGTTATTCGTTGTACATTATTACTGCTTTTTCACTTTGTCATTCGTTGTATTTTATTACAGTACTGAATTGTTATTCGTTGTACATTATTACTGTACTGTAAATGCTTTTGCGATTTGTTATTGTCTGAGTAACCGTACAAACAACAAAAATTGAAGTACATCTTGTTTTTATATTTGTTATACTGTTTACCAACGAGTCCGTAAAGTTTTCAATCCAAACGTAATGGTTCTTATAAAACGGCAAGTTTGTTGTCGATTACGAAACTTTTTTCTGAAATATACCTTAGATAAAACGTTTCATGCTCGTCGGGACCCAGCGCTATTACCTCCGCTACCACGTAATATGTTATATTTCATTGTGTGAAATAAAATTTGAGTAACTACCCCAAACTTCTAACCTAAACCTGATTTAGTGTATTCTTCAACATTTTTGAGTATTTCCTGGTGTATTTCTTCATCTAGCGATGAAAGATAAGTTCGAAGCCTAACACGATTTGATTTTGTGTTAATGAAATGGTCTGCAATTTCCTCGTCCGTCAATTATTCTGTCAGAAGTAGCTTTGAGGATATAACGTGATATTGCACTAGTACTTTCAAACCCTCACGTTTTTCAAATTCATGTTTTATATTTGGTTCCAACAAATGATAAAGATTATTTGCGGTGAAATTTACCAGGACGATTTGTTCATTAAACCAATAGACGTTGTCAAAACCTACTAAAGCGGTGGCTATTTTTGTAGGTTCTCCTATAAGTCTCTTTTGTCCATATCACGTATCGTCAACATTATTATATAATATTATATATCTAATTCATTGTTTGACTAGCCTTTCGAGTATTGGGAAGAGCTATAAGTTAACAATCAATTAAAGATATAAATTATTTATAGAATAATGACACAAAAATTGATGAGCGCAAGCGAGAAAGAGTACTATTACGTTCACCCCAAGTACAGCATCTGCGCAGAAAATAAGGTAGGATCAGTGATGCACGTCAAATATCGGAAACCAATTGGTAAAGCAACAACTGCTTGCTATAAGATCAGCATTAAAGGTGATAATGCTGAGAGAGTCGAAATTGCTAAAGAAAGATTTTATTTACACGTTATTTTGTGATGATATTCCAGAAGGGCAGCGAGTATATCATTTCAACGGCGCGGTTACTGATGCTATTAAAAATCTCTTGCTTTACTGGATGAGTTTCAGCCGCATCCCGTATTTAATCTTTACGAGGTATTTAACAAAGGAATTATTCAAAATAACCTCAAAAAAGTGCTGGAAAAAATATGTAATAGCGGAAATCTCAGAATTAATGTCAGAGGAATAAAAACAGATTTTGTTGGCTATTATAATCGTAATTTTGTTTATGAAACATTTAATGACCTATACTCGTTGTTTTAGTAACAGATCACATTAATGGCGTTAAAACAGATAATCGTCTAGAAAACCTCGAACTTGTTACTCAAGAAAATATCAGATAAGGGCGAGGTGGCAGTATTAATTTTTATAATCCTTTTACGCCTATCATTGCAGTAAATACTGAAACAGATCGGGAGCTAGAATTTCCTTCAATATCAGCTGCACTGCAAGATATTTTGATATTGATCCAAAGGGGAGTAATAGTTTTGCAGATGAAATAACAAAATCAGATTTTTCTAACAATTACCAATTTAAAATCTTCTTTCGACAAAACTTATTCTAATATGTTCGTGAGCTTATCTCACCAACAACATGATAGCATCTATATCATACCTTATAAAAACATTTTTATTATCGTATAATTGCTTCCTTTCGGAATCTTTCAATACAATTTTATCGTTTCCGCCGTGAACTAAAGCTAAATTAACCGAAATATTTGTCGCCAGATAATATCTTTTTACAGCGTCCTCTAGATCACCAATACGTTTGCCTGCTTGATATCCCTTATTTATTTTGTAACATTCCTTGAACAACTTTCTATCAAATTTCTCTCTCACATTTACAAGTTTCATATCGTGTATTTTATTTAGTATGATTTTATCATAATCTGGCTTATCTTGTGCGTTCTCGCGATAACATATATCATGATGCATTGCTTTTGCATTAACTTGATTATAAGGCTTTTGTTCTGGTAATGGATTATCGCTTTCGCAAAATTGTTTTTCTATTGGATTGTATCACCCAGTTTATTCATGCCCAGGCAATGTTTAGCCTCCTTTTGCCATCCGTAATCTTCCAATAAATTTGTGGATGTCTATGTCGCTGACAATTACAACACGGCGATTGCAGAATTTACAGTATCTTACAATTTTATCTTGTTCTATGAAAAGATCTATATCACAATCAAAATTACATTTCATTTTATTTTGATTTTTAATCGTCGACAAAAAAACGCATTGCTCTAAATTCTTTTTAAGTAGATTTTAGTCAATTTTTGTGTTTTCTGGCTAATTTTACCTGGTTTTTTTTAAAAGGAAGATAGTTAAGAAATCAAATAGAATCAGTCCGTTTTCTTTTTGGAAGGTCAAACCTCGGGGCGGTTAACGAGAATTTAACATTGGAAAATCGAAATATCGTTTTCTTGACTGGTCAGCGTTCCGTTTCGCAACGATTTTTCACAATATCGCTCAGCGATTTCAGGTATAAAAATCTCAGCAAGAGTACTATTACGTTCACCCCAAGTACAGCAAATAAGTGTTTGTTTTATCCCGCGAAAATTTTCTGTTATATTCAAGCCAAAATCCAAATATTGTGCTTATCGGAAGCATCATTGTTATTTGACGAGATTCTGCGGCAAACGTTTTTCCTTTAGCATAACCCTCGCTATATTGTTGTCGTCGTATATTTGTAACGGCTAATCTTATCGTATCTCCAATATCAGCAGCTGCATTATTAGCCGGATTGGCTAATACGTTGTTTGAATTGCACGTGCACGGAGGACACATGCAATTTCGTAATACATCTGGAGGAAAGCTTGACCAAGAATCAGCCAATCGTTTTCATAGCTATACCTGAATGTTTACTTGTAATGAATTTGCCATCATACACAGCACATGCTCACATGAATCACACTTACGACTCAAGTAAACACGATGTTTTTAACAACATATTAGACTAATATTAATATAATCATATTAATAATTACATTTAATGAAATGAAATCAAATAAAAAGATTTATGCAGAATTGATTTCCAAGCACACACACTTAAACTACAGGGTCGTAACACCTTCTCCCATAAAGAAAAAAGAAAGAGTTATGTAATAAATCTTTATTTTTCTTGCCAGACGTACATTTTACATAAGGTAAAAATTCATATAGAAAAACTCTTATGAACTAATGAAAATGACATTTCTACACTCGGAAAAGTGCATCTGCAATGAAATTATCCTTTCCTTTTATGTGCCTGATATCAAGATTGTATTTTTAACAACATATTAGACTGATATTAATATAATCATATTAATAATTAGATTTAATGAAATAAAATGAAATAGAAAAGATTTATACATAATTCATTCCTTAACACACACACACTTCAACTACAGGATCAAAACAGATTCGTTCGACTTCTCATCGAGACCCTCAACAGACTCAAATTCTGTCACTGTGTCGTCGGTATCGTGTTCTTCGGCAAGATCAAGATAATTTTAACTGACATTATTTTATAATCGCTACAAAAAATTGCGACGACTGAAAGGGAATAGGTGTTATTATTTATCTTGTTTTCTTAAAATGTTTACGTATTACCTCTTCACCACATGGCGACAGTAATTTTTTGGTTCCAGCTATCATAGCTCGTTCTGTTTCTTTTGTTGGCGCAATGTCTGATATTGATCGTTTTATTTCCGAGTTTGAAGGTGGGCTGCCTTTAATTTTATCAGCGATATTTTGTCCTACTGCAGTGAAAACATTGCTAGCAATAGATTTGCCTGCGTCAAGTGCAAACGGTGCTACTTTACGCGCAATTCCTGGTATGTCTTCAGCTGTTTTTTTAAATTTATTTCCAAAGAATCCACCCACTATTTTTCTTCTATAAATTTTTGTCTCATCTTTGCTAGATAAAATATAGGCTTACACATTTACGCTGACGACTATGTCGTTGCGCGTAGGTGTAAGTAATATGTAGCAAGATCTATCCCCTTGGCAGAATAAGACGCTGCTGCAATAGAGTATTGATCAATATTGTGTTTATTTGTGTTAAGCAGTTCACCGTCCTAAAATACACTTTCTTCTGCAACACTACCATATATAAATCCTAATAATGCTGCAATTTTAGTCGCTGGCGAGAAATCGATTATCAAATTATGTTAGATGTGATTCTGGCCTGTATCGTATTGTAGTTTGGAGTTAGTTCAACATCGTCTGCGACAATATTCTTTGTTATCAGCTCTTTTACCGTTTACTTGAGATACGCTCTCTGTTGTATTTTAACTGATACCCAAGCACTATAATTAATGTAAGTCGTCATTGACGTCTGTTTTTTTATTGCCATAGAGTGTCAGGCTGTATCAGAAACCAATTTGATTTCGTACTGTATACTAGGATCTAGTATTATTGGCGGATTATAGTGGACAAAAATGTTTGCGCTGTCACTAGTTGTTTGTGACGAACGAACAATAATGTTGTTGACATTATATCAAGGTTGTTAAATAAGATAGCTGTGTAAAATTTCGTATTCGAATGATGTTAGTAATCGAATATGATCTAGTATATGTACAAATTCAGTGTCGTTTTCTATACTTTAATTTCGAGGTTCTTAAGTCGGTCAACTAGTTCAGCCTTTGATGTAAAAAATTATACCGGTTCCAGTAATTTCCTCTGGTAATTATTTATCTCGTTTGCTTTCATACTTATCAAATAGTCTTTTAGAGTTTCACCTTTGGGACAATCTTTTCGTTGAGTTTTGTATTAAGATATTGTTCTATCTAAAACCTCAGCAATAACTCCATCTTTTATTTTACCCATCATAGCCAATATTTCTCCCTCTGTTTTAGCTTCTTAATCTCTTCTTCAGCTTAAACAGATTTAACAGTTTTTCACTTAACATTGCAATTTTCGTAACCTCATTTACGAATGTCATTAACATTAGTAAGTTTGTCTTTCATCAAATATTTTTGAATAAATTCATTAAGTTCGGACTCTTCTATATTTAACCTAGCTTGTTTTATGTAAAGTTTTATCTGTTTTAATAGGCATATGTTCCATGATAGTTTCGCGTATAATTTTTGTTGCTAGTATAATTCTCGAGTTTGTTTCGACAAATTTTATATTGACTTCCTTAACTCGGCTGGATTAACCATCAGTTTTGCTATCGCATGCTGAAGTGCGAGGGTTATTTATTAATTTGTCAAATTCAGCTTGTCGTGCAACAGGATCAGTAATGTTTCTTACAACATCCTCTACAATTTTATTAGCTTATTATTTTAATCTTTCTCCTAGTAAACCTAGCATGCCTTTTTCTTGTGCGCTATTAATTCTCCTAGAGACAGTGCTGGCACTTCTGGTTGTTTGCCAAGTACAACTTCTGTAACTGGTTCAAAATTTTTTTAGAAGTTTTTTCTTCCGCTTGAACTTGATCACGGCGAGCTTTTTCCACTTTTTTAAAAGCAACTCGAGTTTCAGTAAACTTCTTTAGTAATTCAGTTCTTCGTTTATGTTTGTCCATTTTTTTATTGGCTCTACAAAATTCGTCTACAAAAATGTGTCAATACAACGAAATATTTTAGCTGGATAACGCGCTAGTTTATTAAATGAAAAGAAATTGTATTTTTCTTTGGTTGTTCGATGATATATTCAATAAATTTATCTTTTCTTACATCACCTATTTGCTCGTTTGCAATATTTCTAATCTCGTTGTGTGGAGGAATATCGTCAAATACAATTATTTCATGATCGGACCAATCAAATTCATCAACTGGAATTGATTCCTCTGGTTGTTCAATCATAAATACATCTTCGCCCGCTTCAATCCCATCACAAAATTTATCATTGTACTCGCTCAATAATTCGTATTTATCCTGTTGAGGGTTAATTGTGCAAGTATTTGCCCTATCGTAGTTAAAGTTGTCTTCAGCAAAAGATTTAATAATAGATTTGATTAAACAGACCCCTGTTTGACCTACAATAAAATAATGACAATCTTGAAGTTCGTTATCATATTTACGCTTAATCAATCGTTCAGTATCAAAATTTTAATATTGACTTCGATGACAATAATTGTTGTTGTCATAATTGTATGCAATATATCTTATATAATACGAGTTATTACACAAAGTTTGGAACACTAACAAAATCTGTTTCCGCTGACGAACCAACAATAACTGATGCATCATGGGTAGTAGAGAAAACCCGGTGATACAACAACATAATTTGCTAATGTTAAATCAACAAGTACTTAAACTAAACGTAGATTATCCGCCATCAAAGGTGGAACTTATTCAAGCGATAAGTTACAAATACAAATTATCGATAATAACAAACTATTATTGACAGGAGGACCATTAAGCACTAACTTAGATATGTCAGGGGTAAAAAAATTAACCTAGAGACCGCTTATCCACCAGCAAATATAAATCAAGCCCAAGTGGTAAGTTATTTGCAGTTGAAGTATGTGAATAACAACAAGCTTGATAAAACTGATGGAACGGCTATAGGCAATATTAATATGTCGAGGTAAAAATAATTGGGTTGTAAACCACATATCCACCAGCCAACATTCATAATAAATAATGGGTGAGTTATGTGCATGACAACACGCTTAATAAGACCGGCGACACGATGACAAGTAACCTGGCAATGAGAAATAACTCAAAAATTACCGGGCTTTCAATAAATTTGCCAACAGCTGATGTTGCTGATGCTATTTTTTGCTAAGTTAAAAGGAGACCTCGCCCAGTATTTAAGACAATCTGGTGGACCAATTTTAGGCAGCATAAATATGAGAAACAATGAAATAATAACAGCATATATTCCATTTAACCTTAATGATCTGACAAATCTAGTAGTTGAGTAAAACGAACCAAAACCAATGTTTGGTATATTCCAACAATTTTTTAAGGCAACTAATTACCGAGCTGGGTATGGGGTAAACGCATCAACACATTGTTCTGCAAATTATCTTCATTACGCTTTCTCTGATAGACATGAAAAGGGAGAAAACAAAGACTTTTGAATCCATCAAATGTCACATTGCAGTTGTTATTTGGTAACTTCATTTGCTAGGTTGATTAAACTCTAGTGTTGTACGAATTTATAGTTGGTAATTGGAAGGATTAAAGGATGATATCAATTGGGTAGTATTGTAATTACAGCAGAAACGTATATCAGAACAACTCAATACTTTACAATTTCAACTGCGAATACAGCTAACAAGTATATGTATTTTCGAATTATACTGTCACAGCTGAAGATCCGTTTCCAGGATTGGCAGCATTTGAAATATATACCCTTGATGATCAAATTTAATCTAACATTGCAAAATAAATGTCAGAACCACAAATTATAAGCGTTGCAAGAGATTTATATGATAATATTTTAACATTATCAAAAGAATATCAGTAGTGTAATAGATGATATAAACGATTTACAAGAGAGAAATAGAATCCAATTTATTAAACAATTTGATTATTATTTAATAAAGAATCCAAAACTTTTCGAATATCAAAAATAAATTCTGGCGTTATGCTTATGCGATCACCACAACTAATAGAAGTAATAAAAAAAATCTTTCCTGTAATCAGCAGATACTGTCATCCTGATGATTGTCTAGAAAAGCAAACACAAGTTGAAATCCCGCTGAAAGAAATATTGCTTGAGCTTGACATAGAAAATATTTTTATAATAATTCGATCAACTCTTATAAAAGCAAACTCTTGTGGTGGAAGAACTCGAGAAAAAATGAATAAATGATCGTCTTGACAAATTAGTGGAGACTAAAAATTTAAAATTAGGAAAAACGTAAAGCTGTACGAGAGTTTTTCAAAACGAGAAAGTTTAAGACATCTCAGTATTCACTACCATAACAAACAAGCCCTGCTTGAAATCATTAGCATAATATTGGATGCAACGTTAATAATCAAAGCGTACTCAAACGCAATGTTGCCAATGTTACGTGAAAAATCTAAATTATATCATATTATTGTTAAGAAGTCTCTAAAGATAATCAGAAATCTTTGGAATGAAATCGATAATTTCGACGATGTTGAGTAAGAAAAGTTTTTGAAGAATTCTAATCAATAAGGTTGGAAGAAAAGAGTGATTCTTACTACAACATCAGTGAAGAATATGATATTCCAATTCCATGGCTCCAATGCTCTAGACGATTTTCATTACGAGATTATTACACAAAAGTTGTTCAATTATTCAATTCCATATGGAAAATTGATGTTAAAAGAACTTTCTATTATAGGTCTTTTCACGATTGAATGAGACAGACTTCGAAAGGTTATGTTAAAAAATTTCGTAGTCAAATATACATTCCATGTTAAACGTACAAAGTATCCTTTTGAAGTCAATTGCCTCCAATATTTTCAGCCGATTTACAATGCACCGCAGTTACGCACTATTAGTTAACTACCAACGACCTACAAAAATGGTACCAACAGCTGCCTCGCTTGACGCTCAGCATTAAGCGGTTAGTGTTAGGACTGGTCAGCCTGGTGTCAAGATAATGTGATTGGGTGGGACATCATGCTACATGTCAACAGCATGATGCCTCAATGCTAGACATTACTATAAACTGCCACACTGCAGATATCGTAGCGATATGACTGAAAAATTGTTAAAGCTACGTTAAAAAACATGATCACATCACATAATCACATCACATTAGTTAACTAACATTACATTCTACGGGAGGCAACTCATGAAATCCAATAGATATCGTTAGGACAAAGCACTAAATTATATTCTTGATCCGTCAAGATAGGGTTAAAATATCGGAACCTTGGCTAGTAAAGATGGTGGACACCAAGACTGAAAACACCTGAGTGAGACAACCAGACCGAGACGAGAAAAGTAACGGTCGCAAACAGATAGATTTCTCAGACGCATGGGGGAGGAATGGTGCTACATGTGCTAGACATCAACTGCCACACGACAGATATCGCAGCGATATGACTAAAACTGTCAAAGATACGATACAAATATAAATCACACACACACACACACACAAATCATAAATTTAACATGAAATAAAAGCGTGCTCCTTCTATTTTGTAAAGTAGTATCATCATTACCTGCTCATTCTGCACTTAGAAACATAAACAAATCCCCAGTTTTGTGTTCAGTCCAAAAGTATTGGTGTTCACTTTGAACAGACCATTCATAATGAGGAAAAGAGTCAGTACGATAATAAGGTCCTTTTTTTAAACGTCCTTTTATAATCTCTCTCTCTCTCTCTCTCTCTCTCTCTCTCTCTCTCTCTCTCTCTCTCTCTCTCTCTCTCTCTCTATATATATATATATATATATATATATATATATATATATATATATATATATATATATATGCATGCATGTCTGAATGGATGGATGGATGGAATTGGCTACATTTTCAAGGCCAGATGAAAACGGTACGGTTTTTAATGGTGTTTATAACCGCATGCTACTTAATGCAGTCACGTATTGCTCGTGCAGTAAATAGAGGATTGCCTTAGTAAAAGTGATACGTAGTATTTCTACCTGAGTTATTTTTTCCATCTTCACGCAGAAGACGAAAGGTATTTCAACTTATTTTATCATTCTTTGACATTGCACATTGACTGGCAAATATCAATGTTAGGATATAATCTTGTTTATTCTACGTATTCCTGCTTAATTTGGAGTTGTTTTGACCAGAAAAAGTTATATTACTTTACTACATACAAAAAGTGCATATATTTTTCTTTGTGTTAAGACAAAGAAACGTCATAATTCATCAAGGAGAAGGCTGGAGTTTATTTATACTTTTATGGGGTAGAATATTTAATGTCTTACAACTAAGACTGATAACCTAATGTGTCGTGCAGAATATGACGATAAACAATAACGTAAACACGTCTTGCTTTAAACAAAAGTACACCAGTACTTTACAACAAATACGTGCATGTGAGGAGTTACTGCTATGTACGTTTATTTTCTAAATCGCTTGGAAGATAAATTGTACGGTGAAAATGTTTCTTTGTGATCACGAAGGAAAAGTGATGGTGGGGGAACTAAATTATCTATGGAAATAACGTACTGGGACAAAATGCTTTGTATAAAAATATTGTTCCGATTAAACGGTCATGTGCTTTTTCTACTATATCTGCATAATTTTGTCAATGAAGTATAATTTTTCTCTTGATACAGATGGAGACGGCGACACTCGTTATAACCTTGATCTTGACTTGTCTAGAAATTAAAATCGGTTATTCTCGAGGCATAGAAGCAACAGGTATGACTTATTTACCAATGAGCTGAAATCAGTTTCTTTAATTAAATTAAATATCAACATGCTAATAATTTTTCAATTGCAGTTTTTTGGCATAGGTTAATTTTGCGTACGTAGGAAAACACGATTAGAAAATGGGATATTATTACTATAAGCATATTCAGATCTGATTGCCAACAATCATGTTGATGAAGGGTTACAAATATTTCCATCCTCTATAACATCATATCAGATGGGCAATATGTATGTTGATGAAGGGTTACAAATTTGTTCACCCTCTATAAATATATTCAGATCTGAAGGGCACCATGCATGTTGATGAAGGGTTACAAATATTTTCACCCTCTATAAATATATTCAGATCTGAAGGGCAATATGTATGTTGATGAAGGGTTACAAATATCTCCAACCTCTATAACATCTTCATATCTGATGGACAATATGTATGTTGATGAAGGGTTACAAATATTTTCACCCTCTATAAGATATTCAGATCTGAAGGGCAATATGTATGTTGATGAAGGGTTACAAATATTTTCACCCTCTATAAATATATTCAGATCTGAAGGGCAATATGTATGTTGATGAAAGGTTACAAATATTTTCACCCTCTATAAGATATTCATATCTGATGGGGAATGTGCATGTTGATTAAGGGTTACAAATATCTCCATCCGAGACATCGTATTTTAACATCCTCAACAACGTATGAAAGTAATAATACCTGTTAAGGTCTATGTTCCAACTTTGTTCATTACACCATGTATCGTGTCGATATGACTTCAGCTGAATAAAGCAAAGCTGTACAAGAGCATTGTCAATTTGGACTGTTATAAATGCATCGATTACAATATAATAATTACAATGAGGTAGAAATACTGAATCAACTACCGTTATAACAATTAATGTATTAATATTTGCTTTTAGTTTATAAAACTTCATAAAAATTGACAAGGTGCAAAACATTTACGTTCAGCCATAAGTTGTAGTTGTACAATTGAGGTGATTTACCCGTAATATCAGTTACAACTATGGTGTAAATCCAGCATAATGTGAAGAAATTTTATTGTATACGCATGTGCTGTCTGCACAGACGCATGGGTTGTTTTGAAAATGGCATCAAATGTTGTGAAGTTCCTCATTTTTAATGAAGTCTGAGAAAGTAACAAAAGTGAATTGTTTTTATTCAGTGCCAGTTTAGTCAATATGTCTGCCTGTTATCAATACCACACCGTAATTTGCGTACTTCTAGGAATCCAGGGCCGGATTACCCTTTGAGTATACACTTCATCTGCTTATGGCACCAGACCAACAAGGTCAGCAGAGAAAATTAAATTTATTTGTTATTATATATGACCATTTCGATCTGAAGGTACAAACCGTTTGATTTGGCCGTAATAGTTGGTGTTATTAGTTTCTCATTTTGTGTGTGTGGTGGGGGAGACACAATGATATTTTCAGTGCTTAAGGTCCTGGAAGGCTTTAATCCAGCGCCGTAGGAATCGAACTCGATTAATATATATGTATTGTACCTTGTGCACATGCAGGTTCATGAACTGGGGTGTATAAAGCACAATCCATTAGATCACTCGCCCTGACTGCATCGCTTCTCCAAAAGCACACGAATAATTTTGTGCGTTTTACAGACTATATTCTAAGACAACTGAAATCTGACAGATTCCAGGCGTTATTATAGAGGGCAAATGAACCGTAAATCCCCCTTATTTTGGAAATTTTCAGGTTTTCTCTTGCAGACCCCAAAGGAACCCACTGCAAGATGACTAGTTCTTTAGTTCGAAAGATCATTTCAGGATCCCATGAGCTTATGGGACCAGTCTCTCCGGGGACGGATGAGTCCCATCCTTTTAAACAGAAGCCGGCTTTTAGTCACCATAGATTCTCTGCTGACCCCTTCTTGGTTACTTCATTTAGTATGCTGAAACATACCGCACTGAATCCAGCCGCCTTTCTCCACTTGCTGGACCTTTCAGTATTCACTTTCTGTCGCAATAACTTTATTGGTGGAACATCTGCATATCTGCTGCAACAGTGTACTGCACTCTACATCAATCTTGCTTAATAACATAATCCGAGACCCTCTTTGACTCGTCACTACCGTGGCTTCACAAGGTTGGAATGGTTATCCACATATATCCTTCATACAAACATCGCAATAGGCCATGAAGCCTCCTAATGAGAATCATTTCATCCGCAAACTTCTTCAAGCAGATGCAGCTTCATTCCATTATGCAACCGTAAATTAGACCTCTTTATTAGTCAGGTCCACGGCGCGAACATTGAAGAAGAACTACTAAGAGGAAACTCTTCAGTCAGTCTTCATTTTCTATGGAAGCAATCTGAACTGCCCTATGGACTTGTATCCTCTCCTGCTATGCATTCATTTACCAAACTTCATCGAAGGTACACCATTATGTCTCTTCGGTGGCTTGGGCAATCATCAAAGACGAAGGGCGAGTCCTCTCTATCGCGAGTGAGGGTTACCGACTTCAGTTTCGGGAACAAACCCTTTTGTCATGGACCACTCATGTTCTTTGGCCATTCCTATCTGGGGAAATTAAGGGAAGAGGTGCATACCCTTTGTGGAAAAGGGTAATCCAGAAGGTATTGAACTACCAGTCTTAAGCATTCTTCTCCTGGATCATCTTTGTCACCTAGAAAAGCGTGATATTCTTATTGTAATCGATATCTCCCTATTCAACCGGTTTCTTATGGGTGAACATTTCAAGATGGAGACCACATCTCAATCCGAAACGCAATGCATCCCGCAGATTAGGAGGTCTCCGTTGACCCTCAGGATATCTATTTGTACATCCCGATATATCCTCATGATCAAAAAATAGCCAAGGTTTTTCTTGCGTTACGTATATGTAATTTAGTTGTTTTAATTTTTTTTATTTCATTACAAGTTATTATAATGATAATTGTATTCACTGGTTTTGACTATCTTTTTTCAGGAAATCCAGTTCAGTTCTGGTAAATATATGTTGCTACATTGTCTTTTAAGCTGACCTAGTTCTTGAACTTGGTTCCAAATTAGTAAAAACAGTGAAAATTATTGGTTGTAATCAAGGCCATTCTTGGTTTTCGGCAGCTCTGTTGCAAACAACGTTTTCTATATTGTTTATTATTGAATTTAGTTCAGTGCAATGAAACCTGTAAACAGACTACGTGCTAATTGACATATTACTTTATTGCGTTGTTCAAATTAAGTAACTACGTGACTCTGTCACGTGATCTAACATTGTGCGTAAAACTAACGTTCATAGTGTTTTTTAGTTAGTCGTATTTCATACCTTTTGGAGCTCAAAGGAATTTATGCTGGTACCAGTTGAGTTGAAATTATTTTTAAAAAATTTATTTTTCCTGGAAATATGTGCTCTTCATCAAATTCTTAGACAGAAAAAAATCATTTATTGGAAATTATTTGGAGTTCTAAAGCAGGAATATTATTCTTGATTAATAAAATTCAACGATGAACTGTTGACATATCAGTACAATACTTCATTCATCTGACGTCATTTTCTCCCATCTTGGAATCTCATTGGAATTCGAAATTGGAACCTTGATTCAATTAGAATGTTTTTAGTAATAGGACTTGTATGATTCATTCTATGATTAATGTTTGGATTATATTCACAAACTGCAAATCCTTTTTCATATTTTACCATGTTTTCAAGGGAAATATTTTTTAAACTTTTACTAAGCATGTTTGTTTCACACTTTTCTTTTCTACTTTTGAACGAGACTAAACATGTAACATTTGGACGATGAAGTTTTTCATCTACGCCGTTCTGAATCGTCTCCGGATCCCGAGTTCTCACCAGAGTTATGCAAATATTATCGTTTACTCCGATTACTTATTGAATCATTTAATTCCACGTATCTGGATGTAAATATATTGCTTTCATTTTGGAACAGAAAGAATTTTTGCTTAAAGGATGTGTGAAAAGATTGTTATCCATTTTTGGCCAATTTGATCTATGTTCCGGTAAGTACGTATGTCATAATGTCGTTATTATACTCTTAAGAACGATGCCATGAAAACTTCATAGAAAACAATATGTCGATATGCTGTCGCTATTGCTGATTATCATTAACACTAAGCTCCATCCACATATCCCTCACCTATCACACTAGTCTGCTTCCAGGTGGATGTATTTAAACTAAAGAACCCTTGACTGCACCTCAACAGCGACCCCCAAAATTGTACACATGGTTTAGGCTCCAGTCCACAGTTTTGCATTTTTAATTTCTAATTAACATGCGAATCGAGAAGTCTTATGGGGTCGTGTGTATTTTAATACAAAATCCAAGAATGCATATGCTGGCTTCAATAGATGGCGTGTGTACCCAGCTCACTATGACTACCAAAAGGTTCCGGTGCGAAATCATTGCCTTAGAGTGGTTACCTGATTCTAGTTACAAAAGACAAAATTCTGTATCGTATTTTTGTGATAAAATTGAAAATGTTCAGCCAGACAGATTTTCTTCATCTTATTCTCAGAATAGCAAGTTGAAATATTTAAATCTTCATACGAGTGAGCTTATCAGCAAAGTTTTGACAGATTAGGGACAGGGAAAATTTTTTGACAGATTAGGGTCAGGGAAAAAGTTTTGACACATTTGGGACGGGGAATTTTTGACAGATTAGGGAAAGGGGAAAAGATTTGACAGATCAGGGACAGGGGAAAAGTTTTGACAGATTCGGGACAGGGGAACGTTTTGACAGATTAGGGACAGGGAAAAAGTTTTGACAGATTAGGGACAGGGAAAAGTTCTGACAGATTTGGGACAGGAGAAAAGTTTGACATATTAGGGACAAGGGAATGTTTTGACAGATTAGGGACAGGGAAAAAGTTTGGACAGATTAGGGACATGGAAAAAGTACTAATTCTGGCCATTTAAGAAGCGCTTATTCTATTTCACAAGCTGAATATAAATGAGAGTGGAGTGATTTAGGTTGAAAGATCGATAAAATCATCAGATAGACGGAAACAAATTCTGTAACAGATCAAAAAGTGTTTGTATTGTGACCCTTTCCACGCAAAAGTTAAGCCTCGTGTAGACAATATGCATGTGTAAAGGTAAAAACTTTTTGGTTTGCATCATAGTTGTAACCACTGTCAAGAATTATTTGCCATCTGAATAATTCAAATCACGTTTCTAGTAATATTTAATTTCGCTGTTTCATTATGTTTTACCATTCTTTAGGTAAAAATGCAATTTTGCAATCACCTTTTGCTTTTTCTCCTTAATTAAAACTTCTATAATAATGTTACATAAATAACCAGGGAATTTACATTTCTCATGCCCATTAAACCACATATCACAGAAAAACGAAGATTTTCTTACAATTTATACCCCATGTATAAAAGCATTTTGAACACTTTGCTAGGCAGATTGATCGAATTCATAAAATGTCGTGACATGTCATAACAAGATGAAGTGACCCAATGAACATATGTTCACTTTAAACCCAAACGAATTTTCTTTAACATTTTAGACTCTGTCGTTTTCCATTTGCGACACACATACAACCATCGACAACACACAACACATATCATCAAACATACAACCCTGATGGATGCTTTGCACGGCGGTAATTTCAGTGTATTGTCTTGTCTTCGAAGTATGGTGTTTCACTGTACTATTCTAATTATCAATACGTTTGCCTAACCAACTTAAAAATGCCATACAAATTCAAATCAATGAAAAAATTAGCTAGGAAGTTACTGATATTTTCAATTTGCTTTGACACATAGTCGTTTATTAAAAAATCTAATGATAGCATTCATCTTTTTCTGTTTACGTTTTATATTTATTTGTGGTGAATGCAAAGAATGGATTCGCGCCTACGGTGAGTACAATCTTTAGTACATGAGCCTACTTATTTTATTATTTTTCAAAGATTGAATTTCTAATTAAACAGTGGACCACGACATGTGTATTTTTTAAAGCAGAATTCATGAATATTTATACTTGGGAACACATTTCCATCCTTTTCATTTTCCAGCAATTAATTTCATTAAAATATTTAAAATTTGTCAATGAACGCATTTTCATCTAAGATAGCAATCAGTTTTTGTTTGTTGAAATCTTGGAAGTGGAAAGTTTACCCAATTAAAACGAACTATGATAATATTGAGAAATGGAAATTTTAAATTGCAAACGTATGCTAGCCTATGGGGAACCGGTGGTTGTGTTAATCAGGGGTAGTAAATATTTGATATTCAAATGTAACTGGACGGACGAATGGCATTTTTGCATAAAAAAATGGGTACAAAATAAATTGGTTTCGAGTCCAGACTTTTATGGTAGTTTTGTCAATGACAAATTTTAGCTTTCACGAAACATTTCATCAACCAGTTGGATCCTTCTGATAATGCTCAACAATAACGATTTACCAAGCATATTTTCATATTGCCGCACAGTTATTCGTTTTCAACTGTTTTAAATACATCAACAACTCAAACAAACATTTGCCAAACAGTGTTATATGAGAGGCTTCAAAATGATCCGTAAATGAGAAACTTCAGTGTTACTGCCGTTAACAAGATGAAAGTACATGGAACACTCGTGCCCTTTACAACAGCTTCTGGTCTCAAACTGCTGACTTGCGTCAGACGAAGATCGAAGTCTAGGTAAATTCTGTACATTCTTGAGATAATCAAAAGCAATTTCCATAGCCATCAATAAAACAATGAAACCACCTAAAATTGCAGGACAGAATTGCATCCGCAGACTTCATCAAAGTCGGCTCCGACATAGTCATAGACCAACGTGAGAGTGACCCAATTGTACAGTATGTTACTTACACAGTAACAAAATTGTTCTTCTCTCCAACATTTTTAGGGCTCTGTCGTTTATCACAGTTGCGACACACACACACACACACACACACACACACACACACACACACACACACACACACTTGCAGTAGGTATGCGTATTGCACGGTCAGGTGCAAACCATTTCACAGAATGTTAGTTTTTGTCTATCGACATTAAATGTGTTTCAAAAAAAATGTAACAAAATATTCATAACTTTTCAAATACTCTTTGCATAACAATCTTTAAAAAGCAACATAAAACATAACTGATACACAGATTATAAGAATTTAGTCATAGGGAACTCCCGGTTGGACCGAGATATTATTTGATTTCTCTCCTTGAGCAATAGTGCAGTTTATTTACTGAGAAAGTCTTAAATCCATGAGCATTTTGCATCTTTTCTCATCTGTTGTGTGCGATGTGTTTTTGTGAAAATTGATCGACCGCTATCGGAATGTTCATGAAAATATATGTCTGGGCAGCCATTAATTGGAGTACGAGATCCTTTAGCAATTAAATGAGCTGATTTTTATTTTTATTAATTTTTTAATTGTGCTGGTTATTTGCTTAAGGGGATTATGTACTTGGGGCATTATGGTAGTAGCGATGATGTGTCCCAATTATAATTACGTCATATTTGTCAGATATTTAAAACTTGACACACATGGGCATGTTTCCAATCCTATTGTCATTTGTCCGCAGATATAATTTCATTTATAATTATTCAGAAATTTGCTCAATGAATGATTTACATACATAAAAGATACATCCATAGATTTTGTTTGGTCCTGAAGTTTTATTGGAATATGTAACATCATTTATTTCTCCCATTAAAGACGGAGACTTTTGATTATTATTTGGAAGATTATTTGGAAGACTTTTAAATATGCAACACGCTTTTATAATTCTAGCTCCTTATGGGGAGGTCGGGTGGGTGGTTAGTGTAAGGTCAGTTGGCGCTAGTAATCATTTGATGATTCAAACATTGTATTTCCATGGAACGGCACAGAAAATGACGATGACAATGGTTTGAATAAAAACTGAAATGTTACAAAATAAAGGAATGGGGACTTCTCGCTGAGGATCCCCATGTTCTATTCAATGGTCACTGTCCTTGTCATTATGAAAATTATATATAGCTAGTGTGGCCCCACAGAAACACGTTATGCATGCAGACAGAAAGCTGGACTTGTGTTTGCATCAACAAATAAACAAGATATACCAATGCACTGGTTTGTCATATAGCACTGCACTGTTTATGATGCTTTCTACTGTTTTACTAACAGACTCTAAGACGAAACATTTGCCAAAGGAATGCCAGGATGGTTGGATAATGGAAGAGCTCGCATTCAACTATAGTCCAGGAAAATGCCAGAATTACTTTCAGTGCTGGACTGACGGCGATAACAAGATGAACGTAATGGAACGCTCGTGCCCTTACAACAGCTTCTGGTCTCAAAAACTGCTGACTTGCGTCAGACCCGAGGAGTCGGAATGTCTAGGTGAAATATCTGTACATTCTTGAGATAATCAAAAGTAAAATATTCCTTTAAGCCATAATAAAACTAGACTTGCGATTTATGTGATATTAAGGGATTACGTGTAGACTGTCATCTGTCCAACTAGGTTTCCATACAGTAACTGAAGTTCTAGTATTCATATCTCAGTGAATTATTTTGTTTCTCCGAATGATAAAATAAGCGCAAGGTCAAGTTACCGTTACTAAACGATGCATTCTTCATTTGCATTTCATATGCTCAGATAACAGTTCAAGGTCTACTTCACGGATTAAAATGAAGGTCTGGTGAACATATTTTTATATGGATCGAATGACGGTGTAATTCTTAATAAAAAGAGAACGTGTCTATGAGCCAGTTATCCACATAATGACTTGAATTGTGTGGATATACTTTACATGCACATAATACTCGTGTTCCCAATAGCCGATTGATAAAACAAACCTGTGACGGTGCTAGAATGTTGAAGGTCATTGTCTTTGAGGACAGAATATCACGGATTCGATTCTACTCTGGAACACTTATAAATTTCACAATATGTAGGACGTCTGTTCCCTTTAACTCCAGCTAAGAGCTTGGTGATTTTGCATCGTTGCTTGAAACTCAATGTCAATATTTCAACAATCCCTGAACAAATGGGGTTTTTTTTAAGAGCTCTGACTTTCTGTTGGCAGAGTACGATGAGTACGATGATACGTTTCAGAAACTCTTTATCTTGGTAAATGTTTCATATTTTCAGGTATAATCACTTATGTATGTGCGGAAACTCACTGATGGTTCAGCAGACTTCAGTGCTATTTTATATCGAATCATCAATGTATATGACTTGTACAGTCCTCCATGTGACAACTTGTATGGAAATCGTTTCGTCTATACTTCCAGATCCCTGTTTCAATGCAACCAAGATGGACGGGTACCGTTACGGGATGTTGTTAATATGTGGAGGATACTGGCAATGTGTAAAGGGCAAGTCTGTCGCCAAATGCTGCTCTGCTAAAGAGATATATCATCCGAACCTGCATACGTGTATACCGGACACAAATCTGACCTGCAATAACACTAACTGCGGTGTAATCAATCCAGTGCAAGGTTCGTTAATAATAATAATAATAATAATAATAATAATAATAATAATAATAATAATAATAATAATAATAATAATAATAATAATAATAATAATAATAATGCAATTATTATAAATAATAATAATTAATAATTATATTATAATAAATAATAAAAAATGCTTTTATTATTATTATTATTGTTATTATTATTACTATTATTATTATTATTATTATTATTATTATTATTATTATTATTATTATTATTATTATTATTATTGAGGGCATCATTATCCTCATCAGAGCAATAGCAAACATGCACTAATAGCTTCTTACAGATGCATTAATTATTTCACGCGAATTTTTAAAAATTCATATCCTATATTTTTCATATATAACAGGTGGTTGTTTGATACTATACAATAAATACAAGACAATAAATGGAGGAACCCAGAGAAAACCGATTAGCCATGAAAAGCTACGTTAACATCCTTGCATATACAAGGTTTTTATCTAACCGGAGATGAACAAAAGTTCAGAGCGAACGTTTTGAGCTCCGAGATGTTTAATCAAATTAAAACAATGAAAGTATTTAGGCATCACATTGGAGAAACGTGGACGTAAACTAACATTATGGGTATGTAAGAAGAGGAGACTGTTATTGCTTAAGCCCTTTAATTATTGGTAACCATCGATGCCTGAAGGAGAAATGAAATTCCATATCTTTCGCAAGTATACAAATGCATATATTTATTATAGCGGAAAAAATAGCGCGCTGTTTACACAAGTTTGCATAATGAAATTTTGTTACAGAATGCAGACACACACCCAAGATGGACTCGAGGACAGAGTTTCAGGAAGTGGTTGGTGGCACGACATTCACCTTCCAGTGTCCCCCAGGAACTGTGTTTCTGCAGGAGATCTGTTCGTGCACGTTCGATAAAGAACAAATGGTAGTGGTGCCTGGTATGTAAATCTTAAAGCAGATTCTTTCATGACATTCTAAAAGAAAATCTTCAGAGCATGTTTACAAATGCGCATAAAACACCATATGTACCGGAAATTACATAATGCTTTTCATTTTAAGAGTTAGTGACGGATTACCAAAGACCAGATATTTGCCACTAGACTGAGTCAATCATTGTTTGTTTTAAAGTAAAATAGTTCCCGGACCAATTTCACCCCGATATGTTTGAAGAATGTGTGATTTGTGCTGAGCTTGCTTGACTAGGACAGCATTTTCCACCGATAGTCTAACACGTAATTTTGTACCAAAACATTGCTACATTGTGTTCGTTACAACCTGGTGATCTTTCCATCAATTTCTTCTTTAACTTCGCAATATTTATTTTACAAAACCAAAGCTCATTTTTAAATCTGACGATATGCCACCTAAATTCTTACGTGGCTAGTGTAGCACTAACAATTCGTCACTTCTATATATTGAGAGAGACTGATTAGACAATACGCAAAAAAAATTATTGTACGAGGAGATGGAGTAGTAGCTCTGTAGTTATCGTGCCAGACTTGCCGCCAGAAGAATACAGGTTCGAATCCTGCCATCAGATTATCCCAGGTCAGCTGCCATGTTTTGACTCCGGACAAGGCATTTGACTCTACTTGCCTCGGAATACAATAACCCTCATGTATTGATATTGTTTAAAACCCAAAGAAACCAAAACAAATCAGTGTTGCACTAGCTCCTAACGAAACACTGAAAGTAGAAAAAATGCAGACGAGTGTCTACTCATGCGGTGATTGGTATGCGCTTGCGTCGAACATCATATGTTCTCTGCATGTTATTGAAAACTCAGACGTTACTTGTGTTTGTTGATGACCCCCAACCCCTAACCCCACCCCCTCGTCTCTTATAGGATTATGTAGCATTATTCTCAGAGTGAGTTGTTCGACTTGATGCATGTTGGTCCAAGCTTGATGGAGACGCTGAAGTTCAAGCTGTATCGAGAACAACTGAGTATTTTGTGGTGCATTACGCACGTTTTGAGTCATTTTCTTCCTTGAATTACCGAGTACTTGTTCAAAACATTGCGAATGCATTCAACTTTCCTTGGATATTGATTAGAACTTATGTAGCGCCTTCCATTCTCAATCAGTTCTTGTCTGAAAGCTAGTCAACAGGAAATACGTGTTACTAATTTCATTTTAAAAGTGAAATTGTGCAAAATGGAAATAATTCAATACTTAACTACCTTTATTCAAATTCGGCTTCTTGCAACATTCCGGAATGTCAAATCTTTCTACCATTAGTTTAATGCTTGATAAGTTTTAATGCTTGATAAGTTGTAATAAAACAATCCAAGACTTTTGAAAGAGTCGGTGATTTCAGTAAACTTGTCGATGTGGCTTTGCGGTAAGTATTTTGACGCAGCGTTTCCAAATTTAGATTTATGCTTCAGTCCAAAGACTTCCAAGCGAGCATCGATCATTTTGTAAGTGAACTTGATGGCTTTGTTTGATTTTCGTTTGTTCTTTACAACACGTCAACACACCTAAGTTATTTAGTGCAGAGGTAACTGGGGTAAAGCATTTTGCCCAAAGATATAAGTTTGTCTCAGAACTGGACTGATCAGATGGCAGGATTCTAACCCGCACCTTTTCGATCCACTCCGCCATAGAGATTTCAGTCTCCTTTATTCACCTCCTAGGCATGCAAGAGGCCACTATAACTGAGGTGGAGAAATTTAAATACACACACATAAATTTGATTGGTTAAGTAGAAATATTTAATAGTTCATACTTATATTTTCTCGAGGCCATAATTTTGTGTATTGTACCGTATTTTGCAACTATGGTGTAATTTCAGGCTGCAAACCAATTGCCTACTCGAGTTTTGATTCCATTATTCCTGAGGAAGGCATTCAGAGCTATGGGGTCGAAATGATTGATGATGGCAAAGACCATGCACGTGCAAAATACGTATATCTCAATGGTTCCGCCTACGTCAACATAGTGACGCTTAGCAACAGTTACTTTACGAAGACACTAGCTATCTCGTTCTGGATTAGACCAGACGGGAATTTCAACCATACACAAACGATTCTGACCAATCACATACAAATCAGAAGGAACTGCAAGGATGTAAAGTGCGATGGCTCAGTTGAAATTAGGCTCCGTCCAAATAATAAACTGTTTACCTTCGTCGTCTCGGAAAACAGGAGACTAAAGCTTACAACAAATATCACGGTAAGGAACTGTGTAGCTTCAAAATATTCTTATTTCAGACAAGAAAAATATACTTCCTATGTTACTTACCTTTGAGCGCGTGTCTCCACGTTATATTTTTTACTTTAATATAACTTAATTTTTAAAACGGACACGAGTTAAATCAAAGAATCTTAAATAATAATGGTAAACCTGTTATGCTCTTTAGAAAGGAAAACTAAACCTTTTCCAGCACGATTTAAAAGTCATTTATATCGGTTTTAGTTGTAAGACTATGGTCTTTTCCTTATTATTTTCTCCGTCTACTTGAAATAGTTTTAAGTTTAGACCACCAGCGATGGGGATTTGTCTTTCCTTAATAGACTTCTATGTTTTAAAGGATATAATTGACCATTTTTATGCTTGAAAGACGTGTATATTCTCGAGAACATGGCACCAGCTAAAAGTGCACGAAATAAGGAGTGTCTGATTTGACGAATGGAATTGAAGCAGCAAAGGCAGTATGCCATTTGAAACAAAATTGGAATATTTACTTGTCACCTGTGAAACGTCGAGTAGTAACAACCATTGTTGTAAATGTAACAATTATAAAAGTTTATGTAAAAAGGGTTGATTACAAAAAAAGCTTATTTCTGCTATATCATCAAATACAGAAAGAACGACATCGTATTGGATAGTGTCTATGGATTACCATCTCCATCTATTTTACTTTTTCAGTTTGGAGAATGGAATCAAGTATGGTTTGTGTACGAGTCGGAGAAAAAAGGAGTGTTTGGAGTGAAATCTGGCAATAGTGAGTCTTACATCGTCCACAAAGGTAATACGAGATATATTTTCTCATGCACTTGAACTTGATTGCACATTAAACATTATCCAGAAAGATAATATTGTCCGATACGTGTTCTCCTGTACTTGCATTTGATTGCATTCTAAACATCATCCACTTAGGCAATTTTGCAGGATGCATGTTCCCCTGTACTTGCACTTCATTGCACACAAAACATCAACAAAGGTAATATTGTCCGATATGTGTTCTCCTGTACTTGTACTTGATTGCACACAAAACACCATCAACAAAGGTAACATTGTTTCTTAGCATAAGCATTTCTATAAAATTGTATTCACTTCCGACTTTACACACATACTTTAACAGTCCGTACCGTTTATAAGGAACATTCTTTAAAACCAATATGTCAACATCATGTTTAATTTTACGACGTGATGTATGTATGTGTGTGTATATATATATATATATATATATATATATATATATATATATATATATATATATATATATATATATATATATATATATATATATATATATATGCATGCATGCATGCATGCATGCACAGGGAGAGAGGGAGAGAGAGACTGTGCTGGCATCACCTCAGCGTTACCAACTTAAATTATTTTTAATTTTATCCTCAACCAACATAAATTTTGATTTGATATCCTGACCACGCTGTCGAGAAGTTTTGAAAATATCGCTATTGAGCAATGTTTTGACGGACACATCGATGCAAAGGGTGGGTCAATGTAGGTAAAAGGTCAAAAGGCCAAGAAGATCCACCTTCATAACTTTTTTCTCCAATGCTGTTGTAAATGTAATTTTCATTCTTTTTCTTCCTCCAGGATTCATAGATCAACGGATGTCGGGCCTGATTCTTGGACGGCCATCTATTACTAGGAGAAGTGATTACTTTACAGGAGCAATTGACGAGGTAGGATTCAAAAGCATGTAGCTTTATTTTATGAGCAAGTATTGACATTTTCAGTTTCCATGTATGCACCAGTTCTGTCTCCATCTCTTGGTGATTCTCTCCTTTTTGTATTTGTCGCCCTCTTTCTAATGGCATTTCCATTATTTCATCTTTTTATACATCTGAAAGAATCTTACCCGATAACTTTTTTATTTGTTAAAGACTCTAATGTTCTAAGTTAACGACATTTTTATTATAAAGCTGCGAGATGGGTGATTTTCATTAACAAAATCTAAACATAAGAAATCGTCTGACATTACAATCTTGAACATGACTGAAATATATTTTATTTCAGCAATATAAAAGTGTAATGATTGTTCTTGAACAGTATTATATATGTATTGCCCTTGTTTGAGGAGATGTGAAGTTTTGTTCACCCAAAGCGAGTCGTTCTAAGGGAAAAAATCGAATGGAACATTATTTCTTGCCGGTGAACAAATCTTTATATCTCCCCTTCACAAATGCAATACATTTGTTCACTATCCCAAATCGTACAAAACGAGGAAACAAAGTCGCTTGTTTTATTCCTTAGCCCGGAACATTTTGTGTGCCAGTCATTGACTGTTATTTTTATGAGGTATGTTATTGACAAAAAATCTATCTGCGCCTCTGGAAGGCACATTATTTTTAAGTAATCTGAAGAATGATGTTGAAACGGGTTTAGTTGGTGTAGCATAACATGTCAAAATTTGTATTTTCTCCTTCCAGTTTAAGGTCTACAAATGTATCCCAGATGAAGCAAAGGAAGCGTTGTCCTTCATTTAGAGTTTTTGCAAGAAAGAGTACAATTATTTCATAGATTTATTTTAAATCTGCTGTTAAGATGATGTTGTAGATGTTTTGAATGTTGTTGAATCTCCAAGCAGATTATAAATCATATTTACGAAGTGGTTTTGCTATTTCTTTTATTTTCGGCGATTTTGATGAGGTAGATACTGACATTGTATGTGAAAGGATTATTTGAATCATCAAATTGTTTGTTTTTCCTTTTAAATTTAAACCTAGTTTTTTATTTTCATCTTAATACCATATTTTGACAATCTTCAATGAAATTCATTTAGAAGCAGATCATTCGAAAATATTAAAATCTATTTTAGTGGTTTATTTAAAATGGAGCAAGGCAATCAACTTTGATACCCCTCCATTGAAATCTGACACTAAATTACGTCACGTTTGCTAAGCCCCAGCTGTAAAGTTTTTTTAAGCTATAACCTAACTTTCTTGGGAATATTACCGCAGCCATGTGTTTGATGTCTCAAGATTGCTGCGGGCTAGTGTTAAACTCTTAAACTGGAAACTACACCGGATTCTGGAATCTTGAATCGGCAAAGGCGATAGATCACGCTATCTAAATAAAAGCTTGCAGTTACCACACCTATATGTTAAAGATTATTCCAAAGATCAAAAGAAATTCTACGTGGTGAAAGGGGCGTATTCTTATCCGTCTCCACATTGACAGACAGCGAGAGGGACATTGTCCCCTAAATTTGATTGGATCGGTTCACAGCGATATTCAATCGGAATTGAGATAGAGGGTGTAATTACAATTCCGATCCAAATGATGCTTCAGACGCGTAAGAGAAAATTTAGTATTCGCCTAGAAGGATTGCAGACGGAATTTAAAAAAAAAAACAAATGTGTGATTTAAAAAAAGATCTAAAGAAATTAATAAAATTAATAATAATAATAATAATAATAATAATAATAATAATAATAATAATAATAATAATAATAATGATGATGATAATGATAATGATAATGATGGTGATGATGATGATGATGATATTATTATTATTATTATTATTATTATTATTATTATTATTATTATTATTATTATTATTAACACAATAACAATAATAATAATAAAACAATAATGTTGATATCGTCATCTGTATTACATTAGTTTTTAACATGCGGTTATTCTGGGACAAATTTTTTTTTGTCCCTGAACTAAACAACTGCTTTATTTTTTTGACTGTCGTCCTAACACAATAGTGAAACGTGTGAAATAATAGCAGAATGGCGTACCAAGCACGTACTAAGAAAAATAAGTGTGCCCGACAATATTGGACTCTCTTGCACCTTGCTGCAAGGCACGATTTTGTTATTATAGAAGAACAGTGTACACGTTTCGGATGAAGTAAAAAGAAAAGCAGTAAATGCGATTTAAAAAATCATTATTGCCGATATCGCAAAATAGATTGGTGCAACTTTTCAGGATCAGATGTAGCAGCTAAAATTAGGGTCAACACTTCAATTAGCACTACTAAATGAATTTTCATTAATTTTACTTTCAGTTTATTTATTTTTTTTATTTAAAATTTCGAACAAGTGTGAAATCGAGACAGTGTTAAATGTTTACAGGCTGAAAATAGCGTTCAAAGGGTAATGTTTAGACGTATATATGGTGTCTTCCCCTTCTAAAACTAAAGCACGACTACGAGTAATATAGCCACACGATTTATCAGTGCGTTGCCTTAGACCAAATTGATTTCTAGCTAATTAGCGTAGTAACAGAAGACTATTTATTACTATCGCTGATGGGACAAAGTCACTTTAATTACCAGTAATATATTCTCAATTGAATGAATCTGTTTTGATCCAAAATATTCAGGGCAGCAAAGTAAGTGTTTTGTTGTGGAAGGAGATTGTGGTTATCGTTCAGTATTAACCGACTGAACACACTATAATGTTCTCTCTCTCTCTCTCTCTCTCTCTCTCTCTCTCTCTCTCTCTCTCTCTCTCTCTCTCTCTCTCTCTCTCTCTCTCTCTCTCTCTCTCTCTCTCTCTCTCTCTCTGATATAAACAGGAATCAGTTAAAAGTATGTCGTACATTCATTATAACTTGTAACTCGGTTTCCAATACACCGTTTCATGTATGGTTATGCAATCTCGCATGCGCAATCACATTTATTGCTGGTGTTAATACCCATATAAAGTAAATTGTGGTTGTAATGATTTGCGTTCCTTACTAAAATGGCTACAAGGTTTTGCATTATGTACCAGACAGCTGAAGCACCCGCGTTTCTGTTAACAGACCTTCAAACTTCAGATTATGAGTGTGAAAGAAGAGAAAAGTGTTTCATTTTAATTGTATTTTTTTTTTTCATGCAATATTTCTCTCGCGTCTATCATTATCGTCGTCATCATCATTACTGTTGTTGTTATTACACGAGGCGAACTAACCTGTTGATCAAAACAGTTGTGAGGAAATGTCTATACATGGAGAGACCATGCATGCGGCCATATTGGAAGAGCAACCGACATTTTGTTTCATCATTTAAAAGCTATACACTCATTTTAGGCACTGATTTTGTGAGCAGAAACCAGATTCTTTTGAAATAGTAACTTCTTGATCGCCTTCTCTATATAAAATACGCCCGAAGTTAACTTCGGATTACAAAACTTTCGTAGACGTTATGGTTGACTCTATAGTTCTGTACATTGAATAAGCCAATTTCTTGGGCAATACAAGATCTCCTGCCACCCCACCCACCCCTTTCAGTAAAGATCTCGAAACTTTCTCCTAAAATGAAGATTTTGTGAATGTCCTTTTAGTTGTTTAGAATATAGCAATGGCTTTGAAAAGAACATTCCGCGTACATTAGGGATTAAAGCATTCTTAATTTTTCTTCGAAGGAGTTGTGCATGACCTTGTGAAGAAATGTTAAGAATGCACTAGGATTTTAAGAATGTGTAGTTTATTTTCCAAGATTAAAAAAGACTTGTTATAGTTTATACAAGTGCTTGCGTATCCATTCATATTTCTCCACCTCTGTCACAAATATTATTATTTATATAAAATACATCAATATGGGCCATCTTGTATGATTACAGGGGATTGGACCTCATTAGGTGTGACATCACTTGTCATGTAAGGCTGTCTACATGCGCAGTGTTTTCGGAGTGTAGTGACATTAAGTCCCAAGTCATATCAAATTTCGTATTGAATGAAGGCATCACACCATGACTTGTATACTTTGTGAAACCTGTGTTTTCTCCTTAACATTAGTATACTTCCTATGACTCTGAAGTTGTTAGACTCGTTTTGATTTGGATTTTAACAACGAAGGCACATTGGTTATTAGAGGGAAGGAAAGTTAATTGCTTTTTGAACAAGCAGTAATCAATGATAAGAAATGGGGGAAAAAATATTGGGAAGGGGGCAAAAATCTATGCAAATTTTTTATAGTTGTATAAGCAATTTGTGCCAATGTACAGCGTATGACACGTTTTCACTTCGCTCAAGATATGTTATTTTATGAAGATAGACTTGCTAGATTTATGAACAGACTTAATCAAATAACAGCCGACAAATGTTCATTGGCAAAGGTTGGATGCACTGATCTAAATAAACTAAACGCCCATTAAGTATTCCTTGGCAAACAGTAGATGAAGAGACCTTAAAAAATGAAATCCCGACAAGCATTTCTTGGCAAACATTGGATTTATTAAGCAAGACAATATCACGTTAGTACTTGTTTTGCGTGCAACGTCACGGTCAAGTTATTGGGAGAGAACCGATGAACCATGTACAGAACATAGACCTTTCTTACCTAATTGTGCTGCCTTGAAAACCATTGGTCACGGAGAACTGAAGAGTAACGATAAACCAGACTCGAAGAAAGCCAACACACAACTCGTGTCTATTCAGTTTAAGAGAAAGTCTAAAACTATGCTCTTGAAGTAAAATAGAAAATGGCAGGCTGAGGGGAAATTATGTTCATTATTTTTCGGGACCGTTGATAAGAACATGTGCACTTCACAAACAACTACTAATTTATATGCCGTCTGATTCATAATACTTTTCTGACCAAAATTAACAGTACAAAGTACACTGGTAGCTAAATTTGGATACTGATGACTGCCTATAAGGGAACTTGCTGCGTGGAGGATATTTCTGTCACGCTGATGACGATTACGATAGACCCATTGTTGCCACTGTAAAACAATACTTGTGTCCATCTGTCTGCTCAATGCATTCTAGAAACATTGGAGATAAATGTTTAATCAAGAGTCCATCGAATAGACTGAACCTCTTAACAGATGTTAAGACTTTATAAGATAAGATCATTCCTTCAGTTTAACTGTTGGGTGGTGAAGCCATTTATGATCTTTTTTCAGGCGTAACACATTTTAAACTTAGTTGCTGTGGCAGACATACTAGATAGCATATTGACACCATTTTCATTTAGGATCGTGTAGACATTAGAAGTCTTATGGTGAAAATCCCATGTCAATATGGCCATCCATTCAACAGGAGTAGCATCAGCAAAATTTTCATGACAGTCCTATTGGCAGCCATATTAGCTGTACAATTGGCAAACTTTTCATTTAGGACCAAAAAGATATCACGAGTTTTCAATTCTCAAGAAAGGAAGATCGCTCATACTGAAGGCGCTAATAAGCTCTTTTGACTTTGATGACCTTTCATTCTCCTTTCAGAGAAAGACAAAACCTTACAGCCCTAACATGTCAAAGGGGCCTATGTTGTTCATCCACATCAGATAAAAATGAGACCTGGAATCTCAATAATAACAGGAGCTACTAAACGTAGTTGATTGTTAGCCAGCAACTTAGGATTGCAAAAAAAAAGAATAAATTTAAAAAAAAGAAAAACAAAATATAGTCACCACGGAATTGTAAACAACGTGGAATTCACTCTTTCTTCTTCCTAAAGCTACGAAAAGCAGGAAAACTATCTTAAGGTTAGTGTTCTCGAAAGAAGCTTCACTCAAAGGTTCAAATGGGGATTCTGATAACGCCGAAAAAAAAAAACAAGGTTACATCTAGGCATTAATGAGCAAGACACAGGCATCTGAATTTCAAAATACCCGACGAGATTAAAAAGATTAGGCTCCAAACCAATGGTGGAACCCCTAAAAAAGTTGTGAATACTAGAAACAGCTGCCATATATTCCTAATGTTAACTACAGGACATTCACTTTCCTCGAAATGAGGGTAAAAAAGTTGGCAACTACAGTTAGAGGGACAGAAAGGATCAACTCGTTTTTACTACATAGAGAAGATTCGCCCCTTTGCCTCGTACACTTGAGAAACGGATTGCTTCCTAGCTTGGGAGATGCAGCTGGAAACCCTGCTCAAAAGCTAGTCCTTACAGATTGATCATTGAAGATGAGATAAAAGTTACGGTGGAAAATCTAAGAATTGTTATTTAAGATGAACCGTTTGTTGCGATAGTGAAATTATTTTAAAAGATGGGTAGGTGTAAAAGTATAGAGAAACCCGCTTCAAACCAAAGGCGTCCATCCCTCGGGCCCTTTGATCGGGTACTAGAGAGACATGAGGAGCCAAGCAAGTCTACAAATAACCTCCAGCATAGCTGAAAAAGCGACTCTGCCACTGACGAGTGCAAATACCATTTCGTGAAAACGGCACCGTCTGGACATGCTGGCGGCCACAACATTCATTTTACCAGGAATGACTAAACCTGAAAGTGACAAGAGGATGATCTATACTTTTTACGCAAAGAGACTGGGAATATATACATCCTTAACGCTGTGGGACTATGAAACGGAACTCCAGTGAGGAATAAATCCCGATCTAGCCACCAGCTCGAGTGGAGAAAAAATTTGGATCCTTGGGAATCCAAGCCGATATGGGTACTTGTTTCCAGTTTCCTAGACGCAGTAACTGAAGAGGGTGCAAATGAAGTCTCACTATGGGAAACTAGATCCGCGTCTGCTTTCAGATTTCCTAGATGATAAGTTAAAACTGTCCGCTTTTTTTAATACCAAATACATCATGGAATCGAAGCCCGGTTCTTTTGTCGTTTGATGCTCTCCCGAATGCGCAATTCAGTAGAAGGATGTGCCAAGATGAACTATTTTTGACTGTTGAAAAGAAATTGGGTCTGTGACAGAGAAGGTTCCAGGAAACGAAGTGGAAAGGCCTCACGCATAGTATGATTGTCTGTGATGTCTAACCAATACTCTAAGTTAAGAAAAAGAATAGTCAAGGCGAAGATGTAGAATAGGGGTGTGACATTCTAGGGCCGACTGCCTCCTACATTAGGGAAGAGGGAGGAGTCCAAAGATATCCACACTTCGACCCGCACGTTTAGTGAAGACCAAGTGAGAGGGAGTTTGAACATGGGGTTGCTTGTGCGGCTGTTGAAGCTGGCCCTGTTTTAAAAAAAAAAAAAAACTTAGATTAGGTCCCATCTGTTAGTGTCCTTTCTAGCCTCCGTATCTTGAGAAGCAGACGGTGGAATGGGCATTTGGTCACCCCACAGCCACTCAAGACTGGAACAGTACCAACCCTACTATCTTGCCTCTTCTGTGAATTGGATTGATGATCAATTCTTGACAATCGTGGAGGAAAGTAGTGGTCCAGCTCCATTCGTTTGGACTAGGCCAGAGAAGATTAAACAGGTCCACAGCCTGCATGCCCTACACAACTTGAAACCAAGGCAGAGGCATCCATGATTGTCATTCGAGAAACAAAAAGACTCCATGCCGCATAGGAGGACTCTCGAAATTCTTTTGAAATTTAACAGGAACATCAGACAAGGGGGATGTCAATCTGATCCCCTCACTAGATAAGCAAGCACAAATTGACTCCCTATTTTCATAGGGATTGAGTGATAACCTGGAAAAATTGGAGCAGACATCAACTCAGTCCATGTTCCCAAACCATCAATCAAAGTTCAGTGTCTGGTTGCTCAGAAAGCATCAAATGGTGACTAGCGCCCTATGACTAGTGCCCAATGCCCCGTGAGCAGTGACTTGCACCATATGACTGGTTAAAGACCATTCTGAAAAAGATATATTACCAAGTGATGCTCTTATCTGTCTTCTGGAAGATATAACTGACTCATATCAGTCACCATCCCTTCACCTTCCTCCTGAGAGTGCTGCTTATCCCTCCTGGCAAGCTGGGAAGAGCCAAGGATTTATCCTTAAGAGGCATTGACAACACTGGAACAAGCATCAGGGATCCAAATCTTTTTGGTGATCTTCCAACCATGGAAATCACTACTGGTTTCTGCCCCACTATGGATGTAGACTTAAGAATGGAAGTGATCCTGACCCCTCTTGAGAATAGAATGGACCTTTATGGGATGAAAATGAGGAAGATCTTTCTTCTTTCTACAGCAGTAATTGCAGTGACTTTGTCAAGTATCACACTTAATCTGTTTATAGGCAATAAACAGGACATCTGTCCATGCATGAACATTTAAACATGATAATACAGGTAGGGTGAGTGTGCCAAAGAGCCTTCCTGTTCCCACAATGTAACCAGAAACCAAAAATGGGTAAGTTACAATTACTCTTATCCAAAACTAAGAAGGGGGAAAAATTAACAGAAGCAACAATTTGCTGAACAGGGTATAAAAACCCATTAATTTCAATAAAAAGTAACACAAAATGACACAATTAATGTAATACTGGAGAGAAAAAGATGAAATAAAATGAGTAACATCTGGCAAAATCAAATGATTAACAACAACAATGAAAGCAAAATTCATTAAGTATCTTGGTGTATGTGTACTCATGCATGTCTAAGGAAAAAGAGCAAGATATTCCAAATATTGGCTGTGACAATGGAATCTGGCTGGGATCACATTCAATTCATATTTGGGCCTCCAAATACTAAATAAATGGAGAAGGAATATTTAGCATAAACTAGTGGCCTTAGTATCTATGGAAAAGGAAAGAAATACAACAATAGCAGGTATAGTATTACTGGTACTAAAAATTGATTTAGTGTCATGAAAATTCAACCAGGCCATTTTCATATAAATAAACATGTCAATTTTCATTTAAGAAGTGATTTTGTGCAATTATGCAAGCAAGATTTTAGTAGTTGTTGGTTTTAACTGCACTTTTAAGACATTATTATCTAGATCATGCTGAGGATATGGGAGAAAAAGTTCCTTTCCCCAGGACACTCTAAGGCAGAAGACCTATATCAGTCTGAGCAAGTATCAAATCCAGGACCCCTGGATTTACAGTCCGAATCTCTATATACTTTAGTCCTAAAATGTCAAAATTTATTATAAAAATTTAAATAAACAGATACGTTGTAGAATTTACAATAAAAATTGAATACTTTTATTTTTTTTAGTGGGATGAAATTCTAATCAGGTCATTTACATATGCATAAAGACTTGACAACCAAATTTATTTTGTCCAAGTATTTTTTGTGCAATCAAACTTCCCTCTATGCTGGATGGAGAGAAACTAAGATAAACTCAAGAGTATTTTGCCCACAAAGAACATAAGATATTTAAATATATTCTGAAATTTTCTTCAGCAAGCCATCATCTTAAACTTACTTTGAATGAAAAAAGGAAGAAGATATATTATTGCATAATTTTTTATTTTATTTTTTTTTTGTTTTTTTTTCAGGAGGGGTGTTTTATGATAAGATGACATTTCAACAAAACAAACATGCCCAATAGGACAGCATCTAGTAATAAAAGTAAAGAAAATGCTCTGTAAAAATACAACCATCGGAAGATTAATTATGCATATATACATATATTATATAACATCCACTTCTTACATTTTTTATGGCAGTCCACATTTTAGTAAATGTATTATACAAATAAACAACAGAACTGTTAAACACTTTTAAAAAATTCACAGGTGATACCAACTTCAAGTCAAAAAGATACACATTCAACTTGTAAAAAAATTATATAGTTGTCTAAAACTTAGAATAAAAGATAGAGCCTCTTGGAAATGACACAAAATACTGTTCAAATGAATAAAATTGGGGACGGAATTTGACAAAAATATGGTGAGAATATCACAGATGTGCTTGCTTGATAATGTAGATCTCAAAACAGTTTTTGGTGAAAAAAATATGCACAAGTAAATATACCATCACACTACAGTTGTGTTATGTAAGAAAAAAGAGTTAAGAATAGTTTTGAGTGGTCTTTCTTCACATATAAATGTACATAATCTCTTACTATGGCTTAATTAATATACTCTGGTGACTGTAATTGTTTTACTGTATTCACATTTAGGACATTTACAAGAATTATGCTAACTCAAAAAAGCAAACAAAACAAAAAACAACTTGCAGATCTGTGATACTCCAGTGATAAAAAATAATTTATCTGAAAATATTCATTTCATTTTTCTAATGGCTGCATATTATATGCATATATGTGCATCATATGTCTATTCCATGAAATACAAAACCTCAATGGCAATCGAAGTTATCTTTCAATTAACACAATAAATATTTCAATAAAAATAGAATCATAAATTTAATAAGTTCTGCTTTGTATTAGTGTTTAAATCCAAGGAATGTATCTGACAAGATTAACTGACTTTATCCTTTCAGAATCTCTTTCAACAAATGGATCAACCAAACAATTTCAAAAATTTGTCCTCTTGTTTAAACTTGTGATATAATACCACAAGTATGCACTCTTTGTCATACTGGTGTCTAATCAGTGTTTAGAGTCAAACAGACACCCTGTAGTGTCCAGTGACTGATGTGTTCTGTGGTTGCCAGATCTGCTTCAAACACCAGACCCACACCCATAGCATTACGTCTCTGTGATGTCACATAAACAGGAGTTCGGAAGGTGTTCTGAAAATCAGCAAAGCAATAAATAAAATGAAGGCTTAAAAGATGTCTGTTTTTAAACTTTTTGGAATGGACAAAATCAACAAATAGAATTTAATGAAAGCTGGACACTAACTATGCAATGTTAAAAAAGGTTCATACTGATCTTTCTGAGATGCAAGATCAGATCCTAAGTGAATTGCTCCTAGAGTCATCCTAAAATTTCACAACCAATTAAATCACAACCTCAAAAAATAAGGATTTTAAAGAAGAATTTGAAGTTAACAAAACTAAACAGAATATAAGAATTACATTATATCTATAGGAACCTTAAAAAAAAAAGAGAAACAAGCAAATTCATTTCTTAACATTCTCCTCCTATTAAAATGCTTAGTGCTCAAGTCTTTAATTTTCTGTGAGTAATTTCTCTTTCTGACCCAATGATAGTACAGTCTGTTAATATCCCTTTACTTTTACTTAATTTTCTAACTATAAACTTGGTAACTGGCACAAATGTGTACATAGTAAAGAGTGATTTTCTGTGAGCAAGTAATGCCTGATATAATCATAGCTTAACAACTGTGGCAGGTTAATGAGAGTAATTTCTGTGACTTACAAACACTACAGTCTGTTTGAAAATGTACCCATGACCAACTCCCAATGTGTGAAAGAGCACTTGTAACTTGCAATACTACAAATTTGTATGAGTGGAAACAACTATTAAAAAAAATCATTTTCAATTCAAACCTTTCAAACCTAACAAGACACTCAGTAAAGTGGGTCAATATTTTACCTTAAGTTACATTACCAATTTTCTGTATGGTGTAACAAAATATTTACTGCTACTCTCAATTTAGATAACATGCATCTCCAGTTCAGTTTCAGAAACTGCAGTTCCAAACCCCATAGCATCAACAACTTCTTGCTAAATTTCTCATCTTGTTATAATCTTTAGGATTTTTTAATTCATGTGGTAGTGGCTATCATTGCTCCAGCCATGAGCAATTAATATGACATGATTCCAATAAATGTAACTGTTATCTTTCCAAGTTTTCCAAATGTGGTCAACAATCTGAATATCCTTTTTAAATGTCTGATTATGTAAACTTTTTATGTGACTGATTGTCCCTTAGGCAATCAATGTATTTTTATTTTTTGGATTACCTTTCTACATAATGTTATAACATGAATACAAAAGCTTGATCAAGCTGGCAGACAATTGCATCTGAGGTTATCCTGTAAATTTAGTCTGGTTCTCTGACCAACTCCAATGAATCTAATATAAATATCAGAATCCAGATCAAACTGAGACCAGTCACTATACAGATCTGACCGCAACAATCATATTTTCCCATATCTGTAATTTAAGGGTCATTTTGCAATGATTTATATGGCCTAAATTGACCAAATGAATATCACTCAATAGCTAGTATACCATACACTGATCACATAGTAAGCTCATACTCAAATGCAGCTTGCTGTATACATGCAACTAAAGATGCTACAAATGCCCCAAAGAAACATGAGTTATGGGAGAAGTTAGGCAAGGGTGATCTGGTAATCTCATCTTCCATTCAACACAGCATAGCACACCTGAGAAATACTTATACAGTTTTATATGCATTACTATGCACAATATGAACAGCCTAATTTTGTCTAAACAACATATGTAAGATGAACTGTGATTTACAACATGGAAGAAGTCATGATGAGTGTTCCACCAATCTGTATAATTGATTTCATGCACTGAGTATGGAAGGATATCTTTTTCCCCAACACACCTCCTCTAAAATTAGAGATTGTTAAACAGTCCAAGAAATTAATGATATTTCTCCATAGACACCTCAGACCTGTAATGAAATCCTGGTGCAAGTAAATGATGACAGTCTGACACCTACCTGAAGTTTCAGGCGGTGAGCCTCAATTGGGATGATCTTCATGACCGGCAGCTCTTGAATCAGCTGCTTGGGTTTCTGTTTCATCAAGCATGACTCCTCATGGTTCCATGCTGCTCCTTCAAGGTAAAGTCCAGACACAAAACAACCTGAAATCAAAAATATAGTGATGATTTTAATTTAATTATCAGCATTCTCTTGGTTGTTGACCATGTTATAGCTGTTACATTCAGTCTGAAAGTGTACTAACCTTGATGAGCCTTTTCTGTCACATCACCTGGTGAAAGCCATTTTGTGACAGCAGTGTACAGTGTTGACTTGTCTAGGGGCCAGCCATTTTTACGACATGTAGCCTGTACCAGTGCAGTCAGGTATGATTCAGGGATATGAAGACCTGACAACCACATTACTGCTGGTTCAGCTTCATTCACCTGTAAATAAGAAAATGATTCTAATCTTTCAGAAATAGGTAGTTCATAAATCTGCACATTCCATATAACTGATCTGCAAATAACAAACATTTTCTCAGCTCAAACTAATAAATAAAATCTCACTTTCTGACCTGCCAATTTCATTTTCCTACAAGGCAACATAAGTGCAATAGCTCATTGTGTAAAAACTGTAATTTAATGGGAACTAAGACAATGAAAGAAAATAATACTAATTTCGACTGTGAATCAATTTTAATGCTAAAAAATGGGAATTTTTTCTAGGTAATTGGGTCAATTGTGCAAAAAACACCTATCTGTAGGAACTAATGAGGTTCAAATGTTCATTTCTTTGTACATCATGTATCTTGCTAAATGCAACACTCTAATGAACCTATTTGTAAATTTAAGATTATTCAGTTTCAGTTGGAAGTAACAGAGCTCATACTAAAAATAATAAAAAAATCCATGCCAAACAAATGCAAATATTGGATAAAATCTTAAAAAAGATTTCAGTAAAATTAAAAATAAAAAATATTTCATTAAAATTAAAAATTTACTGACGGTAGTCACAAACTTGTTTTCAATGTTCTAAACCCATGATGCAGCAGAGCCTGATTTGAAACACCACTGTTTTGGAAGACCATAAGTTTTTAATGACTTAATATAGAGCATATTATACAGTGAAACCCAAAAAAACTGATCCCCTGGGTATACTCAGATCCCCTCAAGACTGTAAGTTGTGTTTTGTTCCCAATGTTTCCTTTCTTAATATCATCCTGTTTAGTTCCAGTAAACCTAAGTCCCTCAAATTTATAATTTTTATAATGTACCAAAAAACAGCCCCATTAAAATAAAAGTTATTTAAAGTGTGGAATATATTTTAGTTATGAACATAGACACCTACCCAACTATAATACTGCTTGTATCTGCTATCAAAGTGGATCATCCAGTTTCCAAGGGACTTAAGTGTTGCTGGTGCCAGTCTTCTCCAGATGCCAGGAATCTGGCCATTGAAGAGAGATCGTGCCACATCATCCAGCTCACTGCTCATACCCACCTCTCCAGCAAGGGCCTACAAAAAGAAGAAAATAAACTTGTTTGCCATCTTGTTCTTCATCTTACTTCTAAAAAGACAATAATTTATCACATCATGATTTGTTAGAATTAACCATGGAATAAGCAGGTAGCCAATTTGTATATTTTAATCAGGTAGTAGAGTGATGCATCAAGAAGCAAAAGTGTCACTAGGGTTCTTTCTTTTCACAATTCTAGGGAACAAACATTTTCACCTGAATCTTTAGAAAGTAGCAAACCATAAAAAAGCACCAAAATTGCTAATCATTTACTTGCTACTGTGAATTTGAACCAATGTATGTCATAAAATGCACAAATTAATATATAGTTGTTCCCTTTTGCTTAAAATTTTAATTTTGGGCATTGACTTCTGTGGGAAAAATAATGGATCCATGTTTAGCTAACCACTTTGCCAATGTCATGAATCATCTTTAGCACCAAATTTGAATGCCAAAAATGTTTCTCAACTAAAGATGACATCGATTCTGCTCAGGGTCTTTATAGAATTTTATTAATTTAAACAACTGTATGCATGGTTTCTAATTTACATTCTTGATTCTATTTTCAAAATGTTCTCCAACATTTATCATGTCCATGTAAAAAAACATATCTAACCAAAAGAATAAAATAAAAGGAAGTGAATAAAAAGTTATCAAACTAATTGGATTACACATTAAACATATTTACTCTTTTCAAAGTGGCCAAGGATTTCCTCATTCTATTAACTAGAGCATTCCAGCGTTCAAGCTCCTGTAGCAACACTACTGTGGTCGGAGATATGTCCACACCAAACTTTTTCTTGATCTTGTCCAAGGCAAACTCTTCTGGCAGTTTCCCAAGTACATCAGTGGCAATCTTATCGATGAAATCTTCACGACTTATACCTGATGATGTTTCTCCTAAACAACAGAAGAAAAACACCAACTGAAGGAAAATGTACTTAATAAGTTATTTATTTTGTAATCAGATTCTTTAAATATAATGTCGATTCCATTTGGAATACTTGCTTCTGATGCCTCATTGTTTACATCTTCAAAATGTAACTATAATGTACTACCATAATGCAAAGTGACAATGACAATACAAAAACAAAAGCCTTCTTTCTCATCAACAAGCTTTGGTGAAGGTATACAGATTGAAAACTGAATGCTATATTGTGAAAACAATTTTTCTTCATTACTCTCTATGTCACTATAGTGTTCATATTAACATGTGAAATATTATTGGAGGAATTATTGTGATTTCCTTTTAAAAGCTGTTGCTGTTTCAAATATTACCATCAGTGAAACAATATCTAGGATATATATAAGTCTTCTGGTATGAAAATTGTGCTTTCAGAGAACAATCAACTATAAAAACTTAACCAAAAATAGAATCTCCTGAACGATATGTTTGGTCTGCAAATTGCACTATAATGCTTAATGTCTAACCTTACAAAGTCAAACTTGAATAAATCCTTTTAACAGTGATGACATTAATGCCAGAGTACCATCAATGTATATTTTAGTAAGTATTTCATTTCTTTTATGAAAATGCTCTTTATCAATGGTCAGATACTAAATGACACAGTACCCGTTTAACTTGTTCTCTAAATTGCTGTTATTAAGTGATGCTGTTTGGCAATACCAAACGATGTGTTCCCCTCTTGAATAGCTATCTTTTTTGTCTCAATGCAATTCATCTACGAAATTTGGTCAAGATAAAAGACAGAATTCAAATTATCTTGCAGAAACTATTCTTCTTATTTCACTCTTGGTGATACTAACCTTTGATATTTTTATCCCAGAAAATCTATAGGCACCTTTCTTGTCTCAGATGGAGTGTGTGCATGTGTGTGTTGGTGTTTGTTGGAGTGTGTGTGTATGTTTAGTGGGTTAACAGCACATCAGTACAATCCTGTTGTCTATACAGTGTCAAGTAAGTTTAAGTAGCCCAACCAAAAAGGTTCATAAAAGAAAGATAATGCCAAAACAAAGTCCTATTCTTGATCTAAACCACTCTTTTTAAAATGTCACCTAGAAAATAATCACACAATGCACATAGTCCAGTCATGGTCTATGGTAGAGAACTTAGAATCATTTTGTTTTCCTCCTTGGAGCCCCTCTGGCTTTTTCACCATTTACCCCAAAATCAATTGGTGTGTTCTTTGTCGTAAATGAAAGCAATGTACAAAGTTTAGTCTGGACATTTTTTTCTACTTTAGCCCCTGTAATTGTGAGCTTCAAACTTTATATGTGTATTCCTCATATAATATGCAAGCCATAAACAGTTTAGTCAATTCTTGTTGTGGCACAAAACATAAAAGTTAATTATAATTTATAAAAAATATCATCAAAATTGAAATTCTATATGTTTTTTTGTAACACATTACATGTACATAATCAGATCTCAGTTTAAATATATTAAACTAAATTCCTGAATTTACCATTAAAATTAAGAATGCGTCAGAATATCCAAAATTACCACTAGGATTACCTCTCTTGTGTAAGGCTTAGTTTGCTGTTATACTCCGATGCTATATTATCGAGGACACTGTATTATCATGGCAAACAGGATTTCCCATATAATTTTGAAATGTAAAATCAGTTGCTTACAGATATAAACTGAAGCTAGGAAGGATGCAAATCTGTTAGAGCACAATTACCTCCAAAATGTCATATATCTGTTAATTCTACATTGAAAACAATGAATATCACTTTTTTGTAAAGTTCATGCAATTTCATTGATCATCATCTACAAAACTCTGGTCAAACTTCCTATATCTGAATTGGTCTTGATTACGAAATATACTCAGCGTATCATCTGATGTTCAATGATTAAAGGTTATACACCAAAGGCAATGTGCATGTCTTTACATGATTATACTTAAAATTTCATTCCATGGTAGCCAATATGGACCAAAATTAGCAAAACACTACACAAATAGGAAAGCAATAAACTTTTTTAAGTCAGTAAGACTTCAGTTATAATAATATTAATAACAGATTCATTTATATATATATATATATATATATATATATATATATATATATATATATATATATATATATATATAAAGAATACAAATCATATGGCGAATAACAACCCTCTCAAGCGTACTGGATCCACCAAGGGATCACGTCTGTCAGGGATTAATTAAAATAGATGCAATAAACTGACGACGAACAGTACGAAACTAGTAACTAACTAGCCTAAGCGCTTTCGACTCTTAATGAGTCTTTTTCAAAGGCAAATACAAAACATAGTTACGACAAACAAATAAACACAAAAACGTTGCGTTTGTAAACCTCTACATTTCTATCTTCACATGTGTTAAAACTATAAATACAACCAGCTTGTATAGACTAGTTGCGGAAACTGAAAACGTTGTATAATTCCCTAAAAGTCTACAAGCCAAAGCGACATCTATTTTTATTTTGTGTACATATGTAACGCAGATTATATCCCGGATATTTGGTTCTATACCGGTTATTCTTATAGTAAAAATTGAAGGATAAGAAGATTTAGAAAATGTTAAATTCTACTAGTGCATAGTTTTCATTTTCTAGTCTTCTTGGTTTAGACCGCTTGGTTTCAATGTTCTAAGGCGGCGTATCCAGTATGATTCCTTTTCCTTCCTGGTTTCGGAACTCCAGCTGTGGTTGTTGGCAATAGCGATAAGTATTATATCACTGAAAGTGTGGCCAGGGGAGGAGAAGTGTTCTGCGACCGGGCTTCTGTACAGCTTTTTTGTCATCCAATCAGATCTATGAAGGTTTATCCTTATGTGTAGCTTTTCAGTTTCTCCCACGTACTGAAGGCCACAGATCTTACATGTGATGAGATAAATCACATTCTCTGTTTTGCACGTTTTGTTTGGACCATGTATGTTTAGTTTTTCTTTAGTCACTGTGCTAGTGAATGTCTTGGTCTCTATCATATGTTGACAGGTTTTGCATCTTTTATCGCCACAGGGTCCAGATTGACTAGGTTGGTTTTGACTAGCGATTGTTGTTAGCTTGGCCCTGACTAGGATGTCCTTTAGGTTTTTTGGTCTCCGGTAAGCTACTACAGGTTTGTTCGGAAGTATTAGGTTTAGTATGTCTGACGATTGCACGGTTGGCCAGTGGTTTGCGATGATTTTACCTACTTTGGGATTGTCTGGGTGATAGGTCAGAATAAATGGTATCCTATCAACCTTTTCTTTCTGTCCATATCTGAGTAGGTCATCACGGTTTGTTTGTTTGGCCCTTTGGATTGCCTCCGCAATCAGGTCTTTGTCGTAGCATCGGTAAATTAAATGTTTAGCCAGCTCTTCAGACCTTTCTATGAATCTTTCATCGTCGGAGCAAATTCTGCGTATCCTCAGTGCCTGGCTATATGGAATGTTCTTAATGCAGTGTTTTGGATGACAGCTGGTTGGGAGAAGATACTGGTGTTTGTCGGTTGGTTTCGAGTAGATGTCTGTGTGTAATTTGTTTTCCACCAGTCTAGTTGTTGTGTCCAGGAAAACATGGTTTGAGTTGGAAATTTCTGCCGTGAATTTTATTGAAGGATGGAAGTTGTTTGCCTTTGAAATGAAGTCATCCAGATATAATCTGCATTACATATGTACACAAAATAAAAATAGATGTCGCTTTGGCTTGTAGACTTTTAGGGAATTATACAACGTTTTCAGTTTCCGCAACTAGTCTATACAAGCTGGTTGTATTTATAGTTTTAACACATGTGAAGATAGAAATGTAGAGTTTACAAACGCAACGTTTTTGTGTTTATTTGTTTGTCGTAACTATGTTTTGTATTTGCCTTTGAAAAAGACTCATTAAGAGTCGAAAGCGCTTAGGCTAGTTAGTTACTAGTTTCGTACTGTTCGTCGTCAGTTTATTGCATCTATATATATATATATATATATATATATATATATATATAGACTTCTTTGCCTACACTGCACTTGAAATTCAAACAAAGTTACATAATATTTTGTTTGTTTAATTTCTACTTTTATTATCATGGATTTCAATTTACCTGACATTAGTGTATTTAGTTTCATCATTGGATCCCTTTTTTTGTGGAAATATTCAATCACTGTTGGCATTGACATTCCATCTTATTAGTAAGCTGGAATTTATGTTTATTATATTAAGTGCATGCTACCATACTTAAGTTAGGCAAATACCACAATAATATAGAGTTATTCCCCTATGGTATGGTAATCTGGATCAGCCACCATAAGCAGTTTTATTTACATTAAAGTGAATGGATTTACAGAGATTTTTATTAAAGGAATAGATAGAGGCACAGTCACAGACACTTTACAATTTATAACAATTTAGCAATAACAGAATGGTTTTAATATATACTGGATTACAACATTACATACCATGATAATACAGTGTTCAAGGTTATGTGTTATGCAGTTTTAGAAAAAAGCTGACAAGCCACAAATGTGGAAGTGTATCAACTGTTTAATTATTTTAATTAAAAATGATAGATTTTGTGTGGTAATATAATCAAAAATTGTGTTTAATAACATAAAATCGGGCAATGTTTTCCTTTTTCTAATTTCTAAACATAAATTGAGATCTACTGATTATTCTTTGTGAAACTAGGAAGTGTTCTGAAGACTGTAAACTGATTTAGACATGCCATTTAGGTAGTACTGATGGGGAAAGAGAGCTAGCCAACAAGCCAGCAAGAATGATATACAGAGAGAAAGAAGATTACTGAAATGGTAAGTCATTTCCTTTCACTGAGAAAAGAAATTTGAACTGCAAACACATATCTTCATTAATTATTTGCTTCATAGATAATGATGAAGAAATATAATTAGCAAATATCATGTAAACATGAAGAACTATTATGTTAGGAGATAAGATCTTATATTTAATGGGAGAGATGAATCCTATACCTTTTCAACCACAGTTTAATTTTTAAGAAAAACTGTCTACAATTTGGGGAAAACACAAGGATTTGATGCATTTATTTTCTCAGCATGGCTTATATAATATAAAAGGTAGAAAATATATGCCAAGATTGCATTTCTGCCTTTGAATGCACATTTTGGGGAGGGGGTCATTCTTTACAATGATGGTCATCATATGTTTTCTTTTTCTTTCTCGTGATCGATATATCAGTGACTATATTCACAACAGATGTAGCATTGGTCATTTCAGTTTCTTAAATTTCATTAGGGTAACTATTCATTTCACAACTTATCAAACTCTTTACCTTAAACTCTCTTCCCACTGCCTTCTTTGTTCTAGTGATAAGTCACATTGCATTGACCAATTTGTGTGTTGGACATACTATTACTTTTAAATGCAATTATCTGCATGCAATGCAATAGAAATTCATAACAATGAATATGTTGTTTTCAGGTATGGAAGATTAAAAAATAAATATAAACAGAAACCTCCATATCTGAGTTCCAGTTTTAAGGAAATAATTTGCTTTTCTTCTTTCATATCACGTATATCTGAACTCTGACCTTAAACTAAATGTTTGCCTTTCTTGTCTCAAATGCAAGACATTGTACAAAGTTTGGTCAAAAAAAATAAAATAGAATTCAAGGTATATCATGTAGAAACAAATTATCTTAGAGTCACTATGACCTTGACATTTGAGCCTATAATCAATGTGTGTCTTAATTCAAAAGCCAGCCATGATTTGGTCAAGTTATCTGGAATATAAGTCATTGTGTGAAAGGAGTTTTCATTCTTTCAGACCCTGTGACCATAACATCTGACCTTTACAGTCTTGAATCAATCAGTTTATTTGGAGTCTGAAACTCAGGCAACTTACAAAGTTCAGCATAGGTAGATGGTGGAGAAGTCAAGTTATTGTAAAAAATATGATATGCTCCACTTTGTGGCATGAATGTAATATTTATAACTTTATTTCATAATTCTGGCAAGAAAATAAAACACTTTTAAGGAATAACAAATTTTCTTTAAGACTGTAAAAGGTCAATGAGTTCAAATACCTGTTTGAGGCTGTAATTCTACCAGATAGAGCCACATATCTCGTGCTGCTTGGGTGTAGTAGCCAATCTCAGCATTGGGATGGAGTCCAAATACCTCAGGTGTGTTGGTTAGAGGCAAACTCTCAATATAATCTGAAAACAAATCAAAATGTGTTAAATGGACCAAAAAACAACAGAAACAAGCAATACAATGGAACCATATGAATATCAATCCAATCATAAGTAAACTGAGGAAGATTCCATCTACAAAGTGGAAAATAAATATCCTATTTCTCAAGCTGCATTAATCATGATGTCTTACACATTTAGTTTAAACATACTTGTGCTTTAAGTTGGAATAACACACACACACACACTCTCTCTCTCTCTCTCTCTCTCTCTCTCTCTCTCTCTCTCTCTCTCTCTCTCTCTCTCTCACACACACACACACACACACACACAAACAAACACATAGAAGCTACCAACATTTCTAACATTTTGGATCATACCTAACATATTGCAGTATGGTACATAATACAGATGGCATTTATGGACCTCAAGTACTGTGTTTGGATGAGGGACAGCTGTATTTGTTTATGCTTTTTGAATGTGATTCTGATACCATGTCATGTTATACTTGTTCTGTATTTCTTGAAATGATTACTGTATGAATAAGGTTTGATCTTCTTTAGCTATGCATTGGTTTGCTAAAACCCATCTGATGGCTGAATGGTATTCATTTTGTAAGCTGGGCAAGTAAATGCTTTTGATTTGTGTTCATGTATTGAGTTTATATGTATATGAAGATAAACTATACAGCAGGTATTTTGAACAGACATAAAATGGGGTAAGTTTGTCCAAAAATACATGTTTCAAATTTGGCAATTTATGTTTCAGCAATTGCAATATATAAAGTGATAATTCTGATTGGATTTATATTCATGATATTGGTCAAAATCTGCAAAACAACTACAATTCTCCACCACTAAATATGCTCATTCCTTTCTGTATATCACTCCAAGTAATTGTTTCAAATGATATGGCTCGGGTTGGTCTTTTGTGATACACCAAAACAATTAAGTTACTTAGAACTGAGACAATTGGGTTAAAGTGCCTTCCATGTCCAAGATGACATTACAATTGCCATCCCATGACAGGATTCCAACATGCACCTTTGGGTGGAAGTCAGGCATGCTACTGTTTACCACTCAGCTATGACAGTTCCTCTTTCAAATAAAAGTACAATAACAGACAAATAAAGATAAGATAATACTGACTGACATCTTCTCACAGCACACTTATCTGGATTGTTTGGAAGAATTTAGGAAAAAAATTATAATGAAGGATGAACTAAAAAGTCAGATATTCTGTTTTCTAAATTAAAAAGTTTGGCAAGAATTCTATTTATTTATTTTTTGGAAAACCTGTCCAACAGCAGAAACCGAAAGCATGACTGCAGTAGTAAAGTTTCTGTAGCCACTATTCATGAAACTGTTTCCTACATTATTTGACTTCTCTCCATTAAAGAGATTTAGGACACTCTTAAATCCACACACATGCTTGATAATTTACCAATATAAATTGTAGACATCAGTTTCTAAATACAAGTGTTCAAATGTGTACAATTTAATGAAATGAATGAAGAAATGGCAAAAATTATACAAGAAATTACTGCAGATTTGAGATGATTTGCAGTTAATCAACATTGTTTTTGGTGGCGTTAAAACAAATTACATTCACTCATTCTGCTTTAATTACTCCTTTGTACAATTTAATGAAACGAATGAAGAAATGGCAAAAATTATACAAGAAATTACTGCAGATTTGAGATGATTTGCAGTTAATCAACATTGTTTTTGGTGGCATTAAAACAAATTACATTCACTCATTCTGCTTAATTACTCCTTTGTAGATTCAGTAATTTAGATGCTTTATATTTCACCAATTTCATTTATAATTAAACAGTAGTTAACATTTTCATTAATCATGTAACAACTAACAGCAATTTAAAATAATCCATTAGCAAATTAAAAAGTAATTTATTGACTAGATTGACTATTATCTACACCCTGTGCACAAGTATATTATAATATGATTGATAGTGTACTTGAATAAAGACTAAAACATCTGCAATGACTTTTTATCATTTCCACGTACAGAATGACATAACTAAAATGGATACAGAAATTGATTTCCCTTTTTTAATTTGTCATCCTCATAATAAATAAAGAATAAAACTGAAAGACAGTGATTATTCTTAAGTTTATTAACAAAGAACTTTAGACTGAATTTTGGGAAAAAAAAGTAGTATATATGTATGGGATTTAATGGCATGCCAGCACAATACTGGCTAAATTTATACCAATTAATTGGAAAAATTTTAAAACAGAAAACTGCAAAGAAAACATTTTGTAACTTTAAGATAGACCCTTCAAAATAAATGTAAATATGTAGCATGATAAAATAAATTAAAGGTAAATATGTTAAAATTCTGTAAGGTCATATAATGTAAGAGATAAGGGTAATAAATATAAACTCCACTCCCAAAATTTCTCTAGTGGTACATCATCACAAGGTTTCAGACCTAAGTTTACATTCAATAAACTGTTTCAGTTTGTGAAAGTAGATATACTCCACAAAAATGTTCTCCAATGTCTGAGAATGTTTGTACTCTGCTCACAGCTCAATCTTCTGGAGGTATGTGAGTCAAATATGTATGCCCTATGCACACTCAGTGCCAAATATCAATGCCCTATACACACTCAGCACCAAATATGTATGCTCATACACTGCCGCCACACTTGATGACTTCTGCTGGGATGCCATCCTTTCCTGGGGCTTTACCTGTGGTCAGTTTCTCTAAGGCCAGCTTTAGTTCTGCCTCAGTAGGTTTCTCATCCAGTTTGGTCAAACAAGGGAGGTTTTCAATGGTGATGAGGGCATCATTGGTCACGTTATTCTCTCTGGAATACAGTTTGGAGTAGTACTCCACCCAGCACTCCATCTGTTTGCCCTTGTCATGAATGATATCGCCTGCAGAAGACTTCAGTAGAGCTATCACTTTCTTCGTTGGACCCATTGCTTTCTTTATGCCATTGTACATGCCTCTGATGTTTCCGTTGTCTACTGCTGACTGGATGCTCTGACAGAGTAGAAGCCAGTATTCATTGGCACATTCGTCCGAACCATTCAACATCCACAGCGGAGAGAAAGAAGGCTGTGTCCTTGCCCCCATGCTCTTTGGCATCTTCTTCGATGTCCTGCTTAACTACGCCTTTGGGACATCCAAAGAAAGGGATCTACATGCACATGCATTCAGACAGCAGACTGTTCAACCTGGCATGACTGATGGCAATGAGCAAAGTAAGGAAAGCAACTATTAGAGACATGCTCTTTGCAGATGATGCTGCTATAGTCACTCACACAGAAGCTGAACTACAACACCTGTTGGACCGCTTTGCTAAAGCATTTGATGAATTCGGGTTGACCATCAGCCTAAAAAAAACCAACGTGATGGCTCAGGCCACAGACCCTCCCAGCATAATCATCAACAACTACAAACTAGAAGTAGTCAGTGAGTTCACTTACCTTGGCTCTACCATCACCAACAACCTCTCACTCGATGCCGAGCTCAACAAGCAAATTGGAAAGGCGTCAACAACTCTCTCTAGATTGTCGCAGAGAGTGTGGAACAACAGCAAGGTGACTTTGAACACTAAGATCTCTGTGTATCATGCCTGCATGCTTAGCACTCTCCTGTACGCCAGCAAAACTTGGACCCTATACGCTTCTCAGGAGAAACGACTGAGTGCCTTTCACATGCGTTGTCTCCGTCGCATACTCAGGATCACCTGGAGCAATCGTGTGACAAACAAGGAGGTGCTTCAACAGGCCAAAATTCCCAGCATGGTCACACTGCTCCGCCAACGTTGTATCAGATGGCTGGGCCATGTGCGTCGAATGGATGATGGACAGATCTCCAAAGACCTTCTCTACTCTAAGCTTACCTCAGGCAGAAGATCAATCAGACGGCCACATCTTTGCTTCAAGGATGTCTGCAAGCAGGATATGAAAGCTCTTGGGATCAAGGTCAACACCTGGGAAGAGCTTGCCCTCGACAAGTCCAGCTGGCGACATGCTCTGTTCACAGGTCTGAAAGCCAGCGAGGAAAAGTTACGACAGCTCGCCAATAAAAAAAGATCTCAGAGGAAGAGGATGCAGTTCCAACAAAGACCTGACTCAAACTTCAAATGTAGCAACTGTAGCAAGGATTGCCACTCCTGTGTGGGGCTTTATAGTCACAGAAGACGCTGCACAACTACAAACTGGGACACCTTTCATGAGCGCATTTCCATCATCTCTCGAGACTAACGGAAGGCAACCATTTACACACAGCACCAAATATGCATGCTCTATACACACTCAGTGCCAAAATATGTATGCCCAATACACACAGCAGCAAGTATGCATGCCCTTTACACACAGCACCAAATATGCATGCCCTATACACACACAGCACTAAATATGCATGCCCAATGCACACACAGTACTAAGTATGCATGCCTGATACACACTCAGCAGCAAATATGTATGCCTTATACACACACAGAACCAAATATGCATGCCCTATACATGCTCAGCACCAATTATGTATCCCCTTTGCACACTCAGCACAATATCACCTCATCTCTGTCATCTGTTCTTATAAGGATGCCATTCTTTAATGATGGGTTTGATGTTCAAAAGTTTGTGGAGTTTTCTTTCTACATATATTTCTATGTAACTATACAGAACATGCTGATTTATGTAATATCTGAAATCTCCACATGAAATCTTCAAATCAAATATTGCTGACACCAGGGAAGCTTTGACTGCTTTATTAGCTCTTTGTTCCCATTAGTACCAATGGCAACCAGCCCTCAGTTATAGTATACTTTTTCTAAAACACTACATGAGAAGATCTGTATTATCTGCCAAGTTATTGAGTTGTCAAATTTTAGGTTTTGCAAAACTCTCAGTGTGGAAAAGAACCTGTCTCTTTCAGCAAGAGCAAGTCAGGAGGATGACTGTCTTAATAAATGCTATTGTCATACACTCTCTTTTTCCTTTTATATTATACTGTGTGGATTTTACAACTAATTAGCAACCAGCAGACTAACGAGTCTATTTAGCTTAAGCTATAGGGGCTTTTGTAATAAGCATTTTGCATCACCTAGGAAATACAAAGATAATGGATGATGATGAGAAAACTGTTAAGTTTATACTTAGCAGGATTCATATTTATCTAGTTCATATTAAATAGATTCAATGCCGTTGTTTGTTTTTTAGAGCTTTGTCGCTAACATACCAACATAGACATCCCTAGGTCCAAGGTCTGGAATTCTGTAATCTACCTCTGTGTTGTGGTAGAAATGGAAGGGCTGGAATGTATCAAATATGAAGTCTCCCATGTATTCATCCATGTAGGTCCGCAGAACTCGCCTATCAAAGTTGTCAATGGCTCGGCCACCATACATGACCTGAAATAGTTAATATGTTTATTAAAAAGGTAGGCATAAAACAACTCACAGAATTATAGGTGAATAGTCCTCACAAACAAAAACTATCAATCCAAAAGAATTATCATTTTTCTTCAACATTTGAATCAAACCTATCTTTCTGACTCTAAAACTATCGAGAAATGAATAGCAACAGTTTGAAATATATTATGAAGCAATATTCCAATAAACAACAGAAAATTCTACACTGTATAAGATTAAATGGAAATCTATGCATGATAAAGCTGAATCAAAATAATGCTATTCTATCATATCTTTTTTAAAAATTAAAAGATCTAAATTTCTTTATTTAGTTAAAACAGCTTACATCTGTAACTACTTTATTCTGATGAAGTTTTTATGTAGTATTTTCTTTTCTTTTTAAATTGTATAATGTACTCTGGGGGTTCTGTAAAAACAAGATTGTGCAATTGAGTTTCTTGGATGGCAGATCTGTCTGAAGATGTAACAGTATGTATGGCATACCTCTCCAATCAGATATTTTAAACTGCCCCATGGAATCTTGGCGTCACCCTGATCTGATGCCTTCGTCAAGTATGTATTCAAAATCTGCATGCAGACACGGAAATCTGACTCATTGAAATCATAGGAGATGTTCCATCCTATCTTGCCATACTTTCTCCTCTCCTGAACCACGGCATGGAAGAAGGCCAATACAAACACTATCGATGGGAATGCCTCATGAGGACATTCAGTCAGAACTACTGATGAGATCTTGAGATATGTGCTACGCAAATTCAATTTTAAGCCATTTGGAGGTTCCGTCACAACCTACAAAGAGAAATTACATATTTTCTGTTAGCAGAGACACACTAAAGTTTTCCTAAAAATAATTTCTTGTATGTTTTTGCTTACTGCATTCTGATAATTTTTTGATGTCTTCAAGTTTTGGGATATACATGTACATCTTCAAAAAAACATCCTATGTAACATATAACACTCAAAACTTTTTCCATATTATGCCACTAAATCTCATTTTCATGTTCTTCTTTTTAAATCATGACAATCTACATGACTAATGATTACCTACTCAATTTGTAATTTAAGCCAATTTTATCACATAGTCAGTTCTCTTTGCCTGTAGTGTATGCAATTTAATATTTTTGATAATATACATGTGAACATATCACTTTTTGTGATTCTGTTTGTTCCAAATAAGCGCATGAAATTATTTGTGCAGCATTCTCATTACTGACTGGCTGCAATTGTGGGGGAAACTTTTATAACCCTGCCTTCTATAATTTTTTGCTTTCACTGAACATTTCTGGCTGCCACTTTTTTAATTGACTCACGAATGGGAATTGAAAAAAATGGTCTCATCTGTTGCAATATTTGCAATTTACATCCACTGGGATTTTGTTATGTCATGTATAATGTATCATAACATGAAAAATGGCAAAAACCCCTAGACAAGAACAATAATAACAAGTAAAACTACTGGTAATGCTTAGATGATAGTGAGAGTGGGAGTTGGGATGGATGGGCGATATGGTGGCACTAACAAGTTATGATGTACTTTTGAGAGAGTGATGTATGTAAGGTGAAGTAGTTTGCATTTAAAACATGCACAGTGGAGAGAATGTTGCATATCTCTATGCTATTTTCATGTAATGTGGCTAACATTTCTTTGGATATTAAACTTTTGGAAATTGTAAATGATCTTAGCACACTGCTAACTAAAATGACTGCTCCCTTGTGCTCCAAAAATCAACCTGAATTTGTCTAAAGAACACTATCCTTGGCAGCTATTAAAATAGGAAAAATAAAGTTTGCCAGACTAGACAATATCAGCTTCTGAAAGTGCAATGAATGAATTACCAAATATATAAAATGTAAAAAGACGTTATTGGCTCTTTTTCTACAATTTATCTCTTTTTCAGGAAGCAAAAATGACCAAGTGGAGCTAGCACATTTTTGAAAGTTGCACATCTGTAGTAAGGCCAAGCTGTTTACTCTCTAACCCATATCACACCCATCAATCATACACCAAAATAAAGAGAATTAAAGGTTCTTTCAACCATACCTAAGATATATAAAGTCTTTTTTAAATAGCCAGTATAACTAGTGAGGAATTTTGGGGAAATTCTTTTTCTTTAAAATTCTAACACTATGCTAAATGCAAAACTGTAGAGTGCCACCTATATATGCAGAATGGAATCAACCCTATATACAAGCTTGGTTTAAATGTGAACTTACTGAAGTAAATAAACTCACCTTTGTTCACAGAAGAATATAAACATAAATCCATCTCCAGAACTGAAACTTGTTAAGTAATGTCCAGCTTTTGCGAACATTGGCTCAAAAAAGCTTAACATTATTAAACTCGTTTCATAAATTCAATATTAAATTGTTACCCATTTGAGATCCTCTATACCTTACACACTTCAATGCTTGTAATGAAATAACTTATTATTTTAATCCTTAATAAGAATAGTCCTTAGCTACTTTATTAGAATGTTTGTAATGCTAACAATATCACAGTCATACTATATATATCATAAACTGAAATGCTTTATGACAATGTAATTGTACATCACTGTTTGTAATGCCAACATTATCACACTGTCATACTACATGTATCATAAACTGTAATGCTATATAACACTGTAATTCTATATCAGTGTTTGTAATGCTGACAATGTCACACTGTCATACTACATGTATAATAAATTGTAATGCTATATCACACTGTAATTCTGTATCACTATTTGTAATGCTGTATCTATTTGTAAAGATCTATCACATTATAGCAGTTTGTGATTCTAAATAAAGACTATATTTCTCAGTTACACCATTTACATTAAATTTTCTGATACTCTATGACACCATTGAAATGTTATTATCATAATGCATCACAGTCTGAGATGATGTACATAACAGTTAAAATTTTATCACATTGTATTAGTGCTGTATTTACCTTAAGAGACCGCTGCAGAATGCCAATGGGGAAGCTAGGTGTGGGTTCGGTGGTTAGCCACAGACGAAAGTCAGGATGGGGTTTAGTCAGTTTCTCTAGCTGCTTTTCCAGCTGCTGTAGCCATTTAACCAGTAGGTGACAGTTTTGTAACATCAGCCACTGACCACGTGCAATGGCTGTCTCCAATAACTGCAGTGCCACCTACAACAATAAAAAGATAGTACATATCAAACTTCTGTCATAGAAATCAGCAGTGTATACAACAGCAAAATATGTAATAATTAAATTATATATATATATATATATATATATATATATATATATATATATATATATATATACACACAGAGAGAGAAAGAGAGAGAGAGAGAGAGAGAGAGAGAGAGAGAGAGAGAGAGAGAGAGAGAGAGAGAGAGAGAGAGAGAGAGAGATTCTACAAGAACATTTACCAACTAGAGATTCTACAAAAACATTTACCAACTGGTGTAGGTAAAACATAGGTATTAATATAAATGTAAAATAAACTGGAATTACCCTGTTGTGTTAATTTTTATTTGCACTCTGTATGATCCTATTCTAGATTTCAATATCCAATCAGAAATCTAGAGCTCAATATCCAATCAGAAAACTAATTAACCAGTCTGGTATTAGACCTATGATATAATAAATAAAATGATGAAACCAATCTAAGCTGTACTTTAGTCTCTCTGTTCATTTATCATTGATTAGAAACTGAATAAAGAATTACCTTTTCTTGACCCTGTCCCATGGATAAGAATTTTATCTTGTTATTTCCAAACTCGATTCTTTCAGCCAGCTTCACAAGGTCACTAGCAGGATCTGAGCCAGGACTCAGAATAAAGACGATTGGGGACACGGGTGTACTCTGCTCAAAGATTGATTCGTAGCTGATGATTGGTGGTGTGACATATTTCTCTCCCATAATTTTGGTAACATAGATTTCCACAGCACGATAAATTCTGTCCACTCGGAAACAGCGAATCAACATCAGTCGCTGGAAATCTGACAAGCAGGTATCATATTTCAACGGGAAGGGCTGAGACTCTGGAGCATCATGATCATACCACTGAAACAGTCAACACTGTGATATCAAAGACAGACAAAGTCTTATAATTATTGTCTTGAACTCTTTTTAATATCTTTAAAATTTCATCAAAGAATAGCTTTGAGACTGCAGCTACAGGGTGGTTTTACAGGAACACTGCTTTTTGCAAAGCTATCAAAGCTACAACTTAATCAAATACATCCATGTACATTTCATTAGACAATAATTACAAGGGTAAGCAAACAAGTGGATATGTTCTGACATTACTTCAAACGTTTGATTTATTTTTCACAACTAATACCTATTCTTGAAAAAAACAAAGAATTCAGTACACTTATGAAGACAGTATACTAATTTGGTCTTTAATCTACTGCTGGTCTTGTGCTAAATTTTTACTTTTCACCTCCAACAGTGTACTCAATCAATCAATTGGTAAATTTCTTTTTTTTTTTAAAAAAATGCTCTAAATTAGGTTTCTGACAGTTCAAAATCTCTATGTATAAAATAAGGGCAATTACATAGTATATTGAAACAATAATGTTATATGGAAGCAACATCTTTTCCTGGATCTAGCCCAATTTTTACAATACATAATGAAATAAAAGTTTACTTGCTTCCTTATCATTGTAAACACATTTTGCCAGTTTAATGAATTATAAGGAAGATAATATTCTTCTCAATGACTGAAGTTTCCTGTACATGATTATATGACAGTAATGTAGATCTTTATGTATGACCATATCACGAGAACTCCAAGAAAAACAGCAATATTTACCTTCTTCCAGACTTTTTCATTTCTCTCTATATCTTCCAAGAGGGATCCAAATACATTGGGGAAGTCTGCTACAAGCCGAATGCAGTCCTCCCACCCCACATCAGGGAACCATTCAAATGACTTTCTTCTCTTGCTTTTTTCCAAAGCAATATTACCCTAATCAAAATAATTGCAGAATTATTGTTTTTAATCAAAACTCAAACAGCTCAATCACTGTCCTTCATTCAATGTGGCAATAAAGAACAAGAAAATTTAATGCATTTTGAGACTTAAAATCGAGCATGTGCTCTAAATCTGACCAATTACCATTCAAGACACTGACAATTCAAATTTATGACATCATGTTTTACAAGTCCAGGTCTGTGAAATTAAAAACTGTCAAATTAAACTAACATATATGGAAACATTTGCTGAACACAGACCAAAACACATTAACTGTTATATATTAACACATTATATATATATATATATATATATATATATATATATATATATATATATATATAAATTGCCCACCTTACAGTCATCCTAACATTTTTGAATATCATCACTTGAAAGGATTAAATATCAATACTCCATTTCTTTTCTAAACTCTCTGAGCAGCAGATCTTTCTGTAACCATGTTTGACATACAAATTTTTATTAATTATCGAGATGAATTGAAGGTTAGCACTTACAACAGTTAATGTGTTTTGGTCTGTGTTCAGCAAATGTTTCCATATTTATTATATATATATATACAATACACAAACTACAAGTGCAATTGGAAAAAATGTTTTGTAATACATATATATATATATATATATATATATATATATATATATATAAAATGTATCTATAGGTTTAACTCATGTGGAGACAGCCATGTAGAGTTTTACCAACACAATGTTTTTTATGTTTATTTGTTTGTTTTGTCTATGTCTTGTATATGCCTTTGAAAAAGACTCATTAAGAGTCGAAAGCGCTCAGGCTAGTTAGTTACTAGTTTTGCACTTTTTATCGTCAGTTTATTGCATCTATCTTAATCAATCCCTGACACATGTGATCCCTTGCTGGATCCAGTGTGCTTTGCACACACAATACACAAAATACTGGTATATATGGAAAAAATGTTTTGTAAAGTAAGCAACTTACAGTGTTACCTAAATGTTATGTAAACTTTTAAAACAAGAAATTCCTCCTTAAAAGATGTTGACCTTTTTAAAATATTAATGTTTACTTTACAACTTGAAATGATATGACCATTACATTATGACATCATCAATATGATGTCATTATGCGTATTGTAGAGCAATGTAACTAAGTGTACTGTAGTTAAATGTCAACAAGTGTGATGAAGTGCAATGCCACTGAGTGTACTTCAGTGCAATGTCACTAAGTGTATTGTAGTGAAATGCCCCTAAGTGTATTGTAGAGCAATGTCACTAAGTGTACTGTAGTGCAATGTGACTAAGTGTATTGTAATGCAATGTGACTGAGTGTATTGTAATGCAATGTCAGTAAGTGTACCAGAGTGCAATGACACTGTGTATTGTAGTATTGAAGTGCAATTTACTAAATAGATTGGAGTGAAATGGCACAAAGGTGTATTGTAGAGCAATGTCACTAAGTGTACTATAGTGCAATGTGACTGAGTGTATTGTAATGCAATGTCACTAAGTGTGATGTAGTGCAATGCCACTATGTGTATTGTAGTATTGCAGTGCAATGTCACTAAGTAGACTGAAGTGAAATGGCACTAGGTGTATGGCAGTGCAATGCCACTGAGTGTATTTTAGTGCAATGTCACAGTGTATTGCAGTGAAATACCCCTAAGTGTACTGTAGTAAGATAGTGCAATGTCACAGTGTAATATAGTGCAATATTACTAATTGTATTGTACTGAAATGCCACAAAATGTATTGTAGTGAAGTGACACTAAGGGTATTGAAGTGCAATGTCACTAACTGTTTTGTAGTGCAATGCCACTTAATGTACTGTAGTGTATATTGTAGTGAAATGCCCCTAAGTGTAACATAATACTGTAGTGAAATGTTATGTATTGTAGTGAAATACCACTGAGTGGATTGTGGTGTAGTGTCATATAATGCTTAAATTTCAAGAGACTGGACATAAAATGATTTGGTTGTGACATATTTTATATGAAGTAGTAAAACAGAAAAATGTCTCTACAATCTGAGTAATTGCACAAAAAAAAATGACAAAGACAATTAAAAAATCTTCAAAGCTTGGAAAATCATTTGCTATTTATAACCTGCTATAATTCAGCCATGCAGGCTTTTTATTGTGGAAAACTGATGATAACAATTACTGGTTGCTATTGAAAAAGTTGATTATTCAGCAAGTCCTTTTCTTTGTTTATTGGAGAAGAGCAGTCTATAATCTTCATAATGTGAATCTGATGTTTTTTTAAAATTCATTCAATTATTTTATAGAATCGTGTTGACATGGTAATTTTCACCATAATTATCAATCTAATGAAACTCATCTTGAGAAAGAAGCTCAACTAAGAGTACCTCAAGAAGATGCTTACCAAAGTTTTAAGTGACCTGGATCACTTGGACCTTTAGCTTATTTGAGTATAAATACTCCATCATTTTACAAGTAATCACCCAAAAAGGACTATTTTCTGCCATGATACACCAATATGTTTGTGTATGTGTCCCAAACCTGCAAACTGCATGGATCCACACTGGACAATGTGGTATGAGACTGAAGATCTGGGTCTATGATAGATAAAGCTGAGTAAAACATAAGCAATTCTCAATGTGGTTCCATTTCTTGTGGATGGACCCATACTGATATACAAATAAAAGTCAGATGGTAAGAAAATTACCTTGATAAAGAAGTCAGTCTCTTCCTGGCTGACATGATTAAGGTCCTGTTCTATTTTCACTGTGATTTGGAAGGAAAACAAAAGCTTGTGCTGCTCAAAGATACCTGAAACAGATCAGATGCATTTCAATTAAGACAATGAAATTCTTTACATTTACAAAGCATTTTTAACAACAAAATTTGACAAGCAGTGCAAAGTTAAAGGCTAATATTTGCATAAACTGTTGAATGAGCTGGTCAAAAATAATCAAAAGAAACTTTGAGAAATGCTTCAGTCATTGTAGGATGAGAGAGAACTAAAAAAGACCAAATGAATAACAAATTTTGGAAATTAATGTTCTTTTGTTAATACATGTAACATTTTAAATAGTAAAGCCATACTTTGCAAACACAGCATGCTAGTATATATTGTTTCCGAGTACCTGTACAACCATAATTGTACACATTGTGTGTCAGAGTATCTGTGATGTTACGCAGTCTTTTCTGCAGAATGCTATCTGGCATGCTCTTTCTTAGGGAGAACTCAAACACGTCCAGGTAGGAGGATAGGGAGTATTGATACATGGAATTGATCATAGCCAAATCAGCCAACACGAAGAAGAGGATGGCACCACGTCTAGCAGCTGGTCGATACCCATCCCTCAGTTTGTCAATGTCCACAGCCGTTTTGGCTCCAAGTCTCAATTTCTCAAAGACCTAGAAGAGACGAAAAAATTTTGTTGATGCAGGGAATATTTAAAAACAATTGTGTACCATAAATAAATAATGTTAAACTGTCTTCAAATCTGTGTTTCAAATCCCAATGGCATACTACTGATTTCAACTACAAAGATCCAGATCTGCTATTGCATAATGTGCAGACAAATCTGGTTCCATTCAGTTTGTTACAAGTAATCAGTAAAACAAATAACGTACAACCCGACTAACTAGTGTATTATATGATGACAGATCAGGGTCTATTTTGTTTGTAGTTGGACCTAACGTACAACAGGGTATATAGGGTACTGACGTACAAAATGGGTTTTATCATGTACTCATTAGCATCATCGGCTTGGCATGATGAATATTCATTATTTGAATGAAAGCTTACTGTTTTCCTTGCTGACAGTATTCACTTTAAAATTGGAACATGTTAATATTGTGCCATTATAAACAAATACTCTCATACACAAAAACTTATACTTTGATTTAAAGTCTTTTACTAAAAGATTAGAACAATCACAATGACCACTGCATCATCAATACCATATTTACTGATTATTTATGACATGTGTGTTTGCTCATCAAATACTTTAGGCCAAAATAATTTTTGTATGCCTGTAATATCTAGACATATTTTAAATAATTTCTTTGTCCACTTTAACTATCCTATACAATTGTTCTCTGATGATAAGATGGACAGACTACTATTGTTTTCTTTAAGTGATGGAATAGTGATTTTCATTGGAAGTTGCCTTTACTGTGATTATTGAAAACTAAAAAAAACAGTTCACTTTTCATTATGATGATTACACTGATAGTCTAATAAGACTATTTGTTTTAACTGCATTGTTTACATGGTGAGAAAAACCTTAATTATAGAAATTTTATAACATAATTTTCCTTTATAAAACGAGAAGAATATTATAACACTTCAAAGAAATAGCACAAAGAGACACTTAACACCTTTATTGTGGATAGTATAAAAACCTGCCTCTTTCTTATGGATTACTCAACATCAGTAACAACCAAATTTTTGTCTCCAGTACAACATGGTTAGGTCAAAATCTCTTAATCTCAAATGTTTAAAATATCACAGAATGGACAGGAAAGTAAGTTGCAAAACTTAAATGCTATGCAATAACAACCTAAATGACTGCATCTACAAATGTGGTATATAACACTTTCTAGTGACAATGTATAAGTATAATTAGTTTCATCCCTTAAACTCAAATGGCTTTCAAGTTATAGAGAAGAAATGAAAGGCTGCTGGAAATCATAAAATACTGAACTGTGACCTTGACTCTGAAAACAGGATCCACAATGTGGTATGTGACACACCTTCTAGTGATGACATACAGATATACAAAGTTTTATCTCCTAATCTCAAATAACTTTAAATTATGCAGTGATGGGAGAAGTGTGATGAACATATAAAATATTGACCCATGACTTTAATTTCAAAGATAGGGCCAATAATGTTGTATATGATATACAAACCATGCTTCATCCCTTGATCTCCAGTGGCTTTAAAGTTATGAAGTGGAAGGAAATGTTTGATGAAAATATTGAACTATGACCTTGACCTTGAAGATATTATCCCCAATGTGGTATTCAACACACTTTCTAGTAATAATCTGTAATGATACACCTTCTTGTTAAGATGAATACATAAATAAAGTTTCATCCCTTAATCTCAATTGGCTTTTTAAGACATTGTGCTGAGGAGAAAGTATGATCACAAATGTACAAGGTTGAGTTGTGACCTTAACTTTTAAGTTAGGATACCGAATGTGATATACAAAACATGTTCTAGTGATGAGCTAAAAGTATACAAAATTTAATGCCTTAGCTGCAAGGGGTTTCCATTTATAGGGAAAGTGTTTTGGAAAAGAAAAAAATGAGTCATAACCTTGACCTTTAAAGAAGCAGTACCCCTCACCTGACCCAGTGTGGTTTGTGACACAGCTTCTGTACAACTGCAATTTCTCTCATCCTAGTGAATGTTTGTCCCCAGCCCAGAATGGTAAGGTTGTCATCCATTTATCTCAAATGGTTTTGAAGGTATGGGGTTTAACAGAAAGGATGATGGAAAAATAAAAAAAATGACTCCAGCTGTGAAATGTTCCATACTGTCTAATGATGATAATAATACCAAGTTTTATTCCTTAATCTCAAAATGCTTTTATAGCAGAAATGTAAGTGGGATGGACAGACACAATGATGGAAAAACTTATACTTTTTCCCTACTTAACTTAAAATGGCAGATATGAAAATATTACTGAAAATGTATCAATTAAGCCATTGATTGGTCAAAATATTTTAAGCAAGATTTTGAACAGAATAAAGTTTTATGATTGAGGAGGCTGGTCATGTATCTTGGAAAGAATTTCACTGGATAATAACTTCAATAATAAATTTAGAATTAAATATTCTTTGTTATATATTCTATATAATGTCAGGAAATTAAAAGCATTTGAATGTAATTAAATTTGTGAAGAGTCTTACAAAAGTTTCAGTATGAAACCACTAACACCAACTTCCTATAATATAAGATTTGGAATTTGACTTCTACCTATTTGTCTACCATAATACATTTACATGCAATAATAATTATATGGAAATTATAATCAAGACCCATCCTGCTTTTCATCACAATCTTTGCTATGTTTGTGTAAATGGAGGCAGGTGAATAAGCATGACAGATTGTTACTTCTCATGAGATTTGTAACTTGCCTGCATTTTCTTATGTATAAATAAATATGACAAAATTGGACAGGTAATGTCTTCATTCCCTAAAATAGCGCAAAGTGTAAATACCATATATACACACTTATAAGTGGAATAAAACTGAAAAGCACAGTCGGATTGGGGCTTATGTGTTTTGTTTCACTGATTAATCCTAACAAACTGTATCATGCCTGATCTGCCAGTCTATTATGAAACAGCAGATTTAGGTTTGTGCAATTTGCAATTGGACTCAATTTATAAACAAGTATATATGATAATTTGCTATTTGACAATGGGGTAGAATAATATCATAGGTGTGATATTTATTGCTGGAGCTTTCATTTTTATTTGTTTTCAGACAATGAATAAAAATATTTTGTATATCTTGGGACAGCAACAAATTTTATTGTGCCATCCAAAAACAAATAATAATAATAATAATAATAATAATAATAATAATAATAATAATAATAATAATAATAATAATAATGTAAAAAAATAATAAGAAGAAGAAGAACAATAATAATAATAAGAAGAAGAAGAAGAATATTAATAATAATAATAATAATAATAATAATAATAATAATAATAATAATAATAATAATAATAATAATAATACAAACAAGAATAATAAGACACAATATGAAAAATCTAGACATCACATTCCTGTGTATTAAGACTGCTTCATATTATAAATGATTTTTCTTCCATCTCTGACATTAGCACAAAAGAACATCAGTAGAACACAACTTTACCTCAGTGGCCTTTGTTTTGGTTTCCTCCAGAGTGGAAATCAGCTCTACATTGTCCAACATGTTTCCTTGAGACTGAGCAAGCTCTCGGAGTAAGGAATCTTCCAGGTCCTTCAAAAGCTTCTTGTTTACACTAGTTTCTTGAATCAAGCGTTCACGCTGTTCTTCCAACTCACGGCGTTCAAACTTGACAATGACACTGAGCAACTGGTCCTCCAGACCCTGGCAACAAAATGTGTGAATGATTTCAATGTTTTTATTCCAATTATTTTTTTCTTTTTTCTCAGTTTGTTGAATCATCTTTATATAATTCATAAGACACAAAATGGGAGATTGAATCAAACTGTTTTCATGATTAATACAAAACTTTAATTCAGATATTGCATAAAGGAATTTGAGTTCAAAGATATGGCCTAATTTAAACTGTCTACTGTTGCCATGAAGGCTAATAAAAAAACATTAGTTCCATCACTTTACAAGTATAGTAAAGACGCTTAGAAAAATTGAATTTTTGTTTGTAAAATGAAATTGGCTTCCACTGCATACCAAACATATCCATCCCTATTACGCCTGAAATTTAAACAAATTTGCATAAAATCTAATCAAGTCATCTACATTTGCACAGATACTTTGCTGAGTGGATTTCATTTGTCTACCTCAAGTGGTATTTGCTTGACTGTGCTAACAAGGTTTTAGCTGGCCACAAAACCTGAGCCCCAAAAGTTTATAAATGTAAAACAAAAAGTAAAAGCTTGGTGCAATCACCTGAAAATCTTACCAAGTTAGCAATACATTCATACAAATATGCCTTCCAAAATTTAATTTGCCTACCTCAAGTAATTTTTTCAGATACAGTATTTGAAAATGAATTCCAAAAAGGTTAGAAAATATGTAAACTAAATTATTAAAATTGGTGTACTGGCCTAAAAATGTAAGCATGTCATATTGATAAGATAGCTATACATCAGCAAAGAATATGCCATATCTCTTTGTTTTTAAGTCCAGTCCAACTGCATACTGCACTACAGGGTTCCTGCAGACTTAGCAAAAACAAATTCCATGACTTTTCCAAAACTTTTCCAGGGCCATTTCATAAAACTCAAAGATCGCACTATCTTGCATTGTCAAGTAAATGAACATAAAGAATGACATCTTTTAATCTAAAATAACAAATAAGTTAACAACAAATATTTTAATATCTACATTTTAAATTTACCTGGGCTAGCACACTTTGACTTTATGTAGTAATTCATGTCATAATCCAATGATCAATGTAATTTGTATTAAAAAAAAAAAAGGAAACAATTCTATGTAGTCTTTGTATGTGTTCCTATTTACAATATTAACAAAATACATTACTTTCCAGTTGCTTTCTTTTATTTAGTGAACTACACCAGAAATCATGTGATACTTCCATTATGGGAACTTACTCTTGTTATATGAATTGAAACCATTTATTGATTGTAATTTTATCATTTTATTTATTCGGTTATCGGTGCTCTATGAAATTTGAAGTAAGCAATTTCTTTAACTCCATTGTCACAAATTACATGACTTTTCCAAAACTTTGCAAGGTTTTGATAAATTCCATAACTTTTCAAGGCCCTTGAAATTTATTTTTTAAATTCCAAAACTTTTCCAGGATTCCATGACCTGCAGGAACCCTGTGTGCACAGACCCAAATCTACTGTCACATAATGTGCCAGCAGATCTGGCATTCCAGTTTGTGGGGAGTAATCATTAGAAGAAAAAAAAACAAGACACTGATCTGCCTGCACATTATGATATGGCAGGTCAGGGTTTTATGTTGTTTCCTCCAGGATCTGACTTGTAGGCAAGCATATATAACATCTTCTGTCTCAATCTGGTCATACAAAAAATTATCTCAAAGGTCTAGATCATCTTCATAAAACTTTACTGCAAAATGATGAAAACTACACTCTAATTCTAGGTATATAACACAGTCTCATACCAAATTTTAGTTTTAATCAAGAAGTCCCAAGTTACTGAGTGGACACTGTCATATATTACTCTAAATAAAATAGCACCATCAAATTTTGCTAAAAAATTATGAAAATCAAAACCTGACCTATTCCTCCTTAAGAGAGCCTCAAATTCAAATCAGTTTCAATCCATCAAGTCCTTTAAAAGACTGCTGTGCAGAAATGAAAATTGTGATGAATGTAATATTACTATTGTGACAAACAGACATAGATTATATCATCGACATGTCTTAGAATTCTAGTAGGGAAGACAGAGATAGAGAATGCATACCTTGAGTGTGACAGTGTAGTTGATGGGGAAGACAGAGACAGAGAATGCATACCTTGAATGTGACAGTGTAGTTGATGGGGAAGACAGTGACAGAGAATGCATACCTTGAGAGTGACAGTGTAGTTGATGACCATTGACTTTCCAAAGACATTGGGAGAGTACTTAGGATTTGATAACTTGGTGTTGAGATACAGTCTGAAGTTGGGGTCATAATCTACCTCCTTATCTCCAAGTACAACAAACTCTCGACCCTGGCCACCTAAAGCATAAGAAATTGGCAAAGGTCAGTTCAAATACTCATTTTTCTGTTTTCATACTGCTCTAAGCTGAAATTACTATGGATATCAACTTTGCTCAGTATTTATAGTACATGATGATGTGATTCACATATGCTTTCATCACTCCAAAACTTCTGCTGATGTTAAACATAAAATGAAATAAAAAAATAAAATAATATAATGTTATTCAAAGAGTTTGTTACACAGACATACAAAATTTAGAGCTCAAATACAACTGTACTTAATTTAACATGAGTTTCTCTGATAATGTTATAGATTTGTGTCCATGAGCTGGATGCTTTTGGAAATAATGGGGTGATAAATTGGAACTAATATTTTGAATTCTGAAATCTCAGATTAAAATTATATTGGGTTCTTCAAAACTAGTTCAATTTCTTTGTCAAGCCTCAAAATATAGAATAAAATAATCTGAGAAACTGACAAATTAACAACTTGAAACCAAAACAACCACCTACACTGCCTACGAATTGTGTGCAAGTACTGGTAAAAAGCGGGCAGTATAAGGAACAGTGCATTTCCATGCAAACACTGAGAAAAAAGAAAATAATAGAATCAATGGCAATTATTTGTGCACATGTAAAATCTGTATTCTTTTAATTTCTGGTCTGTGGATAAAATCATGCACTTAAAGAATGATCATAACTTAACTGCATATTTTTCTTGCCCAAAATTTAAATAACACTTCATTAATTTGGCTGCAGCTTTTCTGAAGCAAGTGAGGGTTTTCAATAATGGTACTGCAGAAGTCTTGATTTGACCAATGTTGAGCAAATGTATCAATATTACAATACAAAAATGAAGAAATAAAATATAAAAACAGGTAACAAAGTTATCAAATACAACACAATTAAAAGCACATGCGCATTTACTTACCCCCTGTGTTATTTTCCAGTACGTGAATGAAAAAGTTAGAAAACGGTTATTGGGTCTACATGAATGAATAAGTCTGAAAATAGTTATTGTGTCTACATGAATGAATAAGTTAGAAAACAGTTATTATATCTAATTAGACAGAGATTAATGGATATAATGCAATGTCCAAATGAAGATACTCTACATCAAATATAAAGATCAAATTGCATCACAAAATTACTGGAGTATAATATTTCTAACAATTTAGCAAAGAATCCCAATTTGTTTTACTATGTCCCTTTGATTAGTAAATAACTGATATCTGCACATTATATGACACATATCAAACAAGTCCAACTACATAGACCCAGACTGGCCATCACACAATGTGCAGGAAGATCATGAAAGCTCCTTGTTAGGAATAATGAATAAAACCAAACAACACAGACATTGATCTGTTGACACAATATGCAGTGGCAGACCAGGTTCTGTGTCATTTGCAGCTGGACCATATGTGTAAGTAAGAATATACAGTAGTTTTTATTTCAAAAATATATGTGCGTTAAATTGGCGAGACACATTATTGATGCTAAATTATTGAAAGTGTAGTGTTAAATTCTGACCATTCAACCCTTCTTAAGTAACAAAATTTTGTCCCAGTTTTTTGAAATGATATGACTGACATTGAACAGAGTGTGTTCCTAAATAGACCCTGTTGAAGATCCTGTGATATTTTATATCAAACATAATGTATTTTAGACCATTCTTTTCTGAATGTAGTTTGTGCAGTTTATGCAACACACTGTAAACAAGACTTACATGTATTTCAGAATCAACTCACACCAGGTATACACAGAGAAACAGCCTGAATCATACACACTCTGTGTGTGTGTGTGTGTGTGTGTGTGTGTGTGTGTGTGTGTGTGTGTGTGTGTGTGTGTGTGTGTGTGTGTGTGTGTGTGTGTGTGTGTGCATGTGTGTGTGGTATTATGACTTGTAATTAGAAACTATCTGTCCTGAAAGACCATACATTTATGGCTGAAAGGGTGGTACGTGTATTCCAAGACAGGTTCCTCTGTATTTAATATACAGCCAAATGCAAACAACAAAGAGTGTGATCTTACATCACTTAACATGTCAGCATGTCTGGGTCTGCCCTGTTTATTAAAGATCTTAAATGGAATGGAGAGCATACACCTAATCTGTTTGGCCAATATGTGATTGCAGATCTGGTCCCATTTCATAACACATATCTACACTGAGCAAAAGACTGCTCAAATTGGTAATCTATGATTCATTAACTCCATTAAATCTACATTTTGAAACAAGTTGATTACTTTGCAGCTGAAGAGAGATAATCTAAATTCAAATGAATACAAAAAATTGTGTCGAGGAAATTTTTTTAGCTAAGCATATTCTTGAGTTTATGAGTTTTATGAAAGTAGAATCTGGATTGACACTTTGTCACAGCTGTTTAAAAACTAATGGAATCCTTGGTATGCATCAGAGCATGGTAGGAAAATTCCACAAAGTGATCTGAATTTTGTGTCTGATATTTGCGAAAGCCTCAAAAATGATGAAAAAAATTCTGATCTTTAGGGTGATATTTTACAATCCCTCGCTGATCATAATAAAGGAAGAGTTTTCTCACATTCCTGCATTAAAAGTGTTTGAAGGACATTAAACACACATCACTGTTCAAAAAGATACTGAATTCAGCATGAACTTTAAAGGAAATTTAAACAAACAAAAACAGTGAATGAGAGTGGCAAGGCAATGACAATAGAGAACATCTGAAACATGTATTAAAGACAGCTTTTAATATAATACAAATGTGAATAGATAAGAATGAAGAGGAAAAAAAACAATGTCCATCTGTAAGATTAAACAAGATGGACATATAGTCCTCAATTTAACTTTTAATCTAGAATCACTTTTATTTTATTAAAATTTAGATGGTTTTTAAAAAACAAATATACAATAATGGATTTTTCAACTCAAAGCAGGACTACAGAGACTGTAAATTTAGCTAGGTGGATCAGTGCAATGATTATACTAGACAATTATGTGATGAAAGAGAGATACCAGACTATACTAGAAAGTCATGTGATGAGATATTCCTATCATTGTACAAGAAAGTCATGTGATGAGAGATATTCCCATGATTGTAGCAGAAAGTCATGTGATGAAAATGCGATATTTTTTTGATTGTACTAGAAAATCAAGTGATGAGAGATATTCTCATGATTGTACTAGAAAGTCATGTGATGAGAGGTATTCCAATGATTTTAGCAGAAAGTCATGTGATGAAAATGCGATATTTTTTTGATTGTGCTAGAAAATCATGTGATGAGAGTTATTCTCATGTTTGTACTAGAAAATCATGTGATGAAAGAGAGATATTTCCATAACTGTACTAGAAAGTCATGTGATGAAAGAGAGATATTCCCATGATTGTACTAGAAAATTATGTGATGAAAGATATTCTCATGATTGTACTAGAAAGTCATGTGATGAAAGAGAGAAAATCTCATGATTGTACTAGAAAGTCATGTGATGAAAGAGAGATATTCTCATGATTGTACTAGAAGGTCATGTGATGAAAGAGAGATAATCTCATGATTGTACTAGAAGGTCATGTGATGAAAAATATTCTCATGATTGTACTAGAAAGTTATGTGATGAAAGAGAGATATTCTCATGATTGTACTAGAAAGTCATGTGATGAAAGAGAAATATTCTTATGATTGTACTAGAAAGTCATGTGATAAAAGAGATATTCTCATGATTGTACTAGAAAGTCATGTGATGAAAGAGAAATATTCTTATGATTGTACTAGAAAGTCATGTGATAAAAGAGATATTCTCATGATTGTACTAGAAAGTCATGTGATAAAAGAGATATTCTCATGATTGTACTAGAAAGTCATGTGATGAAAGAGATATTCTCATGATTGTACTAGAAAGTCATGTGATGAAAGAGATATATTCTGCATTGCTGTTCTATGCTGTATAACATATTCATACACATGCAGGACTGTGAAAAAATCAAATACTGTAACACATGTGAATTGGTACTATCTCTACTAACCTTTAATGTTTTTCTCCAGAACATTGTCAATAACTGGGTCAATATATTCATCCACATCTTGGAAGAGGAATGGGAAGCCATATTTGATTGCTAGCTCAAGCTGTTTCAAGAAGTCATGGTCATTAAAAGTGCAGACCTACAAAACGAAAAGGAAGTTCATTTGTAAACATCTACTTTGCATGATATGATTTGAAACATTCTCCTACAATTTGAGGACAGAACAGCTAATTTAAAGTATTTGCACCCAAAACTGCACTCATACTGGTCAAGCTTACAGATCTGTCAGTTGCAGTCACCTATGGGAAAAGGTTAAACTGGCCTTAACCTTTAAAAAGTGGCTTTTGAACAAATACCATACATTCATTATTATTATTATTATTATTATTATTATTATTATTATTATTATTATTATTATTATTATTATTATTGCCAAGATTTTTTAATTTTCATTATTCAACAAAATCATAAAATACATGTATATGTTGTCCTTTCCCAAATTTAAGTTTCACACAAGATTATTGTATCCTGCTTACTTTAATCCACTCTATAAATTAAATAATCTCTGACTTAAAATATTGACTGAATTAAATTGGTTTTGTCTACCATGACAAAACATTAATTTCATTAATGACTGACAACTTACATATGACTAAAATAGAGGAATGACTCTTTTGTTGGCCAGCTTTTATAAATTAAGCTTGGAAACAGTGTCCATGCTTCAAAAAACCAATCTGGATTAGCCAGTTGCTCAACTTGCTAAAATCAAAAGACAGTTGTCTTACACAAGTGGTCAGTAATTAATAAAGAATCAAAAGAAGCTATATTTGGCTATTCATTGTGATCCATAAAATGAAATGTCACCTACATATTCAAAAATGTTTTAGATATTGAGTGACTCCTGACCCCAATGAAAAGGGATGTAATGCATATCTCTTCTCAAAATGAATTTTGTTCTCAAACTTGGCCATAATATCTCATTCATGACTGATAATCCCTTGGATTTAAGTTCATTCCACTCCAATTTCTACTGTTACTTAATGATTACTTTTTCCACTTCCGACAAACAAATTGCTTCTACCCTCTTCTGTAAGGAACAAAACTGTCCCACCTTTTGAATCTGATATATACACACACCTTTGAATTAGATAAACCTGAAATACTGACACCTTTAATTTAAAAGAAAAAAGTCATAATGAATTAGACTGACAGTATGATTGAAGTATGGTAAGTACAAGTGAGAGGTTAAATATTTACAGATTAATTCACACAATATTTTTCTCTAAGTAATGCCTTGCTCATCAAACAGAACTTCAATTTACATACTTAGAATAATCAATGCTGATATGCTTAAGTGACTGCATAAGGTAGGGAAAAACAAGTGCTGGTTAGGAAATATCTGACCACTGACCTCAGAAGGCAGGTGGCCATTACACATATGACATAGGTCAGGCTTAGCTGTATAACATAATCCATTTTTGGAGAAAAGTAAAAACAAAAAGCATGTTTTAATGAGACTAAACCTAGTGAATATTAAAATGTATTATTAGGTGAATACAGAATCAAATTTAATGATAATTTCTCACTACTCTTACTTTTAATTAAATACTCATCATACATGTTAGCGCCTCATTCATTTCTTACCTTCAAATTATTGGCTTCCTCTTTCTTCTTGATCCAGTTGAGAGCTTGCTGCTGTGGATCAATACACAGCGGAAAGCGACTTGCCCGGATTGTCAGTATACCATTCTGAATGGACAGTTCATCTGGAGGCAATCCTTCTGATGTCCATCTTTAAAAGGAATTCAAAAATTGTTCAGGTGCATAATGTTGAACTACAGAGTTAATGAGACAAGCAAATCTAGTGAAACCTCCATTAAAGGATACCACATTATAAAGAACACTTGTCCATGGAGGACAATTTCATGAATCACACTGAAATCTTCATATTATTGTTTTTTATATATTAGGAATACACTTTTATTCATAGTGCTATGAATTTCATGAATGCTTAAAATCACAAGTCTTATGACCAGCAAACAATCCTCCATCTGTAAAGATGATAAAATCCCTTTTCTCTCAGATGCAAACATTAAAATTTAAGTACCAAATATACTTGTTCATAAGTCAAGTTCAAATGAAATTGCACATACCCTGATCTACCATCATATACTACACTGGCAGATCAAGGTTCATGCAGTTTTTTAAGAGTAGGTTAGTAAAAGAAAAATCACAGATCTGGCTCTGTTGATGCAAGATGTGATGGCAGATCAGAATCTATTTTTACTGCAAATGTCCATTACTTACAAGCGAGTATGTATAGTACTGATAATGTAATTTTCGGTAAAACCATGAAATTTTATAACCAAGGAAATAAATGAATTCATATTAAAAATGTACTGTAAAAACTTTTTTCCAAATGTCCATTCCCCATACATCACAAAGACAATACAAAATTAATAGCTGTGAACTTTTTCTTTTATAAAATATTGTTACAGATAAACTGCTCTCTTGTGTTTCTTGAAATATGGCAGGACTTTATTTGAAAGAATGTATTTGTCTATCAAGTATAAAACTATCATGTCCCTTTACTGCCCTCCATAAACAGACCACACCTAATGTTCAACATGGTACTCAATGAAAGGTTTAAATATGCAAGACTGACAAATCAATGGCTAGCACTGTATATCAAGCCATAAAAGAGAGTGGGTGAGAGCTGACATTTTGTCACTGACATCAATGATATGACAATGAGTGAAAAAAATAAGGAGTAGACATGAAAATATACATTTATACAAAAAAAAAATATATACATAAAAACAATGAATATTAGCAAATAAAAAACTGCAGTTTACAAAGACAATCATTATTAAAAAATGTTTAAGAAATCTGTCTTTTTCAACTGAAACATGATACAGCAAAATTATATAAACAGCAATGCAAGATATATTATAGCTGGGATATAAGGAAAATAAATCTTTCAAGAGTGTATTTTCTATAAAAATACATACTTGCTAATTTCCACATCATTGGTTAAGAGATCTTCCACTCTGTAGGGATCACTGAGAGGCACTCCTCTCTGTCTCAAATCATTCATCCAGTCTTTGTATACAAGATCATTTCGGAACTCCCAGCTGAAAGCCCCCACATAACTTAGGAAAGCTGAACTGATCAGGCAATCACCCAAAAGCTTGACTCTCTTTTTTTTCAGATCATCCAAATCATTTCCCCATCTGAAGAATAAGCACAAATAAATGACATAAAATCTTCTAATAAGTAAGCCCTTACACACATACTAACATGCACGCACACACACACACACACACACACCTGTTATAAATTAAAGTCTAGTTGCCTAATTACTCTTGTGCTTGCGCTAAAGATAACTAAGAACATTCCCATGAACATTTCAAAACTGGCATATGAAAATTATTAAACATGGTATAATGATATTATTACATATAATCTTTCTATCTTTACAGTACAATTCCAACAAGAGAAGCTATTACTACTGATTTGCACCACAAATGCAATGTGAATGCTGCATCTTAAGTAAGGGTAAACACTTGTTTTTTTAAGAAGTTTCAATTTTATTTAATACTTCTTTTAGTAATGCAAAGCATGCACAAAATATTCCAGATCTCTTTCTTTCTTAATATAATTTTTTGTTCTTGTTTTATTGAATTATGACAGTCTTAGCATTCAGAGTTACTGATGAAATGTACCTGACATTTTCTGATCCTAAGCCAGAGATTAGTTTGTCAGCAGCAATGAGACGACGTTCCATGATTTCTGCTTCCTCCTGGAGCTTCTGCCTCTCAGACATGGCCTCCTCATATTTCTGTCCCAGTTCCTTTAGTTCCTTCTCCAAGGCATTCACTTCATTAGTGATTTTCTCCAGATCACGCTTTGCCTGGAAGTAGTTCCTCTCCAGTTTTGCCACCTATAGTAGGGAAAAAAATAGATCAATGTGGAAAAGGAAAAGAAGAGTTGTTGTAATTAACAATGAAGTCTAATCTCGTGTAATGATTATTAATTCATCTGCTTATCAAACAAAATAAATATAAATTATTTATCAACAGAATTAAAAATCAGATTTATCTCATCTACTCAATGCTTATGCTAGAAATGAAATGCATCTGGATGGTATTATTAGCAAATACCTAATTGCAAGACTTAAACAAACAAAAGTTTATCTAAATTCTAACTCATCTACCAGTATGACAGCATTTTATATATGTGTATAATCAATGACATTATTATATTTAAACCCTGGTGAAAACCACCAAGCTACAAAAAAGTAGCTTTCTCACATAATCACATTGGCAGAGCCAGAGACTCAAACCAATATGAACAGAGATGAAATGGCAGTGATTTGCAACGGACAGTACTATAGACCACATGGCCGCATGGAGCAACAGGAGTTGCATGTATATGCATTGGTACACACATAGAGTTCACACGGCCTCCTTTATTTCCTGAAAAAGCATGGGACTGTTAAAGAATTTCCTGATAATAAATTCATGTAGATGAATTTATTATATTAAAAAAGTTGTGCTTTCATTTTTAACTCAGTAAATTCTTGCTATGAGATTGAAGATAGAAAAGGTACATGTTCAAACCAGTTTTTATGGGATGGTTCTGTTTATGCTGCTTGGTCTGATTCAAAAGAAAAATGACAGAAAGAAAAAAGAATCTGGGTAGCAAAGTGGTCTAAATTGTTTGTCTTTACTGACCATTGCCATCTCACCTCTGTCTGTATGGGTTTTAGTCTTGGGCTCAGACAAATAAGTGGATATATTAGAAACCTTCCCTGCAGCTTTCTGTCAGTTGGTAGTTTTTTCTGGGATTTTCCCATGTTCTTCCCCCACCAGTTATACTGGCTGCCATGCATAGCCTATCAAGTGCTGAAAAATGACATTAAACCCACAACAACAACAACAGTGAAATTTTATGGAAACACAAATATATACAAATAAAAAAATTTCAAATTCTTCTCCAGCCCTGTGAGCAATACACACCTTTTCCCTCTTTGGTTTGATTTCTCTGGCCACATTACAGTAGCCAAGCACAGCCTCCACAAACTTCAACAACCCTGCTCCTGCTCTACTGACACTCCTCATCTCTTCAACATCCATGTCTATCTCCTTTAGTAGACCTAGTCAGGAAAAAAATCAATGGAAACATGAAAGACTTTATAATATAGGAACTATCCACACACTAAATGTATGTATCTGAGTATTTGTTGTAATAATGTGTGTGCATTTCACAATTTTAATTATAGAATGTTTCTGTTCAACACAAATTTTAAAAGTTTTGCAAAATATATCAATCCTCTTATGAGGCATGATACAGAATTAATGGTGATTTTTCCATTTAGCATGTAGGTTGTCTTTTCTTTAATATTCACTGCGACAATAATAAATAACAGAAACACTATTTATTTATTATCTTATTTCTTACTTTTATTTTGATTTAAAAATTGCAAATATGTTTTGACACAACTCAATGACTTATATGAAAGATACATAAATTAAATGCACAAAACCTTTCACAACAAATATTATTAGATTTAATAAGCACTGATTCAGTCCATAAATTAAAACAAATTTAACATAATTATTACTCATAAAATAATATGTGGCCAATACATAAGAGAACCTAGGTCTGTTTCTCGATTTCCAATGAAGCTGAATTGGGTATACAAGTTTTGAGCAGTAGACATATTTCTTCAAGACATAATTTCCCAATTAACTTTTTCTTTTTTTTTTCTCATGATCACCCCATGCTGGATGATAAGACTTTCACAGTTTTACCAAATTTGATTAAATTTTAGTTTAAGCAAGCTTCTTTCATTAATAAGCACAACATGCCTACGGTAAAGTTACAAGGCCATGGCAGCAATACTACGACTGGTCAGTGAGCGCTTACTCTTTGTGGCCTGGGTTTGTTTCTGTGTAATGCCATCCACGTCCATCCTGGTCAGGGACTGCAGAAAGTTGGCTTCTGACATCATGGCCTTTGCTGACTTCCATGACACTTCACGGATACCACGCAAGATTACAACACACTCACATATAGTTTGTACTGCTTTTGGTGGCTTGGCAAAGGATCTATTGTGAGAAAAGTATAGAAGAGTTGTAATAATTTAATGAACTTACTGTATATACTTACATATAAATCAGACCAAACTGCACAGTCCCAAATCTATTACTGCATACTGTACTGCCAGTTCTGGGTCTAAGCTTTTTATTAAGGGCAATCAGTAGAACAAACACAGACCTGGATCTGCTTGCACATTATACTAAAGCAGATAAGGGTTAGTATGTTGTTGGTATTTAAACCCTTACTCTTAATAACATCTCAAAGACCAGATAATAAATTCTTAAGTCCCTGTTATGCAATAGCAGATATCAACATAAAAAGTCTTATCCTGAAAGTTACATCCTTTCTGAGCAACAATTACAGGCCATATTAAAAATAAAAGAAACCCTGAAATCCAATTTTGAGTTTATCAGTCTATATGCAACATAGTAAAGATAAGATTGCAATTTAAAATAGTGCTATATTTCTATATACATGACCATTCATATTGTAAAATATTTTGACCTCATAATCAAACATTTTTAACCTTTAGGTTTGGTCAGGTTTGACGGAAAACTTTGAAATGTTTTTTCTTTTGTTATCCTAAACTGAGGATACAAGGTTTGCAACTAATAAGGACTTTTTCATTGCAGCTGCTACAATGTGTTTGTATATATTCCTGTGTTTGAAGTCAAGGTATTGTGTCAGAATGTTATATACTAATTAAGCTGCACTGGTAATGACAGCTTTAAAACTTATGTGAGCCAGTTGAGCTCAAGATAATCTCACAAGCCACATTTACATGTTTTTAAAATGTTTACAAAGAAAACTTCATTAACATGAATCCACTGGTAAATATGATATACTGTAATAAATCAGATCTCAGATCTTTAATTTCTGGTGATGAACTTCAGCAAAATTCTTTGGCATTAATTTACATTCATCAATATTCTATTCACAATCAAATATGTTGATTCCTATTTGAAATTATTGATAAAGTACATTTTAAAATAAATGGGATGAATTTTTTTACTAATGTAATACAAAAGCATATACTGATGGTTATTGTTTCCCAAAGAAGTACAATATCTAAATGAAATATATTACATGTACATAAAATTAAATGAACACAACTGTGAATGGCATGTTTCACACTCACCTGATGTGTAACAGTCCTCTATCTAGGCAACAGTAGGGTGTGGTTGACTGAAAATTATAGACCAACAGGTCTCAACAACCATAATGTCTGACCAAGGTATGAAGTCTTGAAGTAAACTTACAGTGCAGAGCCATTATTTTTTTTATTAGACTTACCATGTCCTTGACATTTAACTGTCAGACCCCAATTCTATAATTTACTTTATTATCTTAAGTTTATACAATCAATGAAGTTTAATATATATTAACTTAGTCTAGAATTAAAGTTCTATTCTGGAAAGCCATAGTGACCATGACATTCTGAATTCAAAATGAATAGGCCTTTCCATACTTAAAGACTTCACAAACTCTGGTCACATTATATGGTCTGGAACTGATTGTGTTATGAAAAAAAAACATTTTCTTTCTCAGTCAGTGATCATGATCTTTGACCATTGACTCTAAAATCAATTGGGTTTATCTCCCCTTTTCAATCATCATGTTAAGTCATCAACAAACTCTGGTAAAGATAAATGGTCAAGAACTGAAATTTTTGTGCAGAAAAAAGTTTTCTTTTTTCAGTATCAGCAGCCTTGACCATTGAACTTTTGACCAAAGAATCAATATGAATTCTTCTCTACCCAGAGCATAAGCCATCCTGAAAGTCTGGTCCAAAACCTGTGATGAAGAACTAATGTTATTGTGCTGAAATGATCTTCTCTTTCAGTCACAGTGAACTTAACATTACGATCTTTGTCCCTAAAATCAACAGGCTTCTTTCCTACCCTAAGTGCAAGCCATCCAAAAGGTATCATTTATGATGTAGAACTAATGTCATTGTAAAATAAAATGACTTGACCTTTGACACTTTTTTACTCTGAAATCAAAAGGCTTCATTCTTAACCCAAGTGCAAGTGAACCACAAAGTTTGGTAACTGCATAAGGTGCAGAACTTGAGTTTAGTGAAGAAATGAAATAGGGAACAGACAGACAGACAGATGGATAGAAAACATCACAACATAATAAGCTCTGCCTCAAGGCAGGTGTATAAATGCATAATGTTTGCTTAAATTTTCAAAATTTCATTAATCAACAAATTTCAGGTTTTGAAAATATAAAGTCAGTTTTATTAAAATTCAAAATGTCATTAATCAACAAATTTTAGGTTTTGAAAATGGAAATGATAAAAGAAAGTGTTTAACATGTGTATAAAGTATAAATCAGCTACACATGGTTGATAAACTTCATTACAAGAGTAGGGTTCAATTTAAGTGAACCAATGCTGACACAGAATAGATAAACAGCAACAGCAGCATTTCAGTTATCATACCTGATTTCAGTGACATCCGACTTGTTAAGGTCATCAAGGGCCAGTCTAGCTGCTTCTAGGGCAGGCAACGCTTCAGCCAGGGCATCCTCAGCCTCTTTCTGAAAGACAAGTACAAAGGAATTGGAATGAGTTATTACTGTCATAATACGAAGAAAAATACCATTTCAACCATCAAATGTCAACTCAAAGAAAGAAAATGGCTATTTTTTGCAATTCCAAATTGAAAAATGATTCTAGCTTTTAAGCACAAGTATCATTCAAAACTTTCAATAGCTATATGCCAGCAGGAAAAAAAGATGCATTTCTATTATTTTGTTTGACCCTGAGATAAATTCAACCATTTGGATATTTGGTAAAATTGTTGATAAAAAAACTTCATCATTTAGAGGTTCAAGTAATAATTACAGATTCAAATTTGAATTACAAAGTCTTTCTCTTGCTGCAAACTTGTTGATCTTGCTTAAACATTTGCTTCTAAGGATGACTATAAGAAATACATTTTCTGGGATATTAATTTATAGTAATCAGTATATTTATTACTGATAAATTTTTTCGATGAAAAGTAGGCCAACACATTCTGCAACACATGGAGGGGATGTTTTGCAATATTGTATTTTTCTATTAAAAAATATTAATAACAATTCAAGGACAAAGTCAGTATGTTTTAGAGAAAATCAATTTTATGGATGATTAGTATGTAAGGTGCAGTAAGCTTTCAACCATTCATCCCATTATTTTTATCAGAAATACACATATACAATACCTTTTCTACTTCTATGACTTTAGATTGCTCTTCTATTTCTTTTCCCTTGGCTTCTGCTAGCTTTTTCTTTTCTGTGGCTCTAGTTGTACCAGATGAAATTTCCGCCAGAAGTTTCTCACAGGCTGCTGTTTTCTCTGTTACAGCAACTTTCTGGACTGCAAGCTTAGCATTTAGTACTGCAAGTTGTTCACTAGCCTCTGCAATTTTTTGTAGCCCACCAGCTAAACGCTCACACTGTTGTGGAAAACAAATCTTATCACACTGCAAACTTTTGTTGAATCAGTTTCCCTCAAATGGAAACATACTCTGACACAAACCATAATAAAAAATATTAGAGACCATGACCAAACAATAAATACAGATTATTTTTAAATGACATTTTTCCAAAAAATTCAATTCATTCTGCAGCATGCTGTGTGTTAAAGTTGTTCATTAAGTTATCCTGAATAACTTGCCAAAACTGAAGTTTTTAGATGGAGATAAAAGTCAACTACAGTATCCACTAATTTCTTGTCAACCATAGTCAACCATACAATCTCCTCTCTGCTAAAACCAAGTATTGCAGTGGAATAATGAAAGCACCTGCACTGCATATTCAAGATCCAAATCGTATTTGTTTTTTGCTTTTAATTTGCATTTTAATGATCCAAAGTTAAAACACCTGGCACAGACAAACTTAACTGCCCTTACTGGTTGGTTTTATTTACTAGTTTTTTGCTTTCCTGTATGTTTTGAAGTTCATCCAACATTGTGAAACTCATTTACCACTCTTCACATCACCTGTGCCTTCAAAGTTAAATATCAATGGCTGAAACTTAATGAACATCACTTTTTTAAACTAACCTGTGCAAGAATAGATTTATCCTTTTCTTCTAGTAACTTCAGATAGGTGTTGATGAAATCCAAGTAATTTTTAGGTGTGACATAGTTGTTTCTCCTCAGTCTTTGTGCAAAGAGTTTGCTGTAAGTCCCTACACTGGTGTGTACTAACACAATATGGCTAACAACAGCTTCACGGAAGTTTTCTGGTATAAGTTGATTCTGGAAGCAAGCATGAACAAATATTTATCAAGAAATTGCAACTTCTTTAAGTGATTTTCTAACCTAGACATGTGAGTTAAAGAGAGTTTATGAAATACTGCTACCATTCCCAAATGATAAAAAGTGTAAATACAACGCTGACAAAAAAGGGGAGATTAATCTAAAGGTACTAACCTGGCAAAGCTGAATCATCATGTCACACTAACTCTCGTCATGACACAAAAAGATACCAAGTTCATGAAAATATCACAAACAATTCTGGAAATAATAACCAGACAAATGAGCTGAAATGTATATGGACATAACTGATTAGAGAATTGAGATGTCTTAAAATGCTGGTGAAATATGACTCCAATTTGTAGATAACACAATATTTAGCCTTAATACAAAAACATACAAAATTTCATGATAAATCTGTAAGGTCTAAAGAGATATTAAGTAAAGAAAAGTTCAACAGACAGCTGACTCAAGTATACTCCAGACCCAAAACTTTGTGACTGTATAATACTGTTTCATTAACATCTTGTGACATTTATCAGACAAAAAGTTAATGGAAATCAGTTAACTTTTATTTATAGCTTATGAAAGAATTATAAACATGACAACACTCGATATTAACTTGAACAGCAAATAAAACATATGGGGAAAAATGCATCTTCCAACTTAGTAGTTAAATGATACCAATTAATGGTAAAATTATTAATAAGAAAATGTATTAAAAAATTTGTACCAAACATTTATGATCATAAACACTTTTAAATAAAGCAAATATGAAGTGCTACAAGATAAAGGATAAAAGGAATAACTGCTTAAATTCTATACAAAATAAAAAGTAAAGATAAAAATCATTCAAAAATTATCAATTACTTGGCATCAGGGCCTTTCTTTCAGTACCATAAGTTGTATTGATCTACAAGCATACCAACAAAGTAATCTATGTACATTTAACCAGCTAAAAAAATGTCTTTGATTCTATTAAAACAAGCTCAAATATAGAACTTCTAAACAACTAGCTAATTACCTTTGCTTTTCAAATTTTCATTAGAAATTTAACCCATGTGAAGCACAATGTTTCAAAGTGGAAAATGTTAGTTATAGGAATAACACAAGAAATTAATCCATATGACGAGGAAAGTACCTGCCAAATGGTCTGTTTAAAGAAATGATGGTTTCATATGCAAAGCCAAACAACTGATTTGAACTAGGACAAAACCTCGGCAAGACATACATGAACAAGGCTTAAAGTGAACTCATTCTAGATCTTCATATTAAGACACTAACAAAACTTAATTCTATGAAACCCTGCAAAAGTTATCAAGCAGAAACAAAATTCCTGATGAAGATGAACTTTATGTGAAACAGAAATCATAACCCCAATAAAATCTCATTTAAATAAGTCCACTTAAATATTATTCCTAAAATGAAATGTAACATAATCTATATGAGGATAATGGAGATGAACTGTGTACACCCCATATAAAACTACAGGAACATTTCAGGTGTATAGGTTAAGAATGCCGAGAGCCAAGCGACATTGTGCCATACTAAACACAAATGGAACTTGATACATGCATACTTACATCAGGGGATATGAACACACTTGCAACAGCATACAGAGCCTGCTCTGGCCAGGGGAAGAACCAATCAATATTTGCATTGTTCACCATGCCTAAAATGCAGAAAATAAAGAGGAAAAATAGTCCTAAAAACCATATGACCCTGTCTCATTGCAGAAGCAATAGATAACATAGGTATTTAAATTAGGTTCACAATTAACCCAGATACATTAAAACAAAACATTAAAGAAACGACAATCTTATTATAGTCTATAACAATATCAACGAATTCCACATGCGTATTTTTAGTACCATATATTTATGAATAAATATTGTAATGCCATATTCTTACAGTCAAAATGAATGTCATTTTATTATGATACCCTGATTGGTTTTGTTGCTTCTGATCATTCAGCAGCTTCATAAGGCATAATAAAGTTTACATTTTCATGAAAGAAATCTTTGTTTAATAAGTAATCATGTTTATCCAGCATATAAATCTATATTTGAGAGAAAAATATAGAACTCTAAAAGAGCTGACTGCATAACATATTATGCTTAAGTAATATATTTTTAAAAAAAATAAATATGATGGGTATAAAAACTTATATTAATTCAGACATTATTCCAAGATGTAAATATATACCAAAACATTTATATAACTTTACTGCTTTCTGATTCCTGAAGATCTGTTACACATGCTTGAAATTCAATCAACTCACTGATTTAGTGCATACAACCAAAGTAAATTTTAGCACATTTCTGATAACTCAATCATTTCATAATTCTTTTGTGAATAATGCAGTACAAATTGATCATGTGTGAGTTACCTGGGAAGTTCCTGCATCGAGTTCTGAGGGTATCTCCAACAGGTGACATGGCCAACACAACATGAAGATTATTGGCACACTTGGTGACAAAGTACTGCCAGATACTCTCCCTTGCATGTCCACTTCCAGCAGCCATAGCCTCATTCCGGATCTGATTAGAAAGATCAAGATGTACAGTTAAAAAGAGTAGACTGCATACTAAAAAAAAGTTGAAATCAACCTAAAAGCAAACTTATGATAGTCATATCACATATTGCCTTCTCACAGATGTCCATATAATCATTTTGACCTGCAATGATGTAGGTCTTTGCTCTATTGGCCTGCCCACAGCTTGAAATTCCTCCATGCAAACCTAGGTACCAAATCTGATGACTACTCACATCCCATATTCTAATAATAAAGTGCAACATGAATGCCAGTACCATGCCTTTGTGGAGCTATCAACTGTCTTTAAGAAAGTACTTCAAGGCTGAGATTAAAAATGAACTAAATGGTTCAGGTAATTTTGAATTCCAGCTCCTTATTATACTGACACATCTTATATTAAACAAGTTTCATTTCCTATTCAAAGATCAACTCTTATAAGCTCTTGTCTTGGCCTACATTAACAAGATTAAACATTCATACCCCTATCAATATTTCACTGTATTTGCAAAGGATGAAACAAAATTTTTAAAATTCTATGTGGTTTTCACATATCACATATGTAAACCCTTAACAACATTTCTCAAGTATTCTAGATTGCCCATTTACACAGTTGTCTTACAGATGACCATTACAATAAGAGACAAATGAAAACTGAAAAGAACAGTGTCATAATCACTAAATCTTGCCATCTCAGCTCATGGATTTTACATGTCAGCACTAAAATGTAGAATAAATACTACTACCAAGAACACTGAGATACAAAGCAAATATACCACTACAGTGAATGCAGAGATACCAAATAAATATACTACCGCTGTGCAATGCATAATCACACATGCCATCATGGCTGACTTGGTACAATTAACACTTACAGATCCAATGATGCCTTCTTTCTCATCATCTGGGTATAAAGCTGGTACCATCCCTGATGTCAGCATGTTGTTAATCAACTCCAGGAATCCTGTAGGCAACACAAACACAATATACACATATTTAACCATACATGCAATATATAAATTAAACAAGGTAAGTAATTTTACTACTAAAACATCTATATCTTAATGTCTGGAGCATTCCTTTAAACTTTAAAACATTCATTAATATTGTTGATTTTATACTATTTTTAATTCTCAATAATTCTTTTTTCACTTGACAATCAGCATCTGCAATTGCAAAAATGGGACTAATGATATACCTAAATTAGGAAGTAATGGTATGAGTGAGGTCAGGTTGTTGATATATTTCAAGATAAGCTAAACATTCATTTGCTGCCTGAAATAAACCAATAGCAATGTTTTGAAGCAACTTGTCATCTAAATGCATTTTAATTATTTAATTATTTTAATTATTTAATTATTTAATTATTTGCTTCAGCATAAAGATTTCATTTTATTGCAGTAATATCATTCATATATGTAAGGTGTCAACAGAAATTGATATATAAAAAAAGTCTTTTAGGGATTGTTTCACTGTATTAAACATCACAGTCTTGCAAAATGAAGAAACAATATAATCACATAACCTTAAGTTAACACTGCTATTACAAACAAAGCCAACTATGTACTACAGGAATAGGAAAAATATATTTCTTTCACCTACCCTCTTCAGCTACATGTTGATCTGTAAACAAAAAGACTGTCTTCTTATTCTCCATTCCAAGTTTGTTGTACAGAATCTTTAGATCGTCACGGAATGATGATTCATTGTAGCCGCGGCTTAACTGGATCTCAAAAATCTCACATCCTGCAGCAAAAGAAGCAAGTTTACACAGACTTTGTTTTCCACTCCCACCAACACCAACAAGAAGGGCATGACCTTGATCCATTCTGATCACACGGTGTATCCTCGTCAAGTGATCCAAAGCATCATCAAACAGAACAATATTCATGGGAGTGTGACTGTCATTGTACTCTTCTGCAATCTGCCAAAAAAGTACTACCTTTGAAGATACCATGCCATTTTATTGATATCACCTTATTTACATTACATTTTCATGCATTCACAAGATGTTATTCAGCTAGCATAATCTTCCTAACATAGAGAAACTATGCTCCAGTATCTGATAATAGACTTGGAGTTTCAGTTTACCACCTCTGCCCAAATTAAGTTTCCATATTTTTAAGTATTTCATCTTGTCTCTGACAGTTTGATTCATCAAGATTTATATAAACTTATGAGCTGCATGAAACAGATCCATGTGGCTATACACCATAACTGACACCCATGGGAGTTGAAGCTGGTACAGTTTATATGAGAAAAAATAATACTCTAATTTATTTATAACTAATATGATCCCATTTCTACGGAATAGTCTTAGAGTGTGAAAACAAGAAGGTTCTTTTCTGATAAAATAGAAAATTTTGCATAATGATCAATAGTCTTGTGACCCTGTCTGCATATCATAAAATAATAAGCTTTTTTTATTCAATGATCTATGAAAAAGCCAGCACTACTGATTATTTGTATAAATTTTTTTCTGATATCAAGCTTTGTAGCAAGCCTAATGGCTCTCTGATTTGAAAATTTCAACTTCTTGATTAATTCCAAAAACAGTTGCTGTGAGAATATATGAAATCAAGTCTATGCAATTCACTATTGCTGTATCACATTTTCACAGTTAATCACAAAAGTTCCATGATGAAGCCAAACAGGATACTGCCTACCTCCTGAAAAAGTGCTTTTGCTGCCTCAAAGTCCTGTATGTCCTCATACAGTCGTGGTTCGGACTCCTCAAGTGCTGTCCTATAATCTCCATACAGTAATGGATCACGCATCACAAAATCCAGGTGAGGCTTGAAGTTCTCATCAATAAGCAGCTTAATGGAGTCCTATGTATAAAAAACAGAACTAATGGTATTTGTTATTTTAAAAAATTAGCATAATTTAAAGACATATCAGTATTAACTGTTTTATGATGATTCTGAATTCAACTAAATAACTCTAGGATTAAGAAAATAGTATATTTTCCAATTGAAACATTTTATGATAATAAATGTACATTTGTCTCCATAACTTACTTATGTTCATTTTGAACCTAATCTATTTTACCATTTTCAACCTCTTGAGAGTTTTAATTACCATACTGTTTTTCAGTCATGTAAAGGACAATCATCCAAATGTATTAGAAGAGTACTGTCTACATTATACTGTATTCTTTAGTTAAATAAAATACTGTCTTAAAACTTCGGGGAAAATTCCATAAAGAAATTCAAGATAAAATTCTGTGAATAGTGGTCTGTGATTAATTAATGTGTTTCTTCTACTCACAGTTCAACGCAGACTCACCAATGAATTGTGAAAACTGATTAATACATCGGCATGCCTTTCACAAACACCTAGAATGTTCAGCAATAACATGATTTGTGTCAGGAATAGTACTAAAAATCAAATCAAAAAAGTAACAGCAGGTCAAATATTGAATTAAGTTATATATTAACAGACTTTTTTCTTTAGGTTAGTGATGCTCATATCTCCAAAACTCATTAAACAAATATAAATTAAATTAAAATTCTAAAATGCTTAAACTAAAATATTTTAGTAAAGAAAGGCTCTTGTAGTCTGACATCATACATTGACCAGCTCTTTGTCCGTGTCATTGATAAGCCGGTCTCCAATCACTCGTTGGCACTCATTTCTCCATACTCGTAAAAACTGCTCAATCTTGCTGAAGCGATCAGTAGTTGTCAGACACATGCCCTGGTAGATTCGAGACAAATCTCGGAGATTGAAGATGTAATGGAACTTGGATGGTGTGGGAGGAAGATCCTTCACAATTGTGCTGCAAAAAATAAAAACAGCAAATCAGCCCTGGTATTTACCACTGCTTGCAACCTCAGATTAATAGAAAACATGGATGTCCAACCACACAACCTGACAAATTACCTACAGGTAATGCATAACAAAGGTGAGAAAGACAGAAGGATGTACAATGTCCTACCTGTGTTCTGGTTATAAAAATGTACTGCTGCTACAAATTTTGAAAGATAACCAACATAATAATTATACCAATCTCTGCAATGATGAAAGTCTACAGTAGACAAAAGCCTGCATAGATGTGAATATACAAAATAACTAAATTCACAGAAATTATATAGTATTCCTACTTTTTTCTACAATGTACAAGCATAATAGCTCTGAAGCCCAAATGCTACCATTTATCATAAATTCTACCATTTTCCTAATCTAACTCAAGTTTTGAAGAAATGGAAAAATAATTTGTTAAAAATACTATCTGACATAAACTGCAATTTGAAATAATTAAGATGTTAGGTTTTAATGATGTTCAAATATTCAGTTTAAAATTAAGAGATGCCATCCTTTAATTCAGTCACTGATGTAACTCATTCATTTAAAACCATTTCTGGAGTGCCCCAAAAGTAGTAATGTGATACAATCGACAAATTTCCTTAGTTACTAATCAAATAACATTTGTACACACACGGATTTGAGAAGGAATGAAGAGAGGCAGGCCCACTTTTTTAAAGTGGATCTAAGAAATAAACACATGCATTAGATAAAAAAAGATTTGATTGAATATTGGTGATCATCTAGGGCACTGGAATATACACCAAAATGAGAACTTCGGCTGAAGACAATCCAATAGTGTGTAGTGTTTACTGCTTATGTATGGGGAAACTGTGCTAAATCTGAGCTTGATAGGATTTACAAACTTCAGAAACAAGCAGCACACATAATTTTAGATGCATCTATTGATCATCCCTCAAAAGCATTGTTTACAGAACTCAAATGGTTCACAATATATGAAAGGATAGATTTTTACCAGGCAGTTCTTTTATATAAATGTCTACATGGAATTTCACCAGAGTATTTTCAGGACTTATTCAGGCCTTTTTCAACACAATACCAGTTGAGATTAATATTACATGGAAACCTTCAAGCACCAAAACCAAGAACAGAAATTTAAAAAGAGCTTCCAATACTCTGGTACAGTTCTGTGGAACAAGCTTCCACTGCATGTAAAATCTGCTGAAAATATTAGAGTCTTTAAAAAGAGATATTGTGAACATGTATATGTTTCTAGTAGATAATGGAATTTAATATTTTAATACTAAATATGTTAAACAGTAATTATTGATATCTTCATATAATGTGCATTGTTGTACTCTCCTTAAGAGGGCCTCAAGGAAGAATAGTCCTTAACTAAAGAGGCACCCTCTATAAATAAAGCATTATTATTATTAATAGTAGTAGTAGTATAATTATTATTATTATTATTATTATTATTATTATTATTATTATTATTATTATTATTATTATTATTATTACAAAAGTCATGTCATTAAATCTTGTGTGCCAGCTTTTGACTGAAATTAACCCATGGATTTCGTTGACAAGCACTGAATTAATTTCTACACCTGTGGAAAATATCAGGATATCTCAGTTCGAGGGCGAAATTACATGGGTCATAACATGAGCAAACATCAGTATTATTTGGTTTTAATGGAATCCAATGATGGTTAAGACCAATATCTTTCAAGATTCAGTATTATTCAGATGAATTGGCATATACTACTTTCTGCATGTAACTGTGGCATTGGGGCTATAAAGGGAACAAACACATGTTGTAATACCTCTACAGGCGACAAATTTAATAACTGATACATAATAAATTGATTAATTTTATTTTCTTACACTGTATGCAAGTAAACAAGAAAATTTTAAAAGGTTATATAAACAGTTTACAGTAATTTAAACTTTTGTGCGATTTTTATTTTTAAGGTAGCTTTAAAAAATTTTCAGTCATATTGCTACAATGTCTGCAGTGTGGCAGTTTATAGTGATGTCTAGCATTGAAGTGTCATGCTGCATACATGTAGCATGATGTCCCACCCAGTCACATTATCCTGACACCAGGCCGACCAGTCCTAACACTGACCTCTTAATGCTGAGTGCCTAGCAAGGCAGCTGTTAGTACCATTTCTTTTAGTCTTTGATATAATTTGGCCTGGGATCGAACCTGCAACCTTCCACATCTGAGGCAGTCACTCTAACCACTTAAGCCACTGGAGCAAGTTTAAAACCTCTTGGTACATTCATAAATCTGCGTTTTGCAGAAATAATAATGTATTTTATGTTATGAATGCAAAACAAACAAGTTCTTCTTGAATAAATTGACATTCTTATGGTTGCAAAAATATCCAAGATTCCAATGCAAGACCATTTCTCATTTTAACTGCTGAGTGTTTAAACCATCTTTAAAATTCTTCAGCAATAAAAATATTTTCAAAATTGGCACTTTGGTGATCATTTTGTATGTAATGGCCACCATTTTGATTTAGGTAAGTATGTATGCAGGACTATTTTATAACACAATAGTGGCTTTTATAGTGATAATTAAAGTTGCATGTTTCTAAAATGTAAAAGTGAACTGCAAACAAATTTGAGGAAAATAAACCCTTAAAATAAATGTAACCATGAAGTAAAAGAAACAAAATATAATTTGCAAATGGTAATATTCTGTAAAACGTACATCACATAAAAGATAGAAGTAACGCAAGTAAAATCCATAAAAGATCTGGTCAACAATTATTATTTAAACTGCATTCATTCAGAAAATCATAGTACATCATCAGGAAGTTGACATGAAAATGCTTTTGTCACACAGGGTGGAAGTTGACAAACTTGATAGTAGCAGGCTTGATGTTCTTAAATCTGTGCAGTGTTCATTCCAAATATTTTGCCATGCTGATTTGTAAAAAGCCGAAAAAGATTGTCATAGTCTTTGGGAGAAAATCCGTTACAATATGATCACCAGAAATAGCGATAACAAAATTTTGATGAAGGCCATCATGGCAGCCATACTGGACTTATGAGTGGTACCATTTTCCTTCTGGAATAAACAGATATCATAAAAAGTCATCATGTGAAAGGCACATCTTGATATGGCCAGCCATCAGCATGGATAGCAAGATGTTCAAGATGTCCAAAATGGAGGCCATACTGAATGTTTGAGTAGCATCACTTTCATTTAGGACAAATTAAACATTATAAGAAATCTTCTGGTGAAAATCCATGTCTAAATGTTTTTTTTATGAGACAGAGCAATGAAAATAAATTAAAGACAGTTGCCATAGGAACCAAATTAGATGTCAGATTCATACCATATATATTTATGCCAAAAAATATATCATCCGAAATCTTCTGGTGTAGATATGTCCATCTATCTAGGTGTAGTAGTTTTGATAAACATTTTCAAGGCGCCTGCCATAGAGGCTTTATTGGAGGTCAGATTAGTACCATTTGCATTCAGGACCAAAAAGCCATCACAAGAAGTCTTATGGCGAATACTGTATGACAATATAACCTTTTGTTTTAGAGGATAAGCAATAGCAAATTTTCAAGATGGCTGCCATTTCAGTCATATCTGATGTCTTATCAGCACCATTTTCATGTAAGCCCAACTAGACATCATAAGAAGTCTTCCTGTAAAACCCAATGCTGATAGTGATAAGTAGATTAGTAAAATGGTAACTGTTGTGGCCATATTGGATGTCCAAGCAGCACATTTTCATTTAGAACTAACTTGACCTTGGGATCGATGTATTGTAAAGTTTCCTGGCAATCCTCAAAGTAGTTTAAAAATAGTAATAACAAGCCTGTACTAGCAGATGGAAAATGGATAAGATATCTTCCTAAGCTCTTCTGGTTTATGACCTGTAATGGTACAGTTAAAATCATTTAAACATTTGAATTGCATATCCTAAGTGACCAAATATTGAAGTGGGTACCTGTAGAGTGACATGGTCATCTTTGTAATGCTGGACACACAATCCTGGATATCCTTGGTCATGGACTGAGTATGACCACTCAAGATGGAATTGTAGATGTGAAACAGTGATTCATCAGATGGGAAAGTCATATTGTAGCAGCTAAAGAGGGAGACAAATCGTGGGTCAGTCTCATTACGGCCACCACCTGCTTTGCCCATAGCAGCCATGTAGCCCATATCCTTCATGTTTTTCCAGTTCAAGTCCTTGCCACGGTCATAAACACCTCCACGCTCAAGCAGCAACTTCAACAAAGCAATAGGTTGCTGGGTTCCATACTTATCAACCTGTTTGTGCAATAATAAAAAACAAAATTACTGCATCTGAAGTAAAACCCTTTAAGGAAATTTTTTAAAAATATTTCTAATTACATTCAAATCAAAGCTTTCAAAACAAATTGAAATAGTAGTTCCTGCCCAATATCTAATTATAACAGATATCAGTTTCATACAGGTCAGTTTAAAAAAAGTAGTTTAGTTACAATGGATTTATTCATCTGAAAGAAAATGTAACTTTTATACCATATATTGATGTACTACTGATCATTGTTAAGTATTATTTACCATCATCCTGCATTAGGAGTTTATTTGGAAACTTCAAGCTTATGATAGCTATGAGTCAATTGTCACCATATGATAGAAGAATAATGAGTAACATCCAGTTCAAAAATGTTTTCCTTTCTTGAATGCACAATAAAAATTGGATATATAAAGAAGCATGGCACAGCTGTGTCCATGTCAATCATGAACTAAAATTATATTCATTTCATTTTGAAGAATGAATAAATCTTCAATCCTTTTTTACTTTCTTAATCATTTAATTGTCAGAAATACAATCAATCTAAGTCACACAATAAGATCTAAATCTTAATCAAACTCTCAAATTTTCTGAAATTTCACTGTGCTAACAAGACATTTGGTAAGAACATACTATTTTTTTTAACAATACACCATTTTATCACAATCTTGTCAAAAAAAGTAAACATTAGCTCCAGTGTGACAAAGCTCACAAAGTCAAATATAGTTAATGTTGGGCAGTTTTACAAAATCTAAAAATATAATCCAGCAATGAAAACAAAATTCACCCCTTCCCCCATCCAGAAATATGACTATGCATGACAAACCTGTGGCATGTTCATGTCATCAATGAAGATCAGAAGCCTTCTGCCTGGCGGTGGGCCATATGTGTCCTTGGTCCTCTTCTCCACATTGGCTTCCAAGTTCCGCTGTACATCAAGTGAGGAAGTTCGGCTGGAGAAATTCATGTTGAGCAACAGCTGCAAAGCAAACTCAGTTTAGTCACAACTGACATAATCAAGACTTATCTTTGACATGCTTGAGTGATTTTAACTTCAGAACTTTATTAAGAAGCAAATCAAACTTGCTATTCTTGAAGAAATACAGAAATAAGGTCTCCAAAATAACCATAATTTTCCAGGAATATATATATATAAGATGGTTGGTAATTTTTATAAATGGCACTTTACAATATGTCATGCATGGTGCAGAAGTTCACCTTCATTAAAAACATGACATTGCAAGAGAACTATTACTTACATACAATATCCCACACAACATTATGGTTATATGGCTGAAAATTGTTAATTATTTGTGATACTCCATTTCAACTCTTGATTTTTATTTTTTTCTTAGCTTTGTTTTTGCTGGCAAATACTGTATTCCAAACCTTATTCATAACTTTAAGAACTTGTTCATGGGTACTAAAGCAAATTCATGTAAAAAGCTTCTGTTTGAAAACGACAATGGAAGCCGTATATACAAAAAGTTTTTGAACATTGCTCTATCCTATAATAACGAAAATTTATTTACATAATTCCACTTACATGGCTTTCTGAGTCCAGTGTACGTAGGAAGTTGGCAATAGTGGCCGTCTTGGAGGTACCAGTCTCTCCAATAAGCACAACAGGGCGCTTAATGCGTACCATCATTGTCAAAAGCCATGTTGCTCTCACTGTATCTACAGTGGGCACAAGAATCTGGTTATACTTCATCTCTGGCTTATGCACATATTTTGGAACAAGCTTTATCCATGGCACCCACTTTGCCTCTTCTATGTTCCAGAAATATTCATATAGAGTTGGTTGTGCTGTCGGTATCTCACCAGCTTTAGCAAAGGTCTTGTCATCATCTGACACATTTTGCATGGAGGCCAAATATTTCACCTGAGCATCAAATTTGATGCGACCATCCTCAAGAAGACAAGCACCAATGGACCAGGTTAGAGCTTCTTGGAACAAGGCTTCCAATTCTGCTGGGTCACTCAGTTCTTTCTCCAACAGGGCATCAAGTGTATTGGCTAGTTGTGTTACCTGCAAATTTAACATTAATAAATCTGTCCGTCTAGAAGAATCCTTTCAGAATAGACCAACATGAAAAAATGTGAAACATGCTTTATGTTTGCATTCTTTAGAGTGTAAATATTTCGCCTCTGATTCACGTTATAAAGTAAACTGTAAGTTCAAAGGTAGATTTGCCTAAGAGAAAACTCAAAATCCTAAGTCAACAGGAATCAACCCATTTACCAGTAATTAAGAATATAAAGAAAGTACTAAAATATTTACAGTATTGAAGAGTGATATAGCATTAAATTTGTCAATGGTATCAAATAATAATGCTTTCAAACATAAAAATAAAATTTTTAAATTTTTAAAAAATTACCCTTTGTTATTTATTTATACAGACTGAGTATATCTCTTGATGTTAGTACTTTGATATTAGGACTGTTCACTGTGTATATTATGATAATACTTTGGTATTAGGACTGTTCATTGACTGATCATGTATAATATGATAATACTTTGGTATTAGGACTGTTCATTGACTGATCATGTATAATATAATAATTTGATATTAGGACTGTTCATTGACTGATCATGTATAATATGATAATTTGGTATTAGGACTGTTCATTGACTGATCATGTATATATAATACGATAATACTTTGGTTTTGGGACTATTCATTGAGTTATCGTGTTTAATATGACAGTAAATTTATATTAGGCATATTCACTGATTTATCATGTATAATATTATATAGGTCTTCTAATAATCTGCAAGAAAAATATCTTCAATACTTCAAGTGTACAGCTGAGTAATGTGTGAGAATTTGGATGAAAACTTTTACATACCATATTTAGGTTCGTCAGGGGTAAAATAGTCTTCATCTTTTCTCCCTGTCGGCCATCTAAAATGCCCTCAATCACCATATCGATCAACGTTGGTACATATTTCTCATACAAACGGTGTAAATCATCTCGCTCACTCTTGCTCTGCCTTGTGTTGACCCATTTCTCCCAGAAGGGCTTATAACCCAAATTCTTTGGGTCTACATACACCATTCCACATCTGGATACAGTGGCTGGGGAGGCGTACTGAAGATCAAACACCTACAAAAAGAAATTATGTTAACTTTGCATCCTCAATTCAAGGATAAAGCAACAAAATAAAAAAAAAACAAATGGCATGTACACATAAATTTTTGTGATCTTGCAAACTTTAATGTGTTCATAATAAACTCATTTTGCTAAAATCATTCAACTGTCATGTATATATCTGAAAGATGACTAAAAAATACAGAGCACAGAATGACAATGTTTTTGTCTTACAGGGTTTTTAATTGTAAGAGCAACTAAATTATAAACTTATTTGAATTGTTGGTATCTACAAAAACTTAAAGCTAACTACAGTCAGCATGCCAAAACCGTTCAACAGCTTTCTGATAACTTGCTCTATACTTCCAGATGTATCATTATACCAAGTCACATGATTCTGAGTAAACTGTACCCGATAATCTGACTGCATAATAAACTTTCAATACCAAGGTTCAGCTAGAGTGTGGACAGTAGGGCTGTAAAAAATCACGAAAAACCAACCCAGGTACCCATTGCAAATTTTAACGGGTAACCAGGTACCCGATGACAGCCCTAGTGGCCAGCTGGATGGACATAAAGACAGATAGATGGACAGAGAGAAACAAACATATGCCAAAGTGACCACTAAGTCCAGCATCTGCCAATGCAGCTTGACAAAAAGATATAATAATATGATAGTTTACAAACCTCAAACAACATGGCACAGTGTTTCTGAAGCCTAATTCTCTCTCCATTAGCAAGGGTAAGCAGTTTATTGTCATCCATCACGGAGTTCATGTTTTCTACCCACAATGCATCCACATCCCCATCATACACAATGTATTTCCTCTCATTTTTGTCTGTAGGTTTGTTCATATCACGGAAAATGTTTGACAACAAACCATCTGTCCAGTCCCGAGTTACAGGATCCAGAATTCCATACAGTTCTATAACACTTCTGTCCTTTGGATTGATAACAAACAGCTTGGTAGGTATTCCCAATCTGAAACAAAATGGGGAGCATGTTGATGGGCAGCATGTTACACAATAATTTTGATATAAAATCAAGTGTGAAACTACTAAATCAAGATTTCTAATTTGACAGATTTTTAAAGTGATGCACAAAAAGATAGATAAAAAATAATAGTTGTCCTTGTAACAATTAGCATTTATATTGCTCTTCAAAACTGATAAATACATTGCAAGCTTTATGCCTGTAACAGACTCTTGTCAGATAATGAATGATCAAGATGCTTGCTGCTAATACCTCACCCCAAACATCATTGCAGACTTGTGGATGTACAATAGACACACTTTAGCTTACTGAATGCCGTAAACAAAAACTAATGAAGGCAGTCTTTTCACCCAGTTATGTGCTTCAAAATCACATTTACTGTGAGAAGGTATTAAACATTTTAAAAGAGTATAGATTGAATAAAAAATACAACTCTGTATTGTTACTGATAAAATATTTTCTTTTTTTTTCAAACTTAACCAGAAAGAGTTCCAAATCTCTATGATGCATAGAATATGTCTGTATGAACATGCACATTTTAAAGCTCTTCACAACAATAGTAACTAAATCTATCCTGACAACTCTGCAATAGTAACTAAATCTATCCTCACAACCCTATAGCAATAGACTAAATCGGTCTTTTGTTTATATTCAGTGATTCTTAAATACTCAGACAACAGCCGACTAGTAATGACAACACAAACCTTGTCTGTGACTGTGCCAGGGTATTGACGACCACAGACTTTCCGCCCCCAGTTGGACCAACCACCATGGTGGTGTGACGTGTCATCATTGTCTCATACAACTGTATTACCTTGTCAACCTGGGAGGTAGATAAAAGCAAAGATCAAATTTCTCAGATGTGATATATACTATATAAGTCAGTGACATATCTACTGTTTATTTAAAATTAAATTTGCAATGTTTAAAACAATATTTAAAGTTCAAAAAGTGCCACAGTTCTTGCTAGGAACAGAAGTTTATAAACAAATATGCATCTTCTCTTACATCACAACAGAATATTGTAACTATTTCAGTGGAAACACCTGTATCAGGTTTCTTAGATAAATAAAATTAATCCAGGATGAAAGAAAGCAATGTCAACAAAAGCTACTGACATTTTTTTTATTATGACATAATATTCATAAAGAATATAATATTAAAGTAACTTCAACAAGAGCCCCTTGAAAATACTAATGCTCTATGGGGAAAAGAGAATTTCCAGGAATTCAAGATGAGACCTATTCTTCCTTTTAATACCTGACTCTGATATTCTTCAGCAATAACAAGATTTTCAAACTGGCTGATGTGGTGGACATAACTAATGTCAGATTGGCACCATTTTCTTTTAGGACCATCTAGGAAATATGAGAAGTCTGCTGGTGAAAACACCATGTTGACAATACTTTCAAGACAGCCACCATTGTGACCATACTGAATGTTAGTCATTTTCATGTATGACCAAGTAGATAGCATAAGAACTCTTTTCATGAAAATCCTATGTCTATATGACTTTCCCTTTAAGAGGAGTAGCAAAACCAAGGTTTTTAAGAAGATGGCCACATATTTCATGTCAGATCAGCAGCATTTTTGATCAACACATTGCAAGAAGTTTAAAACCCCAAGATGTGATCATTCATTCAGAAGAAGTAATATTAAGATTTTCCAGCTGGCCACTGTGGCACTCATATTAGACCTGAGACCAGCACTATTTTCAATAAGGATTAAGTAGACATCTTAAACAGTGATTTGGTGAAGACTCCAAGACAATATGACTTTCTGTTCAGCAGAAGTAGTGATAAAGAGCTGCTGTGGTGGCCATATTGGGAATCAGATTGCTACGGTTTTCATTTAGTACCCCTAAACATCATAAGAGGTCTATTAGTGAAAACCTCATGATGATCAAACAGCCCATTTATGAGAAGTATTGATAACAAGGTTTTCAACATGAACACTTTGTTCTGACCATGATGAATAAGAAAAAGATCATGCTAATTTAAGACCAACTGGACATGATAACACATCTTTTGTCAAAAGACCCATGCTAATAAAACTACTTCTCCAGGAGTATATAAGATTTCCAGAATGGATGTAGTTGTAGCCATACTGGACTTTAGATAGGTATCAATTTTATTTAGAACCAGTCTGACATATTATGTCTTTTATTTATCATTATCATGTAGGAATAGCAATAACAAGATTTTCAATATCACCAACTGTATTGGTCATATCGGACCCCAGGTCAGCAACATTTTCATTTAAGTCTAACTAGACATGATAAGAAATGCCATGTTGATATTATCTTCCATCCTGAAGGCATGGTGATAATAAGATTTTCAAGATGGTTGCTGTGGTGGTCATAGTGAAGTTAAGACGGGTGCAGTTTTTATTTAAGATGAAGCAGACATCATATGAAGTCTTTGTGAAAACCCCATGCTGATATGAACATCCATTCAGGAAAAGTGGTGAAAACAAGATTTTCAAGTTGACCACAGTGGTGGTTATACTCAGGACCAACTGGACCATGGGATGAATGTGTGTGTGAAGTTTAATGGGAATCCTCTAGGTAGCTAGGAGGAGCACTAATAACAAAGTTGAGCTAGCAAATGGATGGATGATAGATACCAGACAATGAACAACAGACCATCCCATAAGCTCTTCTCTTCACTGTCAAGTAGAGTTTAAATCACTGATTACAAGAATAAATTTTGGGTTATGCAATGACATCTGAAAACTGACAGGATCGAAAGGCTGATGAATAGCAAACGTAAATATGACAATTTTGCTGGATTGATTTTGCCTTTCCAAAATGACTTTTCTAATGAATATCTTTAAGTGTGAAATAGCATTTTATTGATGCCTTTTACTTTTATATTACAGATAATTCCATTATGACTGCACTGTGCTACTTCAAAACATTACAGCAGGAATTTCAAGTAAACCAAGTCCTAACCTGGACTGGAAGGAGGATGTAGCCATTATCCTGTAGCACCTGCTCCACTGTGTCATTGAAGTTGGGGTATCGGACACGTGGACAATCCAGGCCAGGGAAGAGATCTCCAATAAGACCCAGGAAAAGTGGAACATCTTCGAACACAAACTTGGGCAGGTTCATGTCACGTAGAGCCCTCATTAATACTACATCCTGCAAGATATATTAAACTTGATATTTTCAATGCCACTTATATTGACATTTGTAGATATAAATGACTTAATAAAAAGTTTCACTTGCAATAACTGAGTCCAGATTAGGACAAAAAAAAACAACAAAATACAATTTTTGTACAGTCAACTCATCAAGAAATTCAAGAGCTTTTCAAGGACTATAAATACCTACATTAAAACTTTGGAAAAATATTAATTATGATGTGTAAAGTCAACACAGTATCAGATTTAAGTAATGGAAAAGAACTCTGAAATACTTTTACTTAACAATTTTTGAAGAAAACACTGAATGAGGGGTCCTTAGTTCTGGCTGAATTACATTCATCAAGATGTTATCAGCATACTAATTCTCATGAGTGTAGGTGAAATGAGGGCTGAAAACATTTGACATTGTAACAGATTATCAGCTGTCTATGAGAGTCAATCATGAAAGGTGGGTCCAATTGACCTAGTTTTTTGTATGGTCAAGTTACTTTCATCATAAGGTATCTACATGCTAATTTTCCAAGATATTGAGGTTGTAATGAACAGCTGAAATACAAAAGTCATCCAAGCTTTGCAAAACAAGTCACAGTGACCTAGTTATGCCATGGCCCAGTTATTCTTCCCGAAAGGCACCTACATACCAATTTTTGTACGTGAAGCTGAAATATGGTCTGAGATGCTGGAATGGTAATGAATGACCAATAAACACATGAACAAATGAGAAAAATGTTATACCTCCTCCAAACTTCACTGGTGAGGAAATAATTAAAAATATAGTATTTTAAAATAAATCAAGGTACCTTCCATCTGGAATACAATAAATGTAAGCTTTAGAATCGATGTTTCAGCTACTCCATATTTGCAAATATTGCCCTACACATTATCCATGTCTGATAAAATGATTGATATGTACATCAACAACTACTTGACAAAGTCATATTATTTTAAGCTGCAAACAATCTTGAAAAGTATTTGAATTCAGGTAGTTGCCTTTAAAAATGTTTGAATTTCAGGTCTGATTCAAAACATAATGGAAAGGTGCTAGAAAATGCAATTTATAATTGTAGTAATATCTTTTCTGCCCCATCAACCAGTCTAGTGTATTTTCTCATTCAGATTTCTGGTGCATTTAAATCAAAATGTGTTAAATAGCTCCTGAAAAGATACTCTTAAATTAATTATAATCCATGCCTTTGTTGTATCCATATCATACTGTATATATTATGTTCTATCAAGCATGCTAATTCAGTTTACATTCATCTAACGCAAATTTATTGTATCAGTGTTTGTATATCTTTACTGCATGTGAAACTTAAAAAGCATGTATATTGATTAAAAATACAGGAAGCAGAAATGTTTATGATAAGGAAAAGTGCAGAAAAATGGCACACCTCAGGCAGATCAGCAGATCCACGCTTCAATTCTCCAGCCATCACCAATACTGATTTGAGGGCCCGCAGACCAAAGTCATAGTGGTATTGCTTTGACAGCTGCTCACTAGCCAGTTTGTACAACACTGTCATTTTCTTTGCAAGAATCTATCAAGTTGAAAAAAAAGAGATAAAAATTAAACTAGCCTCAGAAGAAATAAAGAACGGACTCAAAAAATGATATAAAAATCATAAAAAAACTCCTTCCAATTCAGAGATAAACAAACAACTTCACTGCTCCTTCCAAGCAAAACTGGCATTCAAATGGGTACAATCATTCTTATTTCTAATAACACAGCATGAATGAGCTGCATGTGTTTATTTCATAACTCATTATATCAATGTTGGATTAATTTACAGAAATACACTATAATGTAATGCCATTAATTTTTAAGGGTTAATGTGCATATGGACTAATAATATCTTTTACATTTATTTTCCCAAGGAGAAAATATTAATGGACTTAAGAAGTCCAAAAACAGTACTATAAATTATAGCAAGTTCAAGATCTTTTGGCAAAGTTTTACTATGGTTTGTCGGGTAAAGAATTTGATATTTATAGCAGATGTAATATTTTCATAAATTCTTATCTTTCTTATATTATTTACATTCCTTATGAGATAAGACATTAGATTTACTAGAGTTCCAACAAAGCTATAAGCATGTGTCAGCCACTGGACACTTGCTACTTTCAGCCCTCAGTCTTTTTTGGATAGTTTAATTTCATATGTTATTAGGAAGATAATGTGTAAGATTGATATTTATTAATCTTTTCTCTTTTTACTTTCTTTTTTAAACTTGTTTTTATTACAGTATTTTAATATTTAACTACATAATTCATACCTTTGCCAGAAGGAAGCCTTCTGAGAACAACATGATTTCACAAATCTGTTCCAGGTCTGGAACAATTACTACCACAGGTCGAAAGAGTGCCTTGACTGACTCTGGTAGTTCTGTCCTACCGGCATACCCAGGATTCATTGTGATGAAAATACCAACACGAAGGTCAAGATCAATCTCCTGTCCTTCAAACTGGATATAAAAAAGTATTTTCATGATATAAATAAAACTGTGACAAATAAAACTTAGAGACATAATTTTGTTATATTTGCCATACAATCTTTCCTTTTTGGAAGCTACTTGTGGAACAAAGTTTAGTGATTCACTCCAACAGCAAATAAGCATTTGGAACCCTCATAACAAAGAGACATCAAGATTAGAACATACTCAAAAACTATTTAAGAGGGACATTCATACATATATTATGTATAAGTCAAAGCCATTGAACTTCAGGAAGATAAAAAAAAATTTATTCACCTGTTGAAAAATGCATGTTTTGCAACAAGTTAGAATATACAATATTATAATATTGAACCATCACTTACATTTTGGTGCAATGAAAACCAAACTTGATAATTTCTCAAGTTTTGTAACAAATTCATAAGCTTTATGTGTGCCATTAACTGCTTAATACAGAAATCCTTGCATTTACAGTGGGTATCATGCATACTTATTGCATTAAAGAAAACAATGAGTTGTTACTCACATGGAATCTCTTGAGCTTGAGAATGAGAGCATTCTGTATGGTTTTCAGCTGGGTTGAAATGACTGATAGCACAGACACATCAATGCGGTTGAACTCATCGAAACAACCCCAGGCTCCACACTGGCACAAACCAGAGTAAATCTTCCCCACAGCCTGAAATTAAGAAAGATGTCAAAAAGTCAAACTAGCTTTTAAAGATGACTGAGTACTGGGTATGCACAAACCTAATATTTGTAAAACAAGTAACGCTGGACAAGGAAAGTGCAAAACTGTTCAGCAAACAATAGGAACTAAACAAGAGGTTATTTGCATTCGGGGAAAGCAAGTAATTCTCTCTATCTGCCATTCATCCAAATGTCATTGTTTGAAACATGGGACACTGCAATACAGAAAAGAAACTTTTGATCATGCTCTAATGAAAACTGAATTAAGTCCATAATCTTGGAGATAATGATTCATGCAATTCTTGAGAAATTGTATCATTAACATAAAACCTAGAACAGAAACTTTTACTGTGCTTTTTATCATTTAGTGTTTCATATATAAAAAGGGTAAATAGAACTACACTTCCATGCTAAGCTATTAATTTCTCATACTTATAGCACAGGTAAATAAAAATATATATGTAAGCCACTGATTCTGAATGAGGTCACGAAGGAGTAGTTGTTGAAATGTTTGAAATATCACAACTGTAACTCTAGATGCATATTAACAATATTAGGAAATATTAACATAGAAAATTTCCAATCATTATTGCACATAGAGCATACACTTTTAAATACAAAAACTTATCATAAAACTGTACCTTGAAGTCCATGCCCTCACCACAGTTGGTAACAACACACAGTAGTCCTAGAGCTTTAGCCAAGTCTTTGACTGTTTCTGTCTTTCCAGTTCCTGCAGGACCAGCTGGTGCACCACCAAGGTTCATGGACAAGGCCTGAATATTAAAATGAATTAATTGATCTACTGATTGATAAAATGCTGAACATAAAGAAAGAAAAATAAACAAGCAAAACAATTACAGAAGGATACACAGATGAATACATTTTGAAGGATGAATGATAAACGGATGATACATACATGTAGGCAGAAAGATGGACAGGCAGACATTTAAGCAACTGTAAGAGTCCTCTGTTTCTACAACTTTTAAAATAGTTCATAACACAGTATACTGTCATTCAGATAATACTACAATTTTTCCCCATAAATCTTTCATAAGCTATTGACCACAGCAACAAGGCATGATGTTAAGCAATAGGAATTTAAAACTATACTCAAATATCAAAGATAATAAACAATATGTTAATAATGAGCATAAATAAACATTATTAACTTTTCAATCAGTAATAATTTTACCAATGTATTTAAATGTAAGTAATAGTTTAATTTCCATAAAGGAATTGTACACCTTTCATTATTTGTTTCCTGACTTAAAATAAACTCTTTATTCTACATCAACTTTAAGCTGTCAAAATAAGATAACCTTAATGGACCATTAATTAACCTTCTTAAGTCATTGATGTATAGGAAACCAGAAAGCCTAGAAGAAACCACCAACCTTGCTCATGCTGGAACCAGGAATAAAACCTAATGTGCAATCTGCCATTAGAATTACATGGGAGAGAGTGAGGTAGATTCTGTCAGTAAGTGGGGTAATGACCAATCTACCATTAAGACCCATTATAATTACCTGGGAGAGAGTGAGGTAGATTCTGTCAGTAAGTGGGGTAATGACCAATCTGCTATTAGAATTACCTGGGAGAGAGTGAGATATATTCTGTCATTAAGTGGGGTAATGACCAATCTGTCATTACGACCCATTAGAATTACCTGGGAGTGAGGTAGATTCTGTCAGTAAGTGGGGTAATGACCAATCTTCCATTAAGACCTGTTAGAATTACCTGGGAGTGAGGTAGATTCTGTCAGTAAGTGGGGTAATGACCAATCTGCTATTAGAATTACCTGTGAGAGAGAGGTAGATTCTGTCAGTAAGTGGGGTAATGGCCAATCTACCATTAGGACCCATTAGAATTACCTGTGAGAGAGTGAGGTAGATTCTGTCAGTAAGTGGGGTAATGACCAATCTGCCATTAAGACCCATGTACTCATAACCATAGCCAAATTCTCCTGTACACTGCCTGACTATCAGTTCATCTGGTTCTTTTATCCAGTAGAAACGAAGCTGGCTCTCCCATTCAAACTCCTTTGCATCCATAATGCTGAAAGAAAATAAATGAAAGATCTGTATATATATATATATATATATATATATATATATATATATATATATATATATATATATATATATATATATATATATATATATATATATATATTGATAGGTATATTGTATGCCAACATAGAATTCACTGATTGACATTGATTTATTTAATACCAAGATATTATTAGTGTTTTTACTGTAAGGTACAGAGTTTTAAAAAAGTTTACTGTAAGGAACATAGTTTCAAAAAAGTATCAGTGAAAGTGCTAAATATAAATGTCAAACATTTACATTTCTATTCATCTCTATAATATTCAAAGCTTCACAAAAAACATACATGCCAAAGGTTCCTAGAAACATGTATGGATTTCACTGCCTGGTACTTATAAATGTTCAACCAATGAGATATTATGTTTCAATAGGACTCACACTAGTCTAACAACAGACAAATCAACACAATCAAAATTAGCATGCCTAGCACTTCCTGTAAAATCAACATTTTTCTGTTGAAAAATGTTCAATCCAATTAGTAAAGTCTACTTCACTATGTATAATAGTAAACACTTTCAGACTTCTGAAAAAGTACTTCATCAAATGAACAATTATAACTACAAACCTTTACAACATGAGGGTTCAGTTATTTTGAGCTAGTAAATACATTTTATTTTGTATTAAAAGTTCATTTTGTAGCAAATGATAGCAAATGCATAAATTCTGATACAGCAAATGATAGCAAATGCATAAATTCCGATACAAACCCTAAATTGTTTCAAGTCACTATGAGAAAGCCATTGCAGGGCATCCATGGTAAAACTGGTTTGATTCTATACTTTAACTAGGTCACTCCAACCCCATCAATACAAAATTTTTTCAAATTAGAACCTCAGACCAGTCATATCCATATCACTTGAAGAAAATTACCTACAATGACATGTAAAGATGGAGCCAATTTGTACCAGAGATTCTCTTGTGATGACCACTATATGAAAAAAGTCAAGTCTCCAACTTAAATCAACATACATTTACCTGCTCAAAATAAACTTAAACTCTAGTATTTTTCAAGGTATGTAATTACCATTAAAAAAATTTGAAGCATTGTCGAACACCTCAAAGAGTATACCTAGTAGACTATGTTGAAATAAAGTTTAGAAACACCTCATTGGTTGATTCTGAAAATGACAAGTAATGCGGATAAACAAAAAAATATTTAACATTATTAGAATTTTAATTCTTACATGCAATATATTGAAATTAGCTTATATACCTGACCATCGGGGTGGGCAGAATATGTTATCTTTTTCACAAAAGCTCAATACTAGAATGTCAATCAGAATATGTTTAGACCTTTTTGCCAATAATTGAAAAACACCTCAGAAATACAATAGTAGTTGCTACTCTACCGAACTTAACAAATGACATCATTAGTACATCACACACTCATAGCATTCATTATGAGCAACTTCACTGAGATGAATTATTCTTGACTGAAACATTTTCAAGTTTCTTTATCCAAAACAAGAACTCATCCAAGATTTCACTCACTAAACCTGTGCAAATAATTCAAAAGAAGCATCATAATGCTTTAACATGGATCTACATTGCTAAACATACTTTGGTGTGTGACTGGATTCTCAACCAATTGTCAGCTGATTTGGACTTTTTTATGCTGCAACACTCCATGAAAAGTATTTCCCTCCATGAAAAGTATTTCCAAGATGGAACTTTGTGGGTGTTCCAATTGTACAACTGGTGAATTATATGTAACAGTTCCATGACTACCAAGTGGCATATTTGAATTTTGGAATAAACAAGAAGTTCATAGATTTGTCAATTGTTTGGTTTTTCCTCTCATGTCTGCATAAGACAATCCTTCTACTTCATTCACAGAGCAAAAGCAATTAACCAGGAAAAGATGAAAATGTTACAATTTAAAAATCCTTTGTTTCAAATGCACATGCAATAGGCATGCATCACATGGTTTACATATAATATCAGCCAAATTAAGGCAAAAAAGTTATTTCTTAATTGTCTACCCTATATATGTTAAATTCTTGTATACAACTTTACTTTTTATAATGATCTAATTATGATATATGGACAAAAAAATTTATGTATATATTTTCGGATAGTTCCAGGAACATGTCAACCGCTCTGGTGGCCTAGTGGTTAAAGCATCCGCCTCGGATGCGGGAGGTCATGAGTTCTATCCCCAGTCGAGTCATACCAAAGACTTACAAAAATGGTACTAACAGCTGCCTCGCTTGATGCTCAGCATTAAGAGGTTAGTGTTAGGCCTGGTGTCAGGATAATGTGACTAGGTGGGACATCATGCTACATGTCTACAGCATGATGCCCCAGTGCTAGACATCACTATAAACTACCACACTGCAGACATCGTAGTGATATGACTGAAAAATTGTTAAAGTTACGTTAAAAATCATAATCACGTCACATCCAGGAACATGTCTACTGAATATTAATTAGAGATTCCAATTAATCTGCTATAATTATTTTTTAGTTATACATACCTGTCCCTGACAAAGGCATCAATAATATCCCTGGCATGGACATCTATAATCAGAACTGTATTGAATTTTTTGCGGTCGTTCTTACTCATAGGAGATCTGATCTATAAGCAAATATGGAGAAAATTATAATCATACAATTTCTGCTGTAACATGACAGTATTGGATACAAAAGCAGCCAGTAATGATGTTTTAACATTATTACGCTCTTTGACAATTGCTAATACTGTGGGAGTTTTAAATGTTTTAGAATCAAACATGATGGCAAGAATAACTAAATTATTTTAACAATTTCAATAACACAAGTTTTTCAAAGTTTACCAACAGTAGTATACTTGAAATAAAACATAATAAAAACAGAAAAAGAATGAAAACTGTGACAGTATGTATTTTTGTTCTTTGCACATGAAGGCAGTATGGTCCAAAATACTCAACGAAAATTAGGGCATTACATTCAATGCTTTTATTACAATTTCAAATGTAAAAGTACTTGGGACTAGAGTGGACATACCTTAACAACAAGCTCATTGATTTGTCCATGTAACTTCTTGGCATAGTCTTTGAGGGCTGTTTTGATTCCTTTTTTAACCTTATTGAAGACATCCTCCACTTCCCATGTCCACCAGACCTGGTTCCCGGCAAGACACACCATACCCTGGTATAGCAGCATCCAATCTACTCTGAAGAGGGCACACATAATAAACAATTAAGTATTCATACAAAAATGGATCTCATACCAAAGGTATTCCATTAGAAGAAGCACTAGCTATTGTTCAAATCTAGGTCAAACTTTTATTTCTTCTTAAACTTTCTTTCTCTCCCCCTCCCCAAACCATAACCAGTCAATTGAAATGACTGTATTGATTGAAAAGAGAGATAGAGGCAGAAAGGAAAAGAGAGACTGCATCAGTCAGAAAATGCTTCCTCCACTGTTCACAAACTTATATGTTAAACTTTTGCATCTGGTTAGTAATGTGACACTGATCTGGCAGAATTGGAGGGGCAGTGAGATGGGAATGAAGGTGATGGGACTGAATGAAGTTCAAACAGGAATTTACAATATAATAGAGATAAATATGGGAATTCTATGTTGCAAATATCTCATTATATTATACTTTGATTGCATTTTCCTTACGAGAATAGTTTTTCATACCAATCTTAAAAAAAACAATATTCTTGTGTTTTTGTTCATTTACCTGCTCTGGCCATTGGCACAATAATAGAATACAGCTTCCTTGGTGATGAGTCTGTTGGTTTTTCTCATCTCTGCCAAGACATTTGTCATCCAGTCCTCTACACGTCCCTCTGCAGGTATGTGACCACTGAAGTCCATTACTTCACCCTCCGCAGATATCATTGCTGTTGCCAAAGTCTCACTGTTAGCACCTGCTTGGAATCTCAGAGCAGAAATGTTGTCAAACATCTGTATTAAAACAAAAGGTGAATGACTGGGCAATGCTGTATTCTTTCAGAGCAAAGTAAATTATATATTTAGCTGCACTGATTGATAATGATCCCAATTCCATGGAGAAATGTTTTATTTAAAATTATTGCTATAATCCTCTAATTATTGATTGCATCTTCAATATAATATCAGTCAAGTTTTCTTTTTTTGGCCCTGATATAAACCATGACTTTGATGGTTCTCAACTTGTACATTTGTTTTAATTATGATTATTATTAATTACTGGTCCAAAAACTTATCTGGATTCTTTCCTGGCATGAAGTAGACTGTGTCTAGAATTTGGATCAGACTACACTTTTAGCTTCAAGTATAAACAAGTCAACACTATTTAAGACAATTTCTAAATAACTCATTCATTGCAGATAATATCTACTTTTTATGTGATATCAATTTTCATGGGGTACCAGTTTCAACAGATTCAATGGTTGCTACAAACCACAAATGGAAAGACGTAATAAATAATTACACATTTTGGAAAAGAACAGGAATCCTTTCCCAATCCAAGATTTTAAGTGTACCAAGATAATTGTAACATTTTGCAAAATCCCAAATTAAAATTTATACCCACAAACAAAATAAATTCACATTAACTTACTATCTTAAAATCCAATGTACCATAATTTTGTCAATCCTTTAGAGTCAATCCATAAATCAATTACACTACACTTTATTTGTAGTAATTTTCATTTAGAAATGAGGACTTCTTACATGAGAAATTGATCTTTAGACGTAGTACCTTAATCATATGTTCCTATACACACACTGAGGAACTGCTGATATGAGAAATTGATGTTGACATTTAGCTCCTTAATTATGTCTTCCTGTACACACTGTGTCACTGCTGAAATTAGACCTTCATATATGAGAAACTGATGCTGAGAAGTAGTACCTTAATCATATGTTCCTGTACGCACTCTGGGTCACTGCTGAAATTAGACCTTCATATATGAGAAACTGATGCTGAGAAGTAGTACCTTAATCATATGTTCCTGTACGCACTCTGGGTCACTGCTGCCAAGAATGCTGAGCAACTCATCATCAGAGATAAAGAAGAATCGTGGAAAAGCATTCCTTTTTGAGTCAAGGTAGTCATTCAAAGATTTCTGACATTTCTCCAAGCCCACGCCCAAGCTATCCAATTCAGAAAGGCGATTCTGGGCATGACATGCAATCTTAATAATAGGAACTTTGTGCGTCTCAGTCATGATCTGGAACAAGAAATAAAAATAAAATAATAGACTAATATTGCCTCACAAACTGGCATGTTTATCTAAGATCCAGAGCTAGAGGGATGTTTCTAGGATATGTAGGTGTAGATTTCTTCTTTGATCTTGTATCTAGAATCATTCCTGTAAGATCAAAAGGAAAACAATTCCATAACAAAGTGGTTAAGCAGCCAAAACAGCATGATATTTATGAGTTCCAAATAAATAGCTAAATTATAGTAAAAAAAATCAATAAATGTAGGGTACACAATTAGAAATTCCCCAAGACCAAAATTTGCAAGAACTGTGTTATAAATAGTTTTGAGAGTGAACATCATCAGCTTTACAGAAAATTCCTAATATAAACTAGAGCTATTAGTAATGGATTACTGTAAACAGGCTCGCTCACTAACATTTCTTATGCAGAGACTTAAACTGAGAAAATCTAATTAAACTGGAAAATCAGAATTAGAAAATGGGCATTAAAGAATCATGACTCATCTAAATATTGACATAGAATACATGCAATCCACCTCCTTCAATAATTTATCGATGCAAGAAACACAGCTTATCAACAAGGACCATAACTCTGTACAAAATGGAGTAGGCAAAAGAAAACTCATTAAAGACAAATCCAGGTCTTTGAGACAATATTAATCTGAATCAGAATATCCAAAATGATTCTTGAGCTGTGCCAGTTAGAAGTAATATATCTTTGGAATATACGAAAGTAACTGTCAAGAGCCATAACACAAGCTGATAAGACAAAACACAAACTTCTATGTCAATGAACAGACCAAATTGTATCAAGACAAGTTGAACAGTTCCTGAGCTATTCAGGTTACAAGGATCTTCTGAACTATAGATTTTTTTTTCAAATTAATGGGAAGGGGCAATAACTCCACCAGAAATGAACCAAAAAAGATGAAACATCTCATTTGTATATTTATGTGTCTTTGCAGTTCACCGACCAAATCACATGAAATTATGAACATGGATTGCAAAACTTTGGTAGTTACAAAATGTTTGAATGGATCGACAGATGCACTAAAGGCCAGATGAAAATGGTTGATTACTGCTTGGATTATGCAGCTCAATCATGAGCTCTAATGATTCTACATCCCTTTTCTGGATCTTTGACCTTTTACCTTCCTGACACATAGAGAAAAGCATGAAATTGATAATTTCTAGATTATAATTACCTTCTTGAAAGTCTTGTCAATCTGGTCAAACTTCTTGGCTTCCTCTGGTAGCTGGGATCTAATGTCCCCTCCAATAAAAATGCCCTCCAGGTACATCCACTTTCTCTGTACCACCATCCATACCTGGATGAAAGAGAAAAGCCCACATCATAATCAAACTTATAAAACATACTGTCAGTTCTTCAGTGAATAAATTACAATACATTTGTTTCTGTACCTATCCATAGGAGGCTTGTGAAGTATTTCATATATGCACACAGTGTAAATTTATTATGTTTTCAATACCGATAGTGTTAGACATTCAAGAATTTCAATACCGATAGTGTTAGACATTCAAGAATTTCAATACCGATAGTGTTAGACATTCAAGAATTTCAATACCGATAGTGTTAGACATTCAAGAATTTCAATACCGATAGTGTTAGACATTCAAGAATTTCAATACCAATAGTGTTAGACATTCAAGAATTTCAATACCGATAGTGTTAGACATTCAAGAATTTCAATACCGATAGTGTTAGACATTCAAGAATTTCAATACCGATAGTGTTAGACATTCAAGAATTTCAATACCGATAGTGTTAGACATTCAAGAATTTCAAGATTATATTCCAAATTATGACCAGCATGACATACAGATTATACTGTAGACAAATTATACTTATTAATATATTATAACATGGTGAAATTTATGTCTACTAAATATTATCCTTCATTAATTCATTACATTAATATTTAAAGCAAAAAAATACATTATGACTTGTTTGACTCAACTGACATGCACTTACATCAAGGACTTCAGAAATATGAGACAAGCTCTTTTCCCACATCTGTACAGAGTTGAGGAAGGGCCCAATAAATCGTGATGCTGACATACTCTGCATATTCATGGCACTGTCATCAAGGATCTGGAGAATTTCATCCACGGCACCCAGGATAAATCCACGGTTTGATGTTCCTTTCATATATGGCACAACTGTGAATTTCATATTGTTCCAGGTCTCCTCAATCTCTTTGACACCCTTAAAAAAGATAACAGATGCACATTTATGTTAGCTATTTCATGATGATGCCATGTTTGGGAAAATAGGGCTTTAAATTAGGCATTTCAAGGCAATTATACAATGTATTCAATGCTTATTATGGTAAATTAAAGGCAAATAAAATTTTGAATAATATGAATAAAACTATTTTATATATGTCACTGGACACATTGGTCATGGACACCTTATTTTTTTCAAAATAACACTTCCATGTCTTGTAAGTTTCTGGTATTATTTTAAAAGAATTTGATTTACATACTGATTTTTGGATGAAATGTTAATTTTACACTGATAAGACAAGAGAGATTGACTAATGTTGCTTTTGCAAAGTGGTGTGTAACCTCTCTTATCACTGGAAATGACCTCAAAAAGTTGCTGTATAATTAAAATTGTCAAAAATTTGATAACTATTTCATTAGCTCATGAACACCAATGGGAGAATAAAAATTTGTTTAAAAGTATCAGATTTTATAAAAACACCGAATTCTAAAAACAATTAGAAAAATATGTCCCAGTTTATTAAAAGAGAAAACTATTAAAAGCAAAAAATCTTTATTCTTTTTTTTTTGTTTACATTTTTAATGTAGAAAATACTAAAGTCTACACCTAATCATGTACCAGTTGTGCAGATATCTAATTAGTTTCTCTTGATAATAACATATTTTTTAATACAAAAAAAAACAAGTACAAAATAGGTCTTTACTTCATGTGTTTAAGAGAATACTGGCATGTAGTTTAGTTTGTTGTCAGTCTTACAAGTTTTTTTATCAGGCTGCAAAATCGAACTGGTTAATTTGTTTTGTATATGGTGAGTGCAAGTTTTAGTACTGTCTAAAATGGTAGTGTTAAATTACTTTTTCTTAAGTTGAAAACTTTCACTTCTGCAGTTTTCAATTTTAATAAAGAGTAATAAATTCTTCTAATGTCCTTACATTTAGATGTTTTTAATTATTGGTAAGTTTTATAATTTTAAATGAATATTATTTGTTGTATCGGTTTTGGTTTGGTGCTTTTCAGCACACCAACACAAGTAGGTTATTTAGTGCCAAGCCAAAGGAGTCAAGCACCTTGCCCAAGGACAAAACATGGTAGCTGACCAGGCTGGTCCAATGATAGGATTTAATCCTGAACCCTGGCACATTAACCACTGAGCTAACGAATAATAAAAATACAGTTTTCCAAAATGTCAAGAATCTGACTCATACATGTAATTACTGAAACAATTCTAGATGATAAGTAATCCATTCCTCCAGTTTCATACAGAGTATTAGTCTGTTTCTCTTTGTCTTACCAATGATGAACAAGTACTATATCTGAAATAAAGCCATACAATTACAAGGAATGATTTTCCATTTGCATTTCAATTATCATTTCTATTACGCTGAATGAAATTTTTTATGTGTATTCAGGCAAATACAAAATTTTTGCTGTCTGAAAACATGCAGAAAATAAAGTATTTAACAACTTGAACAGACCAAGAGAAAGGTCAGACTTAACCTGTGTTTCTAGTTGGATTAATTCACAAACCTATGCATCTATTGAGGATATAATACAGTGAGAAACTTGAAAAGAAACCAATGGAATAATACTTTACTGCACTGGGCTTGAACTGAATATGCTCTGTTCTGTCATAAAGTGATAATAATCTTTTCATAAAAGTTGCTCATAACAAATTTTGTTCTTGTTGTTGTGCTTAACGCCATTTTTCAGCACACGATAGGCTATTCATGGCGGCCAGTATTAATGGTGGAGAAAGAAACCAGGAAATCACCGGAAAGAACCACTGACCCACGAGAAGCTACTAGCTTTCTCACATATCCACATTCCACGAATTCTAGACTCGAACCCACGCAGACAGAGGTGAGATGGCAGTGATCTGTAATGGACAGCGCTTTAGACCACTAGGCCACTCAGGGCTCCTAAACAGAAAGTTAATTCCTAACAGAAAGTTAATTGCTACTAATACTGCATAATTAGTAATGATAAACAAGAACTTAAAAAAACAAGAAGCTTTTGTTTCCTTTTTTATATAACTTTTCTGTGAACTATAAAGACAATTAAATCCTTTACATTTTCTTACCTTTTCTATGCCCATTTCCTTGCTGGCCATGGTGACAATTTCAGCAATGGTCTCCTGGAAGCGATGAAGTTCCATGGCAAATATGTTGGCCAGGGTGAATGTCTCAGGATTTATGTCAAATTTCTGACCCGTTTTAGTCATCAGTTCCTTCCAGTGCCTGTAGCAAAAGAATATAAACTATAATTTTAATGATTATTAAGCTTTTTATACATCAGAGAGATAGATCCATGAGTCATTCTGCAACAACATATTTTTACAAATTTGCAAAGCTAACAAATTTTTTTTAAAATATTAAATGCAAATGATAATATGGCAACAAAAACTGACTCTGGTAAAAGAATTTATTAGAAATACAATTGTGGTTACAGATTTGTCAAGCAGATATAACTATAAGGTACAAGCAAAAACAAATTTGTTATCATTTCCAATTTAAACCCAACAAAATCAATCAATACTGTTATTATATGATTTTTAGGACCAACAGACATGAATCCTCAATAACAAAAGATTGGATTCTTATAGTCTGTACCTTCCTCCTGCTTATCCTTTTTAAATTCTTTCTTCAATGGACTTTTCTTTTTTTATTTAAGAAACAATTTGGCATCTGACAGCTCAATGAAGCTGTTGATAATAGACAGGCTGGTATAGCATTTCAAATAAATCATGTTCGGAACAATTTTGCTCTAAAAATGATAATAATTATATTTTCGAGTCAGATGCATGGATGGTGTATCTAATTCCAACATATTAAAGTCTTACCGTTCCCGCAGAGCTTCATGCTTGAGGTCAACAAACAATGGCAAGGAGTCTTTAAATTCTTTCATCTTTTCCTCCAGTGCCCGAGCAACAGGCATCTGTTTAACCTCACGTGCCATCTTGCGCAGATTTTTCATCAAGTTTTCAATACCATCTTGCAAGATTTGTATGTTTAGATTGGCCCATAGCGTCTCGGCCCATTGCTCTCTGGCATTCTGCAAGGTAACCGATTGTGTTACATCTTCTGGTTTATACATGTAAGTATATGCAAATAAGACTGTTCATCAATAACAAGTATGAAAAAAGTGTCTTCTTTCAGCAATTGGAGTTTATAAAGCAGAGTAATATCTCTCCTTCAAAATGAAGCAACTAACCAACCAATAAAATACTTAGAGTAACCTTTCCTAACAAATGCATTTAATCACATCTATTTTGTAAAACAGCAATAGAACTAAATACATGCATCATATAGTGCATTAAGGTACAAGACAAAAAAAAAGCAATAACAAAAATTCTGGGAAAAAAGTTATACAATGATATGCTTCTTTTTTATTCCTTCATCCTTATCAGATGACACAAGTAAATCATATGTTAAATAATGAAAGACCAGAAAGTTTTTGGTCAAGATATGCTGAAATTCCATTTTGTATGCTTGTCCGAAAAAGTCTCTTTTAAGGGGTTTTTTTGCTTTTAGTTTTTCTATTTTTATGAACCAGTGGTTATTTTTGATGGCAGATAGCATCTTTGGTACAAAACTAAAAGCCATCTCCGTCAGGATGCTTTCTGTCAAGTTTTTTTTGTCAAATTAAACTGTATTTTTTTAAAGTTATTTAAAGGTTTACCTAATTTTAGTAATGGCAGCCATGTAATTTGACTATGGAATAGCATCATCCGAACTCATAACAACACCTTCATGCAAGGATGAATTCTACCAAATTCTGTTATGCGGTTTGTGACAAGAAACCATTTTGATGACCAAACTTGATGGCAAACGGACATCATTTTGAAAAACTTTCAAGTCAGGATGCATTTTTTTTTTAAAAATTCAATCAAATTATGATTAGCTATTACTGAAAATAAGTTGTTTAAAGATTATTCTGTTTTGATTAATGTTGGCCAAGTTTCATGGCAGACTTGCATGAAATGAATCACTTTGAAAGAGCTTTTGGGCAGGATGCTTTGTATTGAATTTCAAATTCTGTTGAGCAGATTTTGAGATGTTTTAAAAGCAACTATGAGTGGACAAGTTACAATAGATGACACAAGATGCATGATGGGTAACACCTAGCAGATCTAGGTCAGTAAGTTCACTTGGCCTTACAAGGGGAGTTAAAACTAGTGAGACTAGTTGTACTTACAAATTATAAAATACAATGCATATTTTCTATAAAACAAAATAGGCAATAACTCCAATAAATATTGTCCAAGTAAAACTATTGGTCAACATACATATCTTTAAAATATTTACCAAGATTCTTGGCAATCCATCACAAACACAAACTGTGGGACTAATTAAACTAACAAGATTTTGTCATACATTAATTTATCTTCAAGCTAATAATGGCAGTAACTGTAAAAAAATTGTTGGAACAAAATGATGCATTTACATCTGCATATTCAGCCAATGACTATAATATTTACCAAGTTTTATAGAAATCTATCAAAAACTGCAGAGTTACTTGCATTAACAAAAGAGCAATGATTCTAACAAAAACATATAAGGTGAAGTTTATATGCATATCATCAGATGATAACCATAATATGCTGAAGTCTCAAGGCAATCCATCAAAAGTTGCAGGACTATTATGTTTACAGGACCGTATCATGTATGTCATTAAGCAATATGGCAAAAAGGATATTAACTCGAGCCTAAAAACAAAACACAGCATATACCACATTTTAAGGTAACCAATTATAGTTATAAGGCTAATTGTCTTCACATGTGTAGATGGAAGACTGGACAGACAAAAGAACTACCATTTGTACTATTTGTATATATAAAATATATGTGTGTGTGTGTGTGTGTATATACATATGTATGTGTATATACATATGTATGTGTGTATATATATATATATATATATATATATATATATATATATATATATATATTGTGTGTGTATATATATATATGTGTGTGTATATATATATATATATATATATATATATATATATATATATATATATATATATATATATACACCACTCCCTCGATAACGCGGACATTGGGGTCCAAAAACATTGACAACGATATAAGCGAGGGCACGAGTTATCGAGGGACCTATAACAAACAACAAATATAACAATGGGATCGACGCATAGAGAAAAGGGGGGTGGGGTGGCTTGGCATGTTGAATACTCAATTAATAATCACGCTAAGATTAACAGTTAATAAATATCTTTTCATATTCGTGTATTTTGTTTAGTTTTTCCTCACAGAGTAACACTAATTTCAGGATAACTTACAGTATATTGAGGATATCATCTAAACATTATTCCTCCTGGTTTCCGTTTGCTTAGCACATGTACTTCACACGTTGTGTATTACGTCACTTATTTTTGTGGTGAATGGTATATATTCTAATTTTATTGTTTGATCCAAAGTAGACTTTTTTTTTAAATACAAAAGATCGACATACTTCGAAAAAACAATGTCGATCGAACGATGTGTAGATTGTTATTGTGGTAGAAATAAAATGGAAGAAAAAAAATCACAAGGTTTAACCATTACCAACATGAATTTAATGGGTCTAAAAATTTAAAACAACATAAATTATAGCACGATAACACTTGCGGTTTGTGAAACATTTGAGAAATATCACTTCACATTTTGAAAAAATGCAAATTTCACAATATGGATTAAATTTTTACGGGCAATACCGTATTTTCCGCCCTAAAGGTCGCTCCTGCATATAAGTCGCACTTCCGCACTTACCATAATCACATCTTTGATACCGCCGGCCATTGCATGCGACTTGGTAATTTCCAACTTCGTGTAAGAAATATTATACAATTGTTTAAGAGTTATATAAAGGTCAGTATTACAATAAACTTTGACTTTCCATTGAGTCGTATTTGAATTCTTGAAAGTCCATGACCTGCAGCACGCTGTTCCACAATCCATTTTCATAGATTCTCCTCGAGAACTGGCCAACTTGCTTTGCCAATACAATTTCCCTTCTTGATTTTTTTTTGTTGACCTTAACTCATCTTTTTTTTTACGCCAGTCACGCACAAAAATCTTCTCGCTTACGTTGAATTTTCTTTCTGCTGCACGATTTCCGTTTTCTTTCGCAAATGCTACAACGTTTAACTTAAATTCTGCATCATATTTTTTCTAGTTGTTGGTGCCATGATAAATGGCATGAATTTAATTTAAAACAAAACTTATTGACTTACGCTAATATAACAATTTTAAATTGTACAATGTTATTGTGAAACTATATTTTATTAATGCTCCATTGTATTTATATATTGGTCATTTCCACAACCCAAGTGAACTACAAAGGCACTTTATATGCTACAGTGATTTTAATACATTAACGAAGACCTTGCGAATTCACCTAACAATTGGAACTGTTCACCAGCCTTCCAGTTTTTTGTTTTTTTTTTATTAATTACCGGTACTTTGAAGTTCTCTCCATGAAGCCTGTCTTGGCTTAATCCAGAGTTTAAAACTAGAGCAATCATCAGAGGAAATATTCCTGCTATGTTTTTTTTTTATAACAAGCCATTGTGAAACCAACAGAAAAAAAATGATTGTGTGTTTTTATAAACTACTATTAAAAGTAAATTATGAAGCGCTAACAGAGATCTCAGAAACGCTTTAAAGGCACATAATTCGTTGTTAAAAATAACAAAATAATCCCAGTTCTGCATTCTGTATTTATTTGAGTACATCAAAAGAACATGATGCAATAGCTGGGTGGCAAGTTCAAAGGACCTTGACTAGCAGCTTGGGTGGGAAAATGTGCTGAAATTTACAACTGAATTTAGAGACAGACAGATTCTAAGATGTACATGCCGAATAATAAAGGAAATACAATGGCAATCTTTATTTCGATTTTTTTAATTTATTAATAACAACAAATTTTAACACATATATAACTAAATATTATTTGACTATTTAATTTGATAATCTTATAGTCTAATACTTACGTGTACCGTATGTAAGTTTCCAGCAATTGGCTTGCCAGTATACCAGCAGATACATTTTGCTAAAGCACAGCATCACTGCGCATCAGTCACAGTCGTTAAAAAAAATATTTATCGTATAAGTCGCTCCTGCATATAAGTCGCACACATCATTTTTAAGGGAAAAAAAAAACAAAAAAAAGTAGTGACTTGTACCCCGGAAAATACAGTAATCACCATTAACGATGATAAAAATGAACTATATATCAAGGTTAAATTTGCCAATTTATAATTTCTTATCACGACTTTTTCATCTTTAACACATTTTAAAATATATTTTCCTTGAAAAAAAAATCAGGAGCCATGCCGGACACCGTGTTATAAGCGGGTTCACGAGTTTTCCGGGCGCGAGTTATCGAGGGAGTGGTGTATGTATATATATATATATATATATATATATATATATATATATATATATATATATATATATATATATATATATATATATATATATATATATATATATATATGAGAGAGAGAGAGAGAGAGAGAGAAAGGAACATTAACTTAATAATACCTTTTGCTCCTCATAGAGGGCATAAATCTGTTCCAGCCCCCTCATCTGTTTCTGGACTTGGAGAAGATCTGGATACATGGTGATTGGTAAGTCAAACAATTTCTCAGCATTAGCTAACTCTTGTCTCTCAGCCTCATATCTGTTGGTTTCCTCACGGTATTTCTTCATCAATTCTACACCTGAATGATTATGAATTCATATAAAAAGCTTGAACATTTGCAAAAAAATTTATGCTTAAAAACCCATAGAATTTTTCAGTCAAAAAGCAGTACATGGGTATAATTTAATATTCAGAGAACAAATTTGCTAATATGAAATAAATAATTAAAAATGACTGAGTAATAAAAGAAGAAAACTTTTCAAACAAGTTTAAAATGGCATCATTTTGATCTGTAAAATTAGCTTACTTAACACAATCAAGTGAAACTTCACTTTTAGCAACATTGTATGATATCAAATTACTAATTTTCTAACCTTGGCAGGAAAAAAGTTTGAGCTATTTAAAAGTTAATATGATTTTGTAATTACAAAAGTTAAAGACAAACTCTGATGCCTGATTTTCTCACCCCTTTCAAGATCAGTGCCCACTGCACCAGGGCCTTCTAGGAAAAACCTTTCACCAAATTCCACAAGTTCTTTCCTGAACCCTTTGATCTGCTCTTGGGTGATCTAGTAAAAGGAAAAAAGAATATTTTAACTGAAATGTAATTTTCAATTATGTGTATAAAAAATAAACATAGCATCAAGTATCTGGTAAAGAAGTGTGAGCAGACATAGTATATATATATATATATATATATATATATATATATATATATATATATATATATATATATATATATATATATATATATATATATATATATATATAAATAATTATAAATATATACCAGACAGAACAAACTGTGCTATCCCTGGATTCTGTAGTAGAATCTTGATAATAGTGGGCAGAAATAATAGTTTAATACAAACAATACTATCATACAGGTTAGAGAAATTAAATTCGTACTCTACCGAGTTTCGAACCCAGATCCGCGAGTAAATGGCACCCATCGCCTTGCCTGCACGCACCAACCCATATACCGTCACGACTAAGCACGCATCACCAAAAAATGATGGCACTGAATCGGTGTTATATAAGCCCGTGCGTAGCAGACACACTCGCATGACGACCTAGTAATTAATTCTCATATATATGTACACAGTCGTTCCAGATTCCTATGAAAGAAATCAAGGTATATAGGATTTTTGTATTACAAATAATTATAAATATATACCAGACAGAACAAACTGTGCTATCCCTGGATTCTGTAGTAGAGCAGGCAAGGCGATGGGTGCCATTTACTCGCGGATCTGGGTTCGAAACTCGGTAGAGTACGAATTTAATTTCTCTAACCTGTATGATAGTATTGTTTGTATTAAACTATTATTTCTGCCCACTATTATCAAGATTCTACTACAGAATCCAGGGATAGCACAGTTTGTTCTGTCTGGTATATATTTATAATTATTTGTAATACAAAAATCCTATATACCTTGATTTCTTTCATAGGAATCTGGAACGACTGTGTACATATATATGAGAATTAATTACTAGGTCGTCATGCGAGTGTGTCTGCTACGCACGGGCTTATATAACACCGATTCAGTGCCATCATTTTTTGGTGATGCGTGCTTAGTCGTGACGGTATATGGGTTGGTGCGTGCAGGCAAGGCGATGGGTGCCATTTACTCGCGGATCTGGGTTCGAAACTCGGTAGAGTACGAATTTAATTTCTCTAACCTGTATGATAGTATTGTTTGTATTAAACTATTATTTCTGCCCACTATTATCAAGATTCTACTACAGAATCCAGGGATAGCACAGTTTGTTCTGTCTGGTATATATTTATAATTATTTGTAATACAAAAATCCTATATACCTTGATTTCTTTCATAGGAATCTGGAACGACTGTGTACATATATATGAGAATTAATTACTAGGTCGTCATGCGAGTGTGTCTGCTACGCACGGGCTTATATAACACCGATTCAGTGCCATCATTTTTTGGTGATGCGTGCTTAGTCGTGACGGTATATGGGTTGGTGCGTGCAGGCAAGGCGATGGGTGCCATTTACTCGCGGATCTGGGTTCGAAACTCGGTAGAGTACGAATTTAATTTCTCTAACCTGTATGATAGTATTGTTTGTATTAAACTATTATTTCTGCCCACTATTATCAAGATTCTACTACAGAATCCAGGGATAGCACAGTTTGTTCTGTCTGGTATATATTTATAATTATTTGTAATACAAAAATCCTATATACCTTGATTTCTTTCATAGGAATCTGGAACGACTGTGTACATATATATGAGAATTAATTACTAGGTCGTCATGCGAGTGTGTCTGCTACGCACGGGCTTATATAACACCGATTCAGTGCCATCATTTTTTGGTGATGCGTGCTTAGTCGTGACGGTATATGGGTTGGTGCGTGCAGGCAAGGCGATGGGTGCCATTTACTCGCGGATCTGGGTTCGAAACTCGGTAGAGTACGAATTTAATTTCTCTAACCTGTATGATAGTATTGTTTGTATTAAACTATATATATATATATATATATATATATATATATATATACCAAACAGAATGGAAAGTGCTATCCCTGGATTCTAAAGAAAAATGCTTGGCAAAAGTAGGCAGATTTAATATTTAATACAAATAATAATACTATCATACACATTAGATAAGTTTTACTTCGTCCTTTTCAGAGATTCAAACCCAGCCCTGCAGGTAAACCGCAGACATGGGTGAGAATCTCTGTAAAGGACAAATTGAAAATTTTCTAATCTGTATGATAGTATTATTTGTGTCTATGTGTGTGTGTGTGTTATGTGTGTGTGTGTGTTATGTGTGTGTATGTGTTTGTGTTATGTGTGTGTGTTTGTTGTTGCTGTAGGGTTTAACACCATTTTTTTTCAGCACAAGACAGGCTATACATGGAGGCCAGTATAAATGGTGGAAGAAGAACCCAGGACAACCAAAAACCTTAGGTTTAGTTAGTAGAACAAAATAATATATACCCTGATCCATATGACACAACAGATCAGGATTTCTGCTGTTTGCATTTGAACTCCACTTTTAACAAAGTGTATATGGTAACCATATAATGGCAGACTCTCATAAAAAAAAACTAGGAACATCAGATTTTTGCTAGTTACATAGGTTTTCAATTTCATTTCCTCTTCTACATGTATCTTGTTTTAGTCTATAATATTATCAATGGACCATAACATTTAATAGGTCAATATTATGGTATTTATTTTTTTTAAATCAAATCCTCAATTAGGTACTGGGATATTTACATGTTGCATACTGTAGTAGGTGTTATCATAAAGAAAGGATCTGATGAAATTTGACATAAGTAAATAATTTTCTACCTTTGCATGTCTTGCTGAACAAAAGGTTGAAATTATTTAACAAGTTTCATCAACTTCATTTGAATTAAACACAAATGCAAGAATTTGTATTACATGACAAAAATGACTGATGTATGATGGAACTACAGCACAGAATAGTAAAATGACTCTGAAATACATTTGAATGTGTCTGTCATTACTCCCTGCCATGCTTAATGTTAAGACATGAAATCTAATGTCATGAAATGCTATTATACCTGAAACATTAAAAATGATGAAATTAGCATCTAAACCTAAATAACACATTAGTCGAGTGATAAATCTATGTACATAACATTAAACACAGCATGAAGGTCATTGTATAAGATAATAAAGTGAAAAAAATAAGAAACCTTATTTGATGTAAAGTGTAAGAGACAAAGAGTCAGTATCTATTTACATATGGTATGATTTTTCTATTACATACTGAAAGTGAATAGCATAACTCAAGTGCAAGCAAGTGGAAGAAATGTCTGTGATAATCTGTTTTCTTGAGAAAAGCCAGTGAAATGCTCAAAAGTATTTCCATTCAATCATTACAAACTCTTCCATTAAATTCAGGATAGACACAAAAAGACAGGATCAATTGAAAGGACAGATTTCATCATATTTCCATCCAAACATTATTTAAACTCTCTTAATTAATCTGGAAGGACAAAAAGAAAGTATGATCAAGCAAGAGTAAAGACTTAAAAACTATTTCATTCAATGCTCATGAAAAACAAATTGTGACCATTGTAAGTCATACCTAATCATGATAAAAAAGGGAATGCATGAGCAATATTGACCATTTGATGACCATCTTCAAGACATATGAAATTTCAGAAAAATATTAATATTTCTCATGATACACTGACTGACCTCTACATACATTTACTTGCCCTACTTTTACTTCCAACTGTATGCTTATATCAATGTTCACAAATATGAAATAAAAAAAAATAAAAAATGGACATTATTTTCCTTAAGATAATTTTCTTCAAATCTCACATTCGTTAAAAATACTGAAATCATTTATCTACCTAAGTGGCAGAATTCAACATTATTTTGCATTATATGTCTTTAATGTATTAAATATTGTCAGGGTCAAGACAAAGAAAGTGTTGACCAAGATGAAACTGCCTCTTTTGTTTAAAAGCAGAAAGAAACTAAATGCATTCATAAAACAGGAATGCACTTCCAAAATGGCCTTACAGATAATTCAAAATGAGTAATACAATGCCTTTTCAACATTTGTAGAGCATGTTAAATATTTTAAATTTCAAAACAAGAAATGTTTTGAAACTTATTTGATTAGTTTTAAATACCACATGTGGTCCGAGCTACTTGTTCTATCCATGATTCTCATGCTTATCTCAATTTTCTCTGGACCAATTTCAGCTTTTGATCCAAGTGAACAGAATAAAATGCTCTTCTATACTTACTTCAGTAAATTTCTTCTTCACAACAACAAGGCTGGCATCAATATTTTTGGACTTAAGAATCAAGTCATCCCAGAGCTGATGCAGCTTCCACTGAAGCTCTTTCTCCTCATCTGTTACCTGGAAACAAATGCACTTAATTTTGTAGTACATCTGGGTATTTCTCTTCAAACTTTGGAGAATAAATCTGCTCACATGTTAATCTGTGGCATTTTCTTTTAAAATTAACATACAATACACAAATCTATACTTGTCTAGCAGTCAAGTTTACCAGCAATAATGTTTCAAAATCTCTCATTTTTTAAAACAATAATGGATGGGATTTTGTTGTGAATGCACAGATGCATAAATCATAGAGTGAGAGAAAAAAGAAGCAAATGAGGTAATAAAAAATGATGTTTTCTTCAATGCTACAGGTGTGTTCTAATTTAAATCTTGGGGTACATAATTATATTGTAACCGCTCGTTTTTTTTATACAACAGACTTTAAAGTTGGTGTTAAAATCCCTTGATTATAAGTCATTCTTTAGTCATTTACATAATTGGGTTTTTTTTTCTTGAAACAGTTTCAACATATTAATGAAGCTGGATTCAAAGTATATCACTGATAAGCTATTAAAAAATGTGCATGGAGCTTGCAAACATAGACAGCTAAACAACTGTAAAAACAATTCAATAAAAACTATTAAAGAGTTTGCATGGAGCTTGTAAACCTTGCCAAACAATTGAAAAAACAAATTCAATAAAAACTTTTAAAAGATTTATCTTTCTCTCTTGTTCTGTCTGTTTGTGAATTGTTTCTCTGCCTCTGTATCATAAATAGGGGAAATTGTCTATCTCTTCCATGACTCATGAATTTATCTCTTGTGACATGTGATACTCTGTGTGTGTGTGTGTGTATGTGTGTATGTGTGTGTGTGTTTCTCTGCCTCTGTATCATAAATAGGGGAAGTTGTCTATCTCTTCCATGACTCATGGATTTACCTCTTGTGACATGTGATACTGTGTGTGTGTGTGTGTGTGTTTATCTGCCTCTGTATCATAAATGGGGGAAGTTGTCTATCTCTTCCATGACTAATGGATTTACCTCTTGTGACATGTGTGTGTGTGTGTGTGCGTGTGTGTGTGTGTGTGTGTGTGTGTGTGTGTGTGTGTGATCCTTACCTGAACATCATACATAGAAAGAGTCCTGTATCTCTCCTGTATATCTCGTATCTTCTCTTCCACCTCCAATGATATGGACTTGATGTCAGAGATGGTGGTCAACACAAACTTCAGATCTTCTAGTGTGGTTGGGGTCTGCTCTAGGTCATCGGACTTATCCTGATAAAAGAAGAATAGAGTCATCAGGTGCAACAGGTATCTCCTACAGACAATACACTAGTAAGCATATGAGAAACTTCAAAGAATCCTAATCTTTCTGACAAATTATATATAGGACCCAAGTAAGGTGTAAGTAACAATTCTGAGACATTTTCTTCTCTTGATATGATAAAACTCCAGGCAAAATACAGTGCACTTTAATATGTTTTAAGCAACTGTGTCCTCATTTTTCATATGCCACAAAGATAAATTTATCATCTACATTAAAATATTTTCTTAATTAATGTAACTACAAGCTATATGTACACTAACTGTAAATTATCTTAAAAGTGATACTACCAACAGGAAATAGACTGTATGTTATGTATGTTATCAGCTCAATAGAAAAAACTATCAAGAAAACTAAAAGTGCAAATATAGAAAAAAAAGCAGTTCTACAGAGATCAGTGATCAGAAGCAACTGATAAACTGGTCTCTCAGAATGCCCCTAAAAATAGTTTAAATTGGCAACAATTTCTTTGATCACTGGATTTTATCTCCAACTCATAACTCATCTTTTCAAAAACATATTTTGTGTCATCCAGTCAAGTATAGGCCATTAAAACTTGCATCAACATTTATCAAAAATTTCAAGTCTATTCTTAGTCCTTACTTTAAAATTGTATGAATTCTTTATTTCCTTTCCTGACTGTAAATTTTTTGCTTGTCAGCTACTAAAAACAGCAAAAACTACATTAAACAAGTTTCAATATGTGACTGTACAATGACCAGGCCTTACATCTAGCTTGTCTCTCAGCCTATAGAGTCCTTCTTTTGCTGAATCTCTAAGAAGCTTCCCAAGACAAGAAATCCACTGTTTGGCATGCTCTTTGACAGAAGATGCCAATGGCCCCATGTGGAGCCGGATACATTCCTGATCTTTTACAATAGGTTGGTTCTCCACTTCATCAATGGTTTTGTGGTAATACTGGAGTTTGTCATCAAATGACACCACTGTGGGATTCTTCTGGAACCATCTGTCAGCCAAAGCTTGCTGAAGGAAAAAAGCATCACCACAATGACATGCTGATTACAAGTGGAAAATTAAACAATAAAGAGATCTGAATTTGTAAGACACCAAGATACAACTTTACTCAGAAACAAGTACAGATGAACTTGTTCAATGGGCTGATTAAAATTATGGGTAAAGAAAATATTTGCAAGGCAGCCAATTTTAATCAATATAAATCACATTTTAGAAGTCAATTGAAATTTAAGCCAAAACTCAAAACAAGGTCTCTTAATCTGATTAAAAGACAGCATTTTGGACAACTAAGAAGAAAGCATTACACATATATTGTAGCTGGTTTTGATTTCTTCTCACATTCTCAAGAACAGCTGCAGTGACAACAACAACATAACAACAGCAACATCTCAGATAAGACACAAATTTCTGACAGTAAACAAGGTACTTTTCAACAAATATCCCTCAAACAAAGATTTGTTAAACATTTCTGCAGATATGCTACACTAATAGGAAAATGAAAAGCCTCTACTTAAACATGTTAGACATTTCTTCAACTGTATAGTTTTTGTGCTCCATACAAATCAAAACTAAGTAGTATTCATTATATCTCTCTAAATAGTTATCTTTGTTGCATAAGATTACCTTGTCTACTTTCCAAATACTCCTGTAGTTTTTCCATTTGTTGAGGTACCTCTGCATGTTGGTCAATGTATTCTTTATGTCAAAATGAATGGTCTGAACAAGATCTATAACATCTGGATTTTGCGTGATATCTGAGTAGAAACTGAATGTAAACATTTCATCTTCTCCTTCAACTTTCTGGGGAGGACATTCAATGCATGTACCATTCATCCACCTCAGAAACATTTTTGTTCTGTTCAATAAAAAACATAGCATCTAAAGTCATTGTTCTAGAAGTTAAATGTAAAAGTGAATGCATATTCAAGAGCAGATTTCTATGTAGTTCAGAAGCAAATCAAAACTGCTGAGCTTGGACATCATTTCCAATGTTAATTGGATGCAATCCAACATTTTATTAAAAAAACGTGTTTTATGTTTTATCATATTATGCATAAAGATCTCATCAGACTGTATCTTATATAAATCCTACAAAAGAAACACAAATTTATAGGAAAAAAAAAACATCAGAAGAAAGGCTGATCCCTCACCCACTTGAACATAAGATTACACTTGTAAAATTAAAATAATTTAGCAATTTTATGTAGAGTGACCTTGACCTCTGATCTACTGATCACAGACTCATTTGGAAGTTGTCCATCCACAATTGTAATTCAACTGTGTTGTTGATTAAAAAAAATTGGATGCAGGAAACTTGAGGAAAACTTGAGGAAAGTATACTCATCATGTGGAACCCCAAATAAAAATGTTGGCTTCTATGACACTTGATCTTTGACCTCTGGACTTAAGAACTAATCAAGAGGTACCTTGCCCATGTGTAGACTGCCAATGATGCTTGATAATAAATGGATAAAGGAACTATATATACTGAATAGAAGCCCAAATAATTACAATGTTGAATTACCTTGACCTTTCTGAGTCTAAAAAATAATAATTAGCAATGCCTGCTAAAGACAGTATATTTATCTGTGTGTGAAAAAGTTTACAAAATTAAAAAACCTGTTATTTTTAATATTTTTATTTTAAATATGTGCATTTAATGAAGAATTAACTGAACAATATGTTCCTACCAAAGATTGTATCCAATCAGATGAATCAATACAGCTTCTCTACATAGAAATGAGAAATAAGATACAGAACTTTCATAACTTTACTGTAAGTACACTGGAATTATGAATGATACTCCACAATGTTTAAATACTCCAAGTTCACAGTTCAAGAACCTGACCTAAAGGAAACATGAAGCATTGTCTGTTGTTTCTAGCACTGTTCTTTAACTAAAATGTGGCTTATGTTAATTACTCCATTTATTGTGCCATAGCCAAATAATGGTCATACTTAGCAGTCTCCAATTTTTTTAATCACTTTCAAAAGGTCTAAAGTTTCAAGGTATGCCACATCACTACCATCTGGCTCAGAGCATACATTCTCATCATCATAACTGCAACACAAGTTTAAAGTCACTTGACCCGATGGAGATTAGGCCCATGTAATGTAGCATTGTTGAAGAACATAACGATTTGTCTCTCCTGTTTATTTATCAGATTGTTTACATTATTGATCCAAATGAATATCTGTGTAGTCATCCATGATTTCCTATTAGCTACATATGTCACTGGCAAGTTTGTAACATCAATTTCCATAAAACAGCAGCATTTCTGAGCCTTGCTGACTACAAATAGTTTAAAATTCTCACCTATAGCATTGCATGCAAAATATCACAGTTTTGTTTTATTGTAGCTTTTTATTTTCTTTTTGGATACGAGAGATCCCGTCAGATGCTATAGTAGCCGTTGGGTAATATAGTAGCCTGTTCGATACTATTGAAGGTGGTTGGATACCATTGTAGATAGTTCAATATTAATATAGACCCTGGGAGTCTATTGTGATAGTGGGAGTCTGTCATGAATTATGGGAGCCATTGGAGTCTGTTGGATCCAATTGTTGTAGCTCGTAGGATAGCGGACATTTAGAAAGCTTAATGAACATTATCTGATATCATGGTACATTAGTGGACTAACGAAGTCTCAGTGGAACTGTCAAAGCCTAGCAGGAGATTCGGTGTTGAATGAGTTGACCACAGATTTGGGTTCATATGTCATATAAATTGTAGTCAGCTTAGGAAGGGGATTGAGGAGCGTTATGTTTGTGTTCATTTGCATTGAATGCAGGAAGTGGTCGAAGTGTCAGAAATAACATTTGAGTATTGCTCATTTTCATTCAAGAGATTTTGTGAATCTCTGTTAAATACTTTACGAGATTAAGTGGATCTCATATTTCATTTCTTTTCATTTTGTCTCATAGCATGTGATAACATTTGTTAGGTTAAATCATATTTTCGTTTTCATTTCATGAGTGAATGTAAAATATTGTATTAGTCATATGATAGTAATGTACGTGTAAGAGTCTTTGAATTTGTTTTTTATATATATATATATATATATATATATATATATATATATATATATATATATATATATATATATATATATATATATATATATATATATCTATCTAGTAACGCATTTTATAAATTCAATCATTCATCACTTTGTGTTGTTATTCATTTAGTCCAAACAGAGAAATCCCACTCGGTTTCAATTCTGTTACAGGTATCTCCCTTTGTCAATGTTCTGAGTTTTTTACTTTTATACTTTATCTCTCTTTCTCAACATGGTTGTGCTGAGTATAATGTAATAAAAGATCCATTTATAGACTGGTTAACCTTCAAGTGAAATGTTGAGAGCCACTAGGTATTTTTGCTCATAAATTTCAAGAAATTTATAATGTTCAAGGCAAGTTTTGGCCACCTCCTGCCCATGAGGTATGCTGGGATCAAGGTATCATGGATATTTGTGACCTAAGATGGGTGTGTGCACTTATTACAAGACATATGGTCTCTATGGGAAATGTGATATTTATTTAGATCCACAAATGGCACAAATTGAAATCAAAAGATGCTTCAATACTGTCCCTATAATGGTGACCAAATAAATTCCATTATTATGAGAAAACTAACATTTGTTTCTTAAGAATTTATCAGCAAATAATTGAAGATAACATCCACAAATTCCTATATATTCTGTACAGAACAAAAATTCTGTAATATGGCTTTAATCCAAAGCAGAATTTGATTCATATGAAACTAAGAATAAACCACTTTGTCAAAAACTGTATTAGTTATACAGACAGATATTAGTACTAATATGCACAGAACAATAAAAAAAAAAATATTTGAAACTGAATTATGTTGGGATCTTATGCTTAAGGGAGACCAAAAATAAATATTTTTCTTTTATGTATGTATTTCTCTACAAATTTTAATTTGACTGGAATGTTTGTAAATTACATATCATAGGTGGGTAGTGATTATACTGTGTGGAAGATACCATGGTTCCATAAATTGCCATATTTTTCTGAGTTTTGATGAGACAACAGATCACGTGGTTTTGTGATGCAATACTAGCCAGTCCTTGAATACAAACAGAAACAAGGCAAGTGAGACAGACAGGAGGAAACCAGATTTGGGTTGCACAATAAAAAGTTGAGTCTGTTTCCAAAAATGCTCATAACTATATCTGTTGAACTGTGTGTTAAGAATTTTAAAAAAAAAAATGTAATTTTAAAAAAAATACTTATACATTGTGTGCTGTGCAAAAATGTGATAAGGTTTAAGTGATGGTGCCCAATGTAAAAATAAAAAACTTACCACAATGCAATAAATTCATTTAAGAAGGATGAGAATCAATTAAAATTGCATTATATATAAATGACATATTCATTACCTATACATCCAACACTGAAACACTGAGAAATAATACTGAATTCTGGGTAAAGAGACCAGAACAGGTACTGACTTCTGTGTGAAACAACATCCATTACCAGGGAGGTGTAAAAGGCATTGAGAATGGTTTTCATTGGTCATTACTTAAGCATTAGTTTTTCAAACAAAATCTCACAAATAAATCTGCAAAGCAGAAATCATAAGTAATTAATTTAAACATTAAGAAACTTCCTTCTTATGGTTCAATTACAGTGTATTTTTCATGCAGGTTGCAGTTAGTGTTTTGACAAATCTAACAATATATACATGTCTGGTATAGTAGTATATGTACTGTACTGGTCAGTGCTCAAAGAAAAATCTTTTTAGGCACAGGCCCTAGGCTGGTGACTTGAATGAACTCACAAACCCTGACTGATATTCTACATGACCAGACAGTTCATACCTGTCAGCTCTCAAGCTGGGAGAAAAACCTCCCAATTTTGGGGGTATTTCCACACATATCTAATCACATCTCCCAATTTTTCACAGAGATCTGCTGATTATTACATTATGTCAGACAATTTCATTTCTCAGAAAAAAACAACACCAAACCATAGATATAATGTAAATGTATGCAATGCACAAATGCAATATTCTATCACTTTCAAATACTGTAGTGATGAAATCATTGCCAGATTTAAGCATAAGCTAAACAAGCTACAGCTTAAGAACTTACAGTCTGAAGGGATCTCTCAAATTTATTTTATACCAAAACAGGGTCTCTACAGCTTCCCATAGCTTAGGGCCTCACTATGACTAAATCTGGCAGTGGACGAAATAATTAATCACATGCCAGTTCTTTACTTCAATAAATAGAATGTTAAGATTAAACATATTTTTTTAAAACCACTATAACAATACTGTAGGAAAAAAAATTAAAAAAAATAAAATTGTCACCAATTAGCTTAAATCCCATGAATGATCACTGTGAATGTGGTGTAATTTTCTCTGCAAACAAAATTACATCTCCATTTCCACCAAAAAAAACTCTGCCAGTTAACACCTCACATTCCTCTACCATACATGTATAGTATAATTATGATGATTAAATGAAAAGAAGGAATAAAACAAAATATACCATGCTGTATATGTGCCCCAAAAAACAAATTCAGAGTTAGTATTTTCATTCAGTATACAGTGTTACATGCCTCAAGACTTAAACCTAAACAAGTAAGGTGGGACATAAAACATTGGAAAAACAGTTGCCACATGTACAGTAACTTGTGACTGCAGATTTGAACTATTAAAATGAAGTCCTAGGCATCATAAGTTATTTGCTAATTAATCGCTGGTGCTTACATACACACACTGTTGAACATGGTCCAAAGATAAATACAAGAATATGGGTTAACTGTTAATTAGTCACACTAGCTTTATTGCTCATGTACTTAAGTCAAAACTTTAGCTATTTTGCAGTTGAGCCACAGCCGACCAGAATATGAAAAAAGGGGGCTTGTCCTGGGGGATTATAAGGTGTATCACAGGGAGAAATGGCACATCCCTTGAGCTTTCACACACTGGGGCAAGGAAGTTGGGTCAACAGTTGCCTCCCCCCAATTTCTTTTGTCAGCCAGTTAATGTGAAACTTTGATTTTATACCTGACCTCTTTTCTTTTAATTGATGCTATTTAAACTGCCCAAGGGACAGTTTTATATCAGTCCCAATCACTATAGATTATTTTTTATACATACTACATGTAACTGACATGGACTAAAAGGGTTGTTCTGTGTTTTTTTAAACTTTAAAAAAAATTTAAGATTACTGAAAATTGTGTTTTCTCAAAACATGACCATGTCAGAGGTTTAGAATCTTATTTTAGCAAAGCTTCCATTTTACAAAAATCAGGTCTCAATTTCACCTAGGACAGCAGTGATTTTATTTAGATTGTGTCATATTATGGCATGTATATCAATATCTTGAAAATACATTTTCTCAGGCAAACAATTTTTTTTGACAAGCCTGACAGACACCTCACTCTGAATACAGGATGGGCCCAAACTAAAATTAGAGGGACCCCTTGTTTCGAGCTGTCAAATTTTTTTAGCACTACTGGTGTAGATAAAAGACTTGTGAATTGATTGTTGCATTTTGTGGTCACTTACTTGACCTTCTGCATATTTTTGTAACTCACACATTTAACACTTTTCCCAGGATTTAAAATATCCAACGGTATGTCTGGAACAGCAACAACTTTTATTCTAGGCCTAGCATTTGCATAACCTAGAAAGGCCATTTTTTCAGGATCTTTCTCATAACATTCCTTTGAGAAATGTAATGAGCACAGAGTGCTGTATGGTGTTTGAAATTGACTCGCTTTCAATAATGTTTCCATACTTTCTTTATGTCTTTATCTTTTGGAAAAGAAAGGAAATTTTGTCTACAGCTTTTTCTTAATGTGTCATTACACCATGTAGCAATGCAAAACAGCAGTCTTTTACAATGGCAACTGCCAGTCAGTATGCTGGAGTTGCTACTATGATGTCACATCACAAAAGTAACCAAATAGGCGCAGAAATTTTGCATATGAAGTCATGGAAATTCAGTCATGAAGATATGCCAATATTTAAATACTTGCATTACAGTTGCAGATGATACTTCAAAATAAGGTTTTCTTTTACAGTGCTTTTATTATTATTCTATATTTCCATTGATTTCTGGTCTCTTTTAAGCTTAAGGTATGTAACAAAATATTAACAAAAAAAATAGCTGCAAAACAAAAATTGCCAAAACAGAAAGTGATGCAACGCATGCAAATTGGATGGCAATGGGGACTGAAACAAAAAGATATATAAAAATTATGTAAATGCATATAAATTCAACATAAGCCTCAGTTTGACTCACCCTTCAACGCAATCCCGAACACATTGTAGTGTCAGCTTGTACACTTCATTGGCCTGTGGATGTAGTACCACATCTGGGGCAGCCAGAAGAGTCTCCACTTGGAATATGGGTTTCTGTGTTCTCAAAGCCACCTCAAACCGTCTCAGGTTTTCTGTTATCATCTGCAGGCATACAAGAAAGTAATCTGTATTTTCTACAGGTATTCATATTTTTAACAAAGGTTATTTGGGTTAATTTCTGAACAGCTCCAGGTTTTAGGAAACTTTGTAGGAGTCCAATCATGACATAATGCCATGCATGTAAAGATTCAAGTTTCTGGAAAAATTTTATAATAAACATTCATTACTTGTCAAAACAGTGCCATGTCAAAATGAGTTGCTGTAATGATAAGGGAGATAATCCAAACTTAAAGTAAAAACCAGAAATGTTTTTTTATCTGACAAATTTTTGTAAGCATCCCTGAACATTTATATGTTTATGTACATCCTTGCCTGAATTATCTGTACCATTTTTTAATTTTAATCATGTTTTGTTTTTATAATCTTACCTTGGTCAAAGTATCATAGACTTTCCTTTCCCAGTGACCATAATAATGGTTAAGTTTGGGGGACTTTCCAGTGTTAGTATGAACCACCAGGCCTTCCATCTTGGTCAGCAGAGGTCCAATAGCCTTATACTTTCTGGCCAGGATCTCAAAATCTTTAGTCCGCTCTCTCTCAATATGTTCAAAGAACTCCTGTCAAAGTGCATAACCTTGATGAATATTTTAATTACACCCTTGATAAAGTCAGTGGGCAAATGCTATACATAAAACTGACAGCAGTCTTTACTGCAGTTATTTTTATACGACATATAATCTTATTTATTGTGTTTCTGCATAAAGAAATTGCATTCCTGCCAGTGAAATTCATTTTATAATCTCCATGCTCATCAAATTAAGTACATGGATAGTATTCTATAAACAATACATCCTTCCTATATTCATTTATGAGTTCTGTTTTAAATTTATGCTGATATGTGAGAATTATATAAAGTTTTCCTATAAGATTTATTGACATTTGCACAAATATAAAAATTACAGATGACTTCCTTAAAAATAGGCATTTGATTCTAATAACAAACAAGAGTTGGTTTATTTTAAAATACAACAGAACCTGTCTTGAATGACCACTCTAACTGCAACTCCCCAATGGTTTCTCAAGACAGGTGGTCTCTTATAACTGGTCATAATATTATATAACAAAATAAATTGCATGGAGATCATGGTATCTCAAGATAGGTGGTCTCTCAAGACAGGTTTGGCTGTATCTATAATGGTACCATACAAAACCAGCTGCTCTGAAATAATGTTCAGGTTAAACACTGAATGAGCAAATCCAAATTGGTTTATCAAATTTGTTTGCAATGTAATCAATTATTATAAAAAAAGTCTACACATCGAAAGAGGTCTCATCAAAAATACAACATTGTCTTACTTGAAAAGACTGTACTAAGTACCTTTACAACTTTTCGCTTCAGACTGAAGATTGAACAATTGACCAATTGAGTTTCTCATTTAAATAAAGTCATTATTATTTTTATATTATCATTTTTATTATTATTATTATTATTATTATTATTATTATTATTATTATTATTTTTATTATTATTACTACTACTATTATTATCATTTATATTATTATTGTTATTATTATTATTAATATTATTATTATTATTTTTATTATTATTATTATTATTATTATTATTATTATTATTATTATTATTATTATTATTATTATTATTATTATAAACAAAACACCAGAAGAAACTTGAAATGTAATCATGAAACAAGGGTGTCCAATACAACAGTGCCAAAAGGACACAACACAGAAAACAGATGGCTGATTTAAAAGGTAAACAATAACACCATGGTGGGACACACAAAAATGCTGGTCATGCACTGGAATATTCCTCTTTCTCATTATCCAAAAACATATCTAATAAATCTTTCAAGTAAGCATGATGCATCCACATATGTCAGATCAGAAAAATATCTCCAACATATGCCAAGAGGGTAAAAGTTTGAATCTGACTGGTTCTTTACCTTGCAACTAGGTAAGATGTCAGGATATTTCATTGGAGGCTGTTTAAATAAGTTGGCACGAGCAATCATCTGCAACCTCTGATCTATGTCTTTAGAATTCTTCTGAACTTGATTGCACAGCGATTCAAATTTAGCAATGGCCTACAAAACAATAATTATATATATATATATATATATATATATATATATATATAAATGGCTAAACAATAGAGAGATATATAGATAGATAGATAGATAGATAGACAGACAGACAGATAGATAGATAGATAGATAGACAGATGAGAGAGAGAAAAAGAGAGTATTTTCATGGTATAGGATCTCAATACAATAAATATAAAAATGCATAATAAACAACAATACATACATGTTATGTTCTCTTTGGGTGCATTTGTTATTTCCAAGACTATCCATTCACATCAGTGAAGGTTGAATTTGCTGACCTTGCCACGTTTAAAATTTTTTTAATGGCACTTTGATATATCTTCTTCTATTTATATATCTTTTCCAACTTAGCAGTGTTTTCCCTCCCCAATCCCATCTGTAAATAATGTACGTAAATAATGTACAATGATTAGTCCATAGAATAACTTTAAAAGTAATTATACTATCTGAAATGTATCCACAACCAAAAATAATTTATATTAACCAGACTCCTGCATGGATCCATCAGATATTAGATGTGTCTGATAAAAAACTTTAATGCAGTTACAGACTGAAAGCGCTTTGGTCAAACTTTGATGAAGTAAAACTAAAAAGGCATTTCTCCCTAGCTCAAAATGTATCTAGACATATTTTCTGCAATACTGAAGCAAAAAGTTTATCATTATTAGTAAATTCTATCATATTACTTTTTAAACAGACAGGAGGTCTGTCTTCGTCATCCAATCAATTCATCCAAGCTTACATGAATCATATGTCTCATTATCATGTACTAAGTCATTTCATCTCATCAGCCAAACAAATCACTCTTCCAAAATATTTGGGAAAGCTTTGTATTAGCTTATCTGTGGAATACTCCTTTTTTTTAAAAAAAAAAACAAAACCAACAATTGGCAGAGATTTCACAGAGCCATTTGTAAGGTCTGGCCAGACATGACAAAACTAAAAAAGCAAAAAAATGGGTACTTCCTTGGAAGTAACAGCACTCCATCGCAACCTACATGTATATTTTTAAATCTCTGCATTAAAAAAATTGCAAACAAATTCACTAAAATGCTACCTGTGTTTCTGACCTTCAACTGAAATGGATTATTGAATCTGAAATACATATCACTTTTTATTTTTAATAACATTAGCCCTTGTGTAATAATGCAATATATACTGATCAAACAGTGCAACATATTTTACCTGTTCACATTTCTGGCAGAAGTCTCGTATACCCAGTGAGTTCCAGTTGAGACGTCTGGAGCCAGGCCTGATGACACGGCGTAATTCTCTCATGTGGTCCTCTAGTAGATCAGTCTGAAAAGGAATTAAGAATTATCAGTATACTCACACAATCTTTGCATCTGAATATAACCTTCTCTCAATTATAGAAACACAAATCCCTTAAAGGAACTGCAACTTATGGGCCAAAAATGAATTTCCATGAAATGGGTCTGTTTCTTCTGTGATTTTATTCTTTTTAACTGATGAGTATTAAAACCATCTGAGATATTTTTGAAATATCAAATTTGGTAGCAAAAATACTTTCTTTTGTTATATGCTTAAGTGTGAAATATAGAGATTTAATGGCAAATAATTTTCATATTTTTTTTAATTCCAGTATTTTCACATCTGAAAAATATATCCTCATATTTTCATATCTGAAAATCATATCCTTATTTTTTCACATGCCATTAGATACTTAATTGTGTGTGCCCACAAATGTTGTGCCATGAGAAACAAAAATGAGTACTTTGTGAGCTAGAACAAATAAAAAGAAATTGCTTCGTATTACAGATATGGAAATCAATCTTTGATAAACAAATCTGACCTGATGCCATTCACATCACTCTGAAATTATTTCCCCATATTTCCTTGACAAAAATGATAAACCCACTGCAATGCTTTATTGAATTGGGCTCACATTGTTTTTAAATAGTTTACAAGATGACAAAAATTTAATATAATGTGACAGATTAGGTCAGCCCAATCCTAACAATTTCTTATGTTATGCACATTTATATGTTCAGCCTATGAAAGTACAGTGAATTTGTGAAAAAGGGGGTGGGGGTAAACATGTCGTGCTGGAGAATGAGAATAATCTTCTTAACTTTGATTCTGGAGTAAGATTGGTACATACTAGCAATTAAATTGTCTTGTCCTGTGTTAATATGGGATATATTTCATGTTGTGGTACCTAACATGATACATTTTAATATATGGCTTTGTCACTCATTAAAAATATCACATTTTTGGTACATTATGATAAAATTGATCAAATATTAACATAGGAAAAGAAAAAAAAATCATTAATCTATGTTTGAGCTGACCTATTCACATGATACTTATAAGTGCAGTTCAAATTCTTTGTAATGGCTTTTGACCTTGAATATGATGTAATGAAAAGCACTGGCAACATTGAACTTGTCTCAGACATTGTTAAGATAGACCCACATGCTAATTTGGTTAAATTTATATAAAATAGTTAAGGGAAAACACACCAACTTACTGAGCAGTAATTACTCAATGTATTCTAAAGGTATCTCCCCAGATTGTCATAATAATCCATTCACACTTGCTTCTGTTATCAAGCTCAAAATCCATTAAAAATAAACTCTCAGTCATTATCTCTGACCTTAAAATCAATATCAAATTAACTTACTGTAATATAAAAAATAAAAGTTTCTTCAAAATTTATTTGTGTGTATATATATATATATATATATATATATATATATATATATATATATATATATATATATATATATATATATATATATATATATATATATATATATATATATATATATATATATATATATATATATATATATAAGTCCCTAAGTTCATAAGATCAATGAAGTACAAAAATGCATGCAATAACCTTTTAACTTGACCCCATCATCAATTAGATTAGGTCTGATTTTTAAACTCCATTGTAAAAGTGTGAATGTGCTGGTGGTCAGATCGGCACTATTTTCATTCATAGCCAAGTAAATAATAATAATAATAATAATAATAATAATAATAATAATAATAATAATAATAATAATAATAATAATAATAATAATAATAATAAAAATATTATTATTTTTATTATTATTATTATTATTATTATTATTATTATTATTATTATTATTATTATTATTAATAGATATTTGATTTTTTAACTTATGAATCACATACACAAACATTAAAGAGAAAGTTAATCTGAAGCTTTTGTCCTCCCTCTAAGGATTTCATCAGCAAACTGATCTAATTTCACCCAAATGTTAACATCACTCAATGGAATGGTGAGTGATGTTAACAGATTGTCCCAGATATGAGGTAGGTCCCTGTTTAGAGTTCAGTTTGTGGGGAGTTAAGAAATCAATCTATGTCCATGCACATAAACTGATCTACTATTGCACAAAGTTGTATTAAGGTTCTGAAAGCAGCTTTGTGACAATGATATATTCTGAAAATGTATGAGCTGTGACAAGCATGAGCAAAGAGACTGAATATTTATGGTTCTCTCTGATGCAGACTAAACAGTGTATCAGGCAAATGCTTTTAGTGATGTCAAACCTGAAAAAGTTTTATACATGCAACTCAATATGGCCATGCAGGCACCTTTACTGACCTAAAAAAATTCATTCTAGTTTGGAAAGTTAATAATATCAAAGTTTTACCACTTTGTTCATTTCAGACTATTGAAAAATCTTTACATTAGATGTCTTCCCAAAACTTCCAGATGAGAAAGATCAATTGCCATGGACTTTACCAGTGGCAGTATTCACTAACCGTGTCATGAAGAGCAAATGTTAGATCTAATCATTACCAGTAAGGGGGTAAAACAAATTCTTTACAATACAACCATTTTTATTGTGAATTCATACTGCACAACATTCAACCCAGTTTAAACAAAATCATATATTTTGCTCAACCTCACTTAAAAATGTTATGGTATATTAACATCAATTTTTTTTCTGCCATATTTACTGGGGTAGTTATATAATGATCTTACATGTAATACTGATCAACAAGCAAGGCAATAAAATGTCTCATCATCATGTACAGGTACTTGAAAAAATGGTACATGTAATGGAAATCTTAAAAATGACAACTACAACTGAAATGGTCATTACTGCACACCTAACATGTGCAGAATGAATTCAATTTAGACAAAGACTGAGCTATAAAGAATGGAAGAAGATGCTAATCTTAAAAGGTTGAATCATCTCCAGTGGAATGTGGCAATGAATCATAAAACTTTTACCACATACTTTCCTGAACCACATGGCTTCATTTCCTGTCAAATATATGGCAAGAAATCATTGGCTACTGGCTTCTATTGAAACCCCTGTCAAAGTAAAAGCTTTGTAAAATCTCAATAAAAAAAAAAAACAAAATGTTCATAATACTCAGACACCACACCAATGTGCATGAAACTGACTTAAATGCTAAACTTAACCAAAGCAAGACTGGACAAATGGATAAAGAGACAGAAGATTTGAGTAGCGCTTATGTTCCACACCTTTTATGTTAAGGTGTAAATAAGGTTATAAATTAAAAGCAGCTATATTAGAATTAAAATGATCAATGCTGAGTTACACCTTTACCTATCAATGTCCTACTAGATAAATAACTAATAAAGATTTACCTTGCTCAGAATTATTAAAGGATTTGATGAAGAAATAGCAAGTTAGTCACCAAGTCTAAGAATGGCATAAATAGCATTGCTTTCCTTATCTAAAATGCAACATAACAATACAGTAAGCATCTAATAGGACTACACAATCTACTGCATATCCACCCCCACCTTAAACTGATCTGAAACTGATTTTAGATGTGTGCAGGGAATTCTTTTGAGTCATTAAGATATAGCCTGGTCAACATTTTGGGATAGACACTCCAAAATTTAGATAAAAAAACTTAATAATTTCCTTAATTTGGAATGTGCATGCTTTGAAGAAAAAAAAAAGAAAAAAAACATTTATGGTCAGACTCAGTTCCACCTTCTTCTAACTGCCACAGGAATCTGCAGAAATAATACTGAAAGAGATATAAATTAAATACATATTGACAGTCTTACCTCTGCCTCATCCAGTAAGGCCAGCAATTTGTGATATCTCTCTAACATGTGAGTTAGACTCTCCACATATTTGATATATTTCTCTTCCTGGAAAATCAAAAGGAAAAACAATCAGTCCCCTAAAAGAATTATCTAATAATGATGATGATGATGATGATGATGATGATGATGATGATGATGATGATGATGATGATGATGATGATGATGATGATGATGATGATGATGATGATGATGATGATGATGATGATGATGATGATGATGATGAATCACTATTCTTACCAACAAAAATTAACACATTTAAATAAATAGTATATAGTGGTAGCTAGCAGTAATTTATTTCCATCACTGGTCAAGAATAGTATGTATTTTCATTAGGCAAACTTAATAAAATGTCCTGAATGGAGGCCAATGTGAAACATTTGTATGGACACTCCAGCTTTATGCTTTTTACACACTGTATCCTTTTCTTTAACTAACTGTGCAATGGCAATACCATCTTTGCATGCATTAAATAGTAACATAGTAACAATAGTTTAATGATTAAGAAATAATGACTTGAAGATAAGATAGGTTATTTATTTATTTATATATATATATATATATATATATATATATATATATATATATATATATATATATATATATATATATATATATATATATATATATATATATTCTTTGAAGTTTAAATTTTAAATTATCATTTAGCATGCCAACTTATTTTATACATGTACATAAAACAAAATGCACTAAGAAGCACTGGTATTTATTTATTGGACCAGATGCATCTTTTTACAAGTTAATTCAAAACAAGAAAATATAAATTATTGTCAGCTTATTTAAATCATATATATCCTGCCAAAGTAGTACTATACAAGGATTTCACTCAACTAATTGCTACACACTCTTGTAACAATTTAAGCTCATGATGATGCACTTTTATAGTGAAACTAAAAAAAGAATATTCAATTTGTCAAATACAATGCAAAACAAGGACATTTTTCAGAGATATGAATAAAGAGTCATGATTGATAAAATGTTTGCAATTTATTAAAACAAGAATATGATTCTGCAGATCAAACATGAGAAACTTGAAGAGTGTCGAGTTGGTCTACTGACCTGCAAAGCCACATTTCTTGCAAGTTCTGGTACTGAAAAACCTAGCTGTTCCATATACCTGGTCTCAGAAATGATCTCCAAAAGCATGGGGTCAAAATCGACCATGTACTTCAAGTCTATGGATGGCCCTACAATTTGCAAAACAAATGATACAGTTCAAAGAACTTTAAGACAATGAAGTTTTATGGTAGATCTTGCTGTCTGAATCAAAGAGTGCATTTTCTTTCCTGTTTGAAAAAGTAATGATCTATTAGCTTTTTATGTCAAGTACTAATAGATTTTATATATTCTCAATATATTTCTATATGTGTGAGTGACATTCGTATTTTATGTAACTGCCCCTAGAACAGTAATTTCTTACTCCTTTACAGTGGAAAGCTTATGAGATATGTTTTGATAAAGTGACTTAACACACTACATTCCAGCAAATACTACCAATTTATATATTTTCCGGGTCCATTTTTGTGGATTTGCAAAGAGCTACAATATATACTTGCTAATATATCAAGTCCAACTGCAAACTGCACAGACTTAGAGCTGCCATTTCATAATGTACCAACATTGGAGTCCATGAAGATGTTAGGAGTTACATCAGTAGAACAAAACAAACCCCTGGTCTGCAAGCAAATTATGTGACAGCAAATCAGGCCAAAAGTTGTTTGAAGGTGGATTTGATTTATAAGCAAGTATTTACAGTAAATGCACATAAGAATTTAAATTTATTGATAAGGGTGAAAGGATCTTATTGCTGTAATTGATAATCATTGTCCATTGCATCTTTACATTCATTGCAACCACAAAAAAACAAAATACTTGAAACCTCCAAGTGATTTTCAGGAAATAAAGGGTGAAAAGAATAACATAAGAATAATTAAACAATTTTTTACTATTTTCCTCAAGTTTGTGATCTGAAATATATATTCCACTTACAGAATGAATGTATATATGTTGTATGTATGTATGTATGTATGTATGTATGTATGTATGTATGTATGTATGTATGTATGTATGTATGTATGTATGTATGTATGTATGTATGTATGTATGTATGTATGTATGTATGTATGTATGTATGTATGTATGTATGTATGTATGTATGTATGTATGTATGTATGTATGTATGTATGTATGTATGTATGTATGTATGTGTATTTAACGGCACCTAAGCAAAATATTGGATTTATGGTGCCAATTAAAAGTTCTAAAAATTAACAAAATGAAGAAATGCACAAAAACTTTAGAAACATAAAACCTTCCCCCAAAATTAAATAAAGTACTTAGATATAAAATATAAAAGGAAACATATTCAAAACTTTTGCAAAAGGTATTACAAAATATATTAATGGTAAACATGTACAAACTGTTTATATGGTCAAAAATTCCATTAAATAACTTCAAACAATTGATTATATAACCACAAAGTCCAAAGATGTTTCTAGGGTGGCACATCATTATAAAGTTTCTTCATTAAGTTTTCAATAAAGTAATTGTTTCTCATAGGATGCTGCAAGTTGAAGGTAAATTTAAGGCCAAATAGAACTGAAATTAATATGAATGAACAACAACATAGATGCATGAGAGCAAAAGAAATCAAGGCTTTACTATTAGATTAATATATAGCAAGATGTTTATTCAATATGATACAAGATAATGTATTAAAGGTATCAATGCAAAATGCTGGATTTATAAAATACAAGAAGAGCACCATAAATAGTGCATTACTTGCCCACCCAACAATTAATAGTCTGTTATACAGACACAGGTAAGACAAGGCTGAAGATCACTGACCAATTGGTCTCAGTGACATGAACTTTGGTCAAGTTATGTGCTCTTCAGCTGTCACTTTGCAGATACCATCATTTTTTTCATTGTAATTACCAAGACCATGACCTCTGACTTCTAAACCACAGAATCAGAGTTTTGTCAAGGAACTTGTTGTTGCTGATTTGTGCCTTCCCCAAGAATACACCAATTAAAGTGACCAACCTAGGCTGGCCTGAGTGGGTAATGAACTGGCAATCCTTGGATTACATGCTACCAACTGAAGTACCAGAACTTAATCCAGGAAAAAAGGTAATCTATAATACATATTTTACTTAAGTTACAATGACCCAGCATTCTCTCTTAACTTTTGACACCAAACTCAATAAATCTCTTCATACCTCAAGTACAAGGCCTCCATACATTTTGCCTTAAGGTACATGGTCTAGAAATTGGAATTTCTATGCAAAAATAAAATATTTTTATTCTTTCAGTCAACGTAACCATGACCAATGACCTTTTGACCCCCAGATCAACAGGCTTCTTTCTTACTAAATGTGCAAACCATCCAAAAAACTTTGAGGAAGGTATATGGTCAAGAATTTATATATATGTGCCGAATTCATTTTGTCTAGTCACAATGACATTTGACCTATGACCTTCTGACCCTTCAGATAATTAACAACATAAGTTATGGTTCAAAAAAGAAAAGCAAATTGGCAGACAGAGAGACAGCCTGAGAGAGGGTCAAAGCACAAAAAGATAAGCATATAAAGAGAAAACAAATCCTAGCTCTACAGTACTTCACACCCTAGCACTCTATATCTGACAATTTTATTCTAGAAGTATTTGTCTTGTGCAATCTGCCTACCAAATATTATGGCAAACTTGAAGCAATATTTTGTACATTAGGAAAAAAATGCATTATTAGCATATATTCCAGCATTTCTATAACTAGCAATGTCTTTATAGAACATGAATGACACCCACTCTTTTCATTATAAAGCAAAACTTAACAAGGTAATAACAGATGGATAAGCAGAAGAAGAGTAACATTGTATGCCACAACAACACTTGCTAAGGGGCATAACGACTGTAACAGATCTAATATTCAATAATTCATTACACATTATCTAACATATATATATATAGTCACAATCGTAACATAATCGGCCATTTCTGTTGCAACATATATATATATATATAGTCTGTACTTATACATATTTTCAGTAATGTGTGTAAAATAAATCAGTACTTAGCATTACAGGAGGTCTTTTTTTGATACCTGTATAAGCAAACCCTATACTGGACTCCTCTGTTTAACTTGCACAAGGCAGGTGAATGATATAGAAGCTCCTTAGCAAGCAAAACATAACTCTTACAAGATCTGGCTAGTAACGGCTGACAGGCTAGTAATGTCTGACAGGCTTGTAAAGCCTGGCAGGCTAGTAAAGGCTGGTTAGATAAAATGTATCTTTCTAACACAGCTGCACTAAAACATCAGAATTTTATCTGCTACTTTAGTAAAGATGCTTTTTAAAATTGTGTTTTCTTTTTGAAGATTTTAGGTGCATAACTTATATACCTAGCAACTGATCATGTAAGTATAACAATCTTACACAGTATGACAGGACTCAAAATTAATGTGATCACAAAAGAAAAATCTACTTGTGAAAGAGTAATTTCAATTACCTGTAGTATTCTGTTGCTTTTTTCTTTCCTCATTTTCTTTTACATAAATTATGATCAATGACTTGCCATTTCACCAATCAAATTTAAAACTGTTCAAGAGATAAAAAAAGTTGTATCAACTATTCAATATATGCATATGACAAGGGTTTCAAGAAACCTGTAGTATATTGTAATGTCAGCCAGTTCACTTAGTGCTTAATGGGCAAGATTAATATCTGACAGATAGCAATACAAAGGCTGGATGGACCTCTTTTTGCTTGAGCATCACTGGTCTCACAATTGTCATCTTGATGATGATATCATTAAAATGATGTATGAAAACCATACTGTTACTCAATCAGGTTTTTGAAATCATTTGCTAGCTGACTAACTTCAATTCATTACTGCTTGTTGGTGATTGTGTGTAACACAGACCATTGTTATCACAAGCCACATGCGAACTGCCTCAACATTTCTCAAGTTGCACATGAGTATTAATAATATTTCTTGAAAGAAAAACTTACAGAATAGTGTAAAGTGATTTACACTTGACAGTGAACCACATGATAATGACGATAAGTACCATAATCTGATTTTTACTGGACTTCAGCAATTAAAATTGGTTGGAAGTTTAAAAGATAATATGTATAAAGATGGATATTTATCTGATGCAGATAAAATATTTAAAGATAGGTGTCAATTTTCATGCAGATAAAATGTATAAAGATAGTCTTCAAATCTCATGTAGATAAAATGTAAAAAGATAGGTGTCAAATCTCATATAGATAAAATGTAAAAAGATAGGTGTCAAATCTCATGTAGATAAAATGTAAAAAGTCTTCAATCTTATGTAGATAAAATGTAAAAAGATAGGCATCAAATCTCATGTAGATAAAATGTAAAAAGATAGGCATCAAATCTCATGTAGATAAAATGTAAAAAGATAGGTGTCAAATCTCATGTAGATAAAATGTATAAAGATAGTCATTAAATCTCATGTAGATAAAATGTATAAAGATAGGCCTCAAATCTCATTTAGATAAAATGTATAAAGATAGAAATCAAATCTCATGTAGATAAAATGTATAAAGATAGGTGTCAAATCTCATGCAGATAAAATGTATAAAGATAGGTGTCAAATCTCATGCAGATAAAATGTATAAAGATAGGCATCAAATCTCATGTAGATGAAATATATAAAGATAGGTGTCAAATCTCATGTAGATAAAATAAAAAAAGATAGGTGTCAAATCTCATGTAGATAAAATGTAAAAAGATTGGCCTCAAATCTCATGTAGATAAAATGTAAAAAGATAGGCATCAAATCTCATGTAGATAAAATGTAAAAAGATAGGTGTCAAATCTCATATAGATAAAATGTATAAAGATAGTCATTAAATCTCATGTAGATAAAATGTATAAAGATAGGCCTCAAATCTCATATAGATAAAATGTATAAAGATAGCCATCACATCTCATGTAGATAAAATGTAAAAAGATAGGTGTCAATTTTTATGTAGATAAAATGTATAAAGATAGGTGTCAATTCTCATGTAGATAAAATGTATAAAGATAGGTGTCAAATCTCATGTAGATAAAATTTATAAAGATAGGCCTCAAATCTCATATAGATAAAATGTATAAAGATAGCCATCACATCTCATGTAGATAAAATGTAAAAAGATAGGTGTCAATTCTCATGTAGATAAAATGTATAAAGATAGGTGTCAAATCTCATGTAGATAAAATTTATAAAGATAGGTGTCAATTCTCATGTAGATAAAATGTATAAATATAGTCATTAAATCTCATGTAGATAAAATGTATAAAGATAGGCCTCAAATCTCATATAGATAAAATGTATAAAGATAGCCATCAAATCTCATGTAGATAAAATGTAAAAGGATAGGTGTCAATTTTCATGTAGATAAAATGTATAAAGATAGGCCTCAAATCTCATATAGATAAAATGTATAAAGATAGGTGTCAAATCTCATATAGATAAAATGTATAAAGATAGGTGTCAAATCTCATGTAGATAAAATGTATAAAGGTAGGTGTCAAATCGCATGTAGATAAAATGTACAAAGATAGGTGTCAAATCTCATGTAGATAAAATGTATAAAGATAGGTGTCAAATCTCATGTAGATAAAATGTAAAAAGATAGGCCTCAAATCTCATGTAGATAAAATGTAAAAAGATAGGTGTCAAATCTCATGTAGATAAAATGTAAAAAGGTAGGTGTCAATTTTCATGTAGATAAAATGTATAAAGATATGTGTCAAATCTCATGTAGATAAAATGTATAAAGATAGGTGTCAAATCTCATGTAGATAAAATGTATAAAGATAGGTGTCAAATCTCATGTAGATAAAATGTATAAAGATAGGTGTCAAATCTCATGTAGATAAAATGTATAAAGATAGGTGTCAATTCTCATGTAGATAAAATGTATAAATATAGTCATTAAATCTCATGTAGATAAAATGTATAAAGATAGGTGTCAATTCTCATGTAAATAAAATGTATAAAAATAGTCATCAAATCTCATGTAGATAAAATTTATAAAGATAGGTGTCAATTCTCATGTAGATAAAATGTATAAAGATAGGCTTCAAATCTCATGTAGATAAAATGTATAAGGATAGGCTTCATATCTCATGTAGATAAAATGTATAAAGATAGGCTTCAAATCTCATGTAGATAAAATGTAAAAAGATAGGTGTCAAATCTTATGTAGATAAAATGTATAATGATAGTCATTAAATCTCATGTAGATAAAATGTATAAAGGTAGATGTCAAATCTCATGTTAATAAAATGTATAAAGATAGGTATCAAATCTCATGTAGATAAAATGTATAAGAATAGGCCTCAAGTCTCAGGTAGATAAAATTTATAAAGATAGGCCTCAAATCTCATGTAGATGAAATGTATAAAGATAGACCTCAGTCTGATGTAGATTATTATTATTATTTTTATTATTATTATTATTATTATTATTATTTTTATTATTATTATTATTATTATTATTATTATTATCATCATCATCATCATCATCATCATCATCATCGTCATTATTATTATTATTATTATTATTATTATTATTATTATTATTATTATTATTATTATTATTATTTTATTTAAAGAGGGTTTCTCAAATAGCTAGGAATTAATCTACCTTGAGGCCCTCATTCAAAGGAATTTACTTATTTTTGCTGCATCTCTGAAGCCACTTGATATACTGGGTTTGGAAAAAGGAAATAGAGTGGGCATTTCTAATCTCAACTGGAATACTATTCCAGAGCTAAGTTCCAGAGTATTGGAAACTCTTTTTAAATAATGCCTTATTTGGTTTGGGAATTTTGTAATGTTTGGTAACATGTATAAAGATAGATCTCAATCTGATGTTGATAACATGTGTAAGGATAGACCTCAATCTCATGTAAATAAAATGTATATAGATAGACCTCAATCCAATATAGATAAAATGTGTAATGAAAGACCTCAATCTGATTTAGATAAATGTATAAAGATAGACCTCAATCTGATGTAGATAAAATGTATAAAGATAGACCTCAATCTCATGTAGATAAAATGTATAAAGATAGACCTCAATCCAATATAGATAAAATGTATGTTAGACCTCAATCTGATTTAGATGAAATGCATAAAAATAGCCTGTAAATCTCATGTAAATAAAATGTATAAAGACAAGCATATACTGATGGTAATAAAATGCATATAGGATACATTCTAAATCAGCAAAGATTTTTAATAAGGATAAAACTAAACATTGTCAAAAATTATTTGCACCTATTTGCTGAAAGAACATAAGTTCCTGATCAAGTATTTCAGGATTAACTGGATGCTGCCATAAACAAAACATTAATTTTGAGTCCTATAAAACACACAGCCCATCACATTAAAACTGATAAAAAAAAAAAACGATACTAATTATACTCTAAAGTAACTTATCCCTCTACTCTCCATCTACAAATAACTTAAAGAAATAATACAGTAACTGCAATATGTGTACAATCCCAAACCCTAGTAATACTGCTTGACCTATATAAAAAGCAATGTATCTTGCTACTTATTGGTCATTCAAAAGCAGCAAAATTATCATGTTTTTTAAGACAACTGATCACAAAGTTCAATAACAAACACTGTAAAGTAAAAGTCATGGTATTTTACCATTTAAATTAATTTCCCTTGAAAGTATTCATGACAACATGGTGATTGCATTCCTTACTTCTCTTCTGCTTTGTAATGGTTTTCCCATAACAAAAATTTTCAATTTGTGGAAAATGTCAGAAGTGACTGTGATTTCATTTTGGGTTGTATGGTGTTCTTATATAGGATTTCAATTGTAAAGACTGCATTACAAACTTGCATGTGGGCATGGTAATGTTATATTGGTGGACAATGAAGGTATCCCTCAGTAGAGTTTAGACACTTTACGTTAATAGCCCCTCATGAATTGTATTTTATGGTATTATCCATTCAGTGTGGTTTTTATGGTACCATGTAGTTTAAAAAATGCTCCTTGTGAATTGAAGAAATAATGATCTTTCCAGCAGATTTTAGTAAGACATGCTTTGATAGATGATGGCAAACTTCCATACACTGCATGTTCTGTTACTCTCATGTTCAAATTAATGTATCCTAGTTTCATTGCTGGCAATAAGCTTATTTAAGAAAAAAAAATGCCTTGTCATTTGTACCTGTACAATAATTCCCTGCAGATCTTTACTCTTAAACACATTTATTCTCTATCAAGCAACTAAACGTACACAAACCCTGTTGCATTCCTTACCCAATGGTCATAATTTCATTTGCAATTCCATATGAAATAAAAAGTTATCTTCTACCTTTCAGGCAGTAGTAACACACCTGCCTTTCCTTTATATATAAGTTCCACAGAATTTACAGCTTGGCTTGAAAGAAATATCCTTATCTTACATAATCTTTAACATTATCCCTGCCATCACTAAAGCATTTCTCACTGATTCTACATTGAGCAATTGCTTTAAGTCTATAAATAGCATCCAAGTCAGCTTTTATCTGCATCAAGGAGTTCCCTAAGTTTTTGCATAAAATGTATAATCACTTTGATTGAAAATGAACTCATCTGCAATTTTGCCCCTAGCAACATACACGAGCCTGTTACATCATCAACTTAAAATGACATCAACCCTAAACAAGGGCATATTTAATTATAGACAAGTGAATTTTTATAATGTATGATGCATTTGTTCTAGAATTTGTTCATCAATGCAGATTTTGTTATTAGAAGTCAATAACTTTATTCTAAATCAAATGCATTCACTATATCTTCTGTTTGTTTGTTTATTATTATGACTTCCTTGTTTAAGAAAAGGGTGTGCCTTCTCTATAATTTATGACAACGCCTCCCTTTTTATTTTCTGAACAAAAATGCTTCTTATAAATGAAAACACATGTAGTTTTGATATTGTTTCCTCAGTAAAAATGTCATGTACAAATCCATGGTTCTGTGCTAACTTTGCTGCAAAGTGAATCATTTATTTACTATATATTGGTATGTATAATATGTACCCTGATTTCAAACCCAATATGATGTCAAAAACTTAGTTCTATTGTATACTGCACATATGATATCTTACAATTCAAAATCTTTATGATCTGGCTGTTTTCATCATGAAACAACATTCCAACATTTTGAACCGTACAACAATTATCATTTCTTACACAATGTTTTATTTTTTTACAATAAAACAGCATCTGACTATATCTCTTTTCTCTTCCATTTATGCTTAATACTTCATTTTGACTATGATAATTAGCTTGTTTCTCTCAGGGAGAGTTTCTTTTACAGGTCATGTTGATCTAAATGGACTAAGTTTATTCAAATTCAAGAAGATCAAACACAAGATGCTATATGAAAATTCAGGTCTGGTATTTATCCTTATCTGGTCTAGCACAACACCTCTAAAATATATCACAGTGTAGAATCTAAAATTTATACAGACAATCCATCAAATTATGTCAGGTACATCAAAGCTTTAGCCAGTGCAGATTACCTTTGAAAAACACTATCATGAAGATTCAATGGAGTGCTAATCACTTTAAAGTCACAATGTAGCATCAAATACTGTGATATAAGATGAGAAATAAAACATAACCATATTTATTATCCAAAGAAATGCAAATAAATTCCAAATTTACATAGACAATGCATATTACTTGTGATTAACAAATCAAAACTTTCACCAGTACTCATTACTTCTATGCACCATGCCATGTCAATGAACCATTAATCATTGTATAGTCATAAATAAGTATCAAATTGTGTGCTTTAAGATGATAAATGAAGCATTGAACCAAGGTTTTTTTTTTCTCCCCAAAATGTCAATAACAGCAAATTTACCTAGACAATGCATTTTATGCACTTTACATCAAAATTTGTGCCAACACTGATCACATTGGAACACCATGGTGAATCAATGAAACTTGGATTACAAGATAGTGTCACAAGAAAGTACCAAATGCTTATTCAATAGGAAAAATTAAACAAAAACCAAATTTATTTAAAGAAAAGTAAATAAATTTTTTATACAATAACCTATTTGTTAGTTTCATGATAAGTACCTATGCTATCATAAAGCAGTAGTTTGCATAGCTTCAAAGTATTCATGACTGAATAGATGAAGAAAAAAATGCTAATCTCTCATGTAAATTTCTGGCCAAGTTACAGAACAAAAACTATGTAGCAATGTGAAATGAAATGAGTTTTATTAATATCAGCAATCATGAAATAGGACTATAAATATTTGTAATATTAGTTATTTCTTAACTAAGTAACACTGTAGTAGCAATGCAATGAATTCAGTATTTCACCAACATGTGACATGTGTAGGCAGTTTTAGTTCCATGGTCCCTAGTTTGATCCACTGAGAATTTTTTTATGGAATCAACTGTAAAACGCAACCCACCCCTGCTGAAAATAGCAAAACGAAAGACAAGCATGTGTTATACATACCAAAATACAGTACATCAAAAAACATATTTCCAAAAGCGTGTTTTGAGAGTAAAAACAAATGCAAAAGTTCTCAAATGTAGCACAGGAAAAAGACTCCAAAGATCCATATATGTATCAACAACTAATAATAGCTACAGACATCTGGCTAGATTTTCAGAACTGTCATATCTGAGCAGATATAACTCCTAAATCTCTCTCATTCCTTCTTTACTGAAGTTCTCTACATCAATATTACACAAGCAGAATCATTAAGACAGGCTGATAGTCATTTCCAGTAATTATTCCACATCTCTTCAATCTCTTTTGTGAAAACGAGTATGTGTAATTAGCACTTAGAATGTTTATAAAATGCTTAATGATATACAATTTCCAGCTCTAAATGATTCAGATTTACATATTTGTCAGAATGTGGTGTTTCAAGCCCTCAACCTTTTTATCAATAAAGAGGGAACTTCCAAAAATCTAAATATGTATCTATATGAAATTGATGTTCACACCAATATTGCAAAAATGAAAAAGCCTGGCTTAACATGATAGGGAAAAGCTCTGTCAAACAGAGGCCTTAACTTGGTCTAAATTTGGTCCCCCAAAAATTTAAAATTAAATCTGACCAAGTCTTTTTAATGAAATGCCTAATACTAAATTAAAATTTAATCTATGTAGCTCTTCAACTGTTACTCCTTGAAAATTATATCTACATTTAACTGAAATGTATGGACAGACAGAACAATATAGGACAGGAAAAATATCGAAAGATGTGGGTAACCTCTGTAGAATATGGTGGGAGCATACTAACATGTTTATATAGGCCTATCAAACTGAAAAGTTAGCCAGATATCTGATTTTGTTCGGACATGTCTCCTGACTAACATAAAACCAGGCAGCAAAGAGAGATACATAAGTAAAGGGTGTAGAAGGGCAGGTGACAACATCACTACACAGTCCCCTACTCCATGATTTACCAGAATTGATTCCTTCTGGAGGCCCCTTTGGGGTTGCTGGAGCCTCTGTGCTTATATTTTTATCTGTCACATTATTAACCTGGACTGTGGGGACAGTTTTAGCTGCATGGGTAAAAAAGGAATGACATATTGCATGATGATAGCTTATTATTACAACACTATGTAGCTTATTATTACAACACTATGTAGCTTATTATTACAACACTATGTAGCTTATTATTACAACACAAGTACATGTTTAAGATAACAATCTTTAAAGAAGCATATTTATTACATAAAATATAATGTATCATAATGTTCTTATACAGTACATCTAAAATTTACTTCATGTGGTTAATTGTAATATAAAAATAATGAATAATACCTATAAATGATAATTTCTAACCAAGCAGTTCTCCCTCACTATATTCCAATTCAGTCTACTTCTGCCTTTATTAAAACACTGGTACATGACAGATCTCATTCAAAAGATTTAAGTCTTAATTTAATTTCACTCTGTTAGTTCTTGGCTAATGGGAACCAGTTGTAATGAGGTTTATCATTATTAAATACTACATTTCTGTTCAAAGGTCAGACTGATGCTCTCATGTTATGTCCAGAATTTCTCTATGCCTGTGAATCATGGACCATAACAGCTGACTTAAAGAAAAGGATACAAGTCACAGAGATGAGATGCTTCTGAAAGATCCTTGACATCTCATACAATGACCGTGTCACCAATGAAGAAATATGGCAAATGATCAGACAAGCCATTGGGCCTCATGAAGACCTCCTGACCACAGTGAAAAAACATAAACTGCAGTGATATGGGCATTTCTCATGATCATCAGGACTTGCCAAATACAATACTGCAAGGCACTATACAAGGAAGAAGAAAGAGAGGCAGTCAGAGAAAGAGGTGGAAAGACTACATTCGAGAGTGGACAGGCTTGACATTGAGAGACTCAATGAGAAAGATGGAAAATTGAAAGGAATGGAGGAAGCTGGTTGTTCAGTCTTTCTGTGGTGCCCCTACGGTCTACCAGACTACTGGACTGATGATGATGATGATGATGATGATGATGATGATGATGATGATGATGATGATGATGATGATGATGATGATGATGATATTTCTGTATTATTCTGATGTATCAAAATACTCACATATATATCAGGTTCAACTGCAAATTGCATTCACCCATATCTACCATTGCATAATGCACTGGCCATAATAGGTCTATACAGATTATTAGGGATAATCAGTAGAACAAACAAACACAAGACCCTGATCTGCTGGTGCATATTGCAATGGCATATCTGGGTCTATGCTGTTTGCAGCTGGACCTGACTTGTAAGTAAATATATATAGTAGCTGTATTAAAACAGACTTCAAGCTAGTTCTATCTGGCTGACTCAAACCATTTGCTCTAGAAGTGCAAGATCAATGTATGATTTGAAATAACAAATCCAGTTTTAAATGATCGCCATCAAAAATCTTAAAATGCCTGTCAATGTATTAAGGTCACAAATTCTTCACAACACAAAGTCTCTTCTGTAAACAGTGCTATAATCTGGGTTACATGATTTTATAAACCTGAATCAAATATCACAAGAACATCCCAGAATACTATGTCTCACCTGTGCCACAGTAGACTCATCCACAAACCTTGCAAAGTCAATGGATTATGATAAGTAGGTCACAGCAATCTCTTTTTTATTCATAATGAAGAGAATCCATCAAGATAAATATATCCATATTTTATACCTGTACATGCAACAGTATCAGAGATCTTATTAGGTTTGTGATGAGCACTACAGAGAAATGCCTATATCTTTCTATCTGATAACAGATATGCAATCATTGGTAGCTAGTTCAATAAAGTAGACTAAACAAAATCTATCAATATCAAAGAGTGAGGCAAAGAAAGTTATGTAAACCCACCAATGTCTTCTTTCTCCTCTTCCTGTGCCTGAAGTTGGAGCTGTTGAGCCTGTGTGGGTTTGACCAGAAGATTACGTTTGAGTAGCGAAGGTAAAACCTGGTCTACGTGTTCACGCCACTGCTCATACTTCATGTCCTCATACAACTTCATCTGCTTCCCAACACTCAGGTACTTTGCTCTCGTCTGTACAAACAAATTTCAGTTAATTAGTAAACCAATCATTGGATGCTCCCTGAGTATCCATAAAACTGAAGGACAAATAAGAAATTTTAAGCTTGGTTGAGTTGAAATACAAATATGCAAATGGGCATGTGCAATTTACAAGTTTGAAATCATTTTTGCATGCACAATGCACAATTAGTTGTCCATATGGAAAGAATAGCCAATGAAAAACAATAACAACCATGAGCTTACTGTGATATAAATTGAGGAAATAACTAAGGCCAGCATTCAATCACATGCAAGTCAGAATAGGTTAGCTTCAGATAGAAGCCAATCAAATCTTGACTGCAATTTTAAATCTACTGAGTAATATCTGTGTGGTAATTCCTCTACAGCAGGGGTGCACACACTTTTTCAGCATGCAAGCTACTTATAAAATGACCAAGCCAAAATGATCTACCTACCACAAAAATGCAAAACATATAAAGGCTGACGTCTATTGTTTTTAATGCTACACGATCTACTCACACTACCTTCGCGATCGACCAGTCGATCGCAATCAATGTATTGTGCACCCCTGCTCTACAGTGCATTTTTTGTTAACTGTTAAAAAGTAGGGATAAAGTTCAAGAATATTTAAAAAACCAAAACCAAATTCAGGTTTTTCCAAAGATAAAGAAAACATTTGAACCAATGAATTGACTAAGTATGTCCTTGACTGCTTACTTTGAAGAAGGAATAGTTAATTGCAGTGAGAATTTACATGGTGGTTAGTAACATGTACTTGAGTCTGATTATGGTCTGCATCATACGATGCTACCTGCATGATCTGCAGAGTTTTGAGAATTAAGTGTTAGTCTCTGGGACTTTTTTAGGTGGTCATTCAGAGCAGTGTTAAGTCACTTATTTTGCTTAAAAATCATGACTGTTTATTGTGTTCTGCAGATGGTTGCTCACAACAGTGCAATTTTATAATACAATCAATTCACATATGATAATTGTGTTCATAAATGGCAGGTGGTCACTCGTGGCAGAGATCACAGGTGTTTTATTTTACCTGTATTTGCCAAGGAAAATTTCTGATGGTATGATAGTTTAGCAGATTTAAAACTAATGTATGAGATGTCAGCGAGTGAGTGAACATACAAACAGTGGACTACATCATGTCTCTTTCTCCCACCTGTTTTCCCATTTCACTAGTCATCATATCCTCCAAGGACTGGAAGCGGATGATGACATGCTTGACTCTGTGGAACAAGGACCTTTCCCAGAAGATGGCACCAGCCATAGGAGAGTGATTTTTATGGAGGGGAGGATTATCTTTGTTCTCTTGAAATAATTTGTCCATCAAATCAACCTGAAATGATAGATATACAGTTTGTACATGTATTAAATTCACCAAATATAATATAAATAATTATGGTTTTTCCAGTGTAATTTGGAATTTTTCCTTTCTCAATGCAGATTCTTTAAAAAATACAGTATGTAAACACTGACAAATTTAATCAATAAATTTTTACACAAAGTTAAATGAATAACAGTTAGCATTTGAGTTTGCTCTGAGTTATGCTGAAAATATTGACTCAACAACATATGTATTTCTTTGTGTATTTGATAAGGAGTCTATGACTTTCAAAAAGAAGGAAAATCCCACTATAACACAATAACTGAGGTCCATGAATTACTATTATGCTATGTTTAGTGCAATATTTAAATAAGTCAGTCAATTGAAGAATATTGTATGGGCATCATTTTAGCTATACAAGATGAGGTGGGGGGGACCACAGACTTCTCTGATGCAGTTATAAACCTGATGCATACTCAACAAGAAATATTTAAAACAGATATTACATATTTATTTTTACTGTCTGGAGAGAACCATTCACTGGTATATATACACACATATATATACACATATACATATACACATGTACTAATCAGCTGATCTCACTGTATTCATAATAGTAATTCCATTAAAATGTTCACAAAGAAATAACATTTCTAGAATTATTCTGCTAGATAAATTCATATCCTAAATACTTGTTAATAAACCCACAAAAACTTTATCAAACACTCTGTTTTATGAAACTTACATATTTACTGGTCATGTCTAAAGGATATCATTTGTCATTGACAATAAAATATATAAATCAGACATTGTTTCTCACGAGACACTTGTATTTAGGCTTAAAAAATGCTTTAAATGAAATTCACATAGCAGGTCAACAGGATTGATCATGTAATATACTTGAGATGAACAATTCAATAGATATATATAACTGCCTGGATAAGCTTTGGGGGTTAAACCATTCAATTTAATGGGTAAAGAGTGAGCTCCATAAACTATAACTATGCACTACTGCAGAGCCACGACAGGGAGTAGTTATGATTATAATAGCAAATCCCTCTAACCCCTACAACTTAAATAAATCTATTCCTGTCAATAGCTGATGACAGTACAACTATACATGTAACTTTAGCATAATAAAATAATAAAAAAACTAAGAAAAGGGGAGAGGGGGTATGTGGCAATGACTAAAACTGCTCCTGACAATTCAGGCAATAAACTTGTTTCCATGGGTATGCATGATGACTGATTATGCAGGCACTAGTGTTTTACTGTTTCCCTTGAATAGGTAGGTAAAATAACTGATTTCTAAATGTGGATGTGCATGCCAGATGACTGAGTAATCATCTCTTACCTACAGTTTACTCTGGTCAAAGCAATCAGTGTAAATAAGGATGCATTAAAGACAAACAATATGAAAAATTGATGACTTTATTGTTTTTGTTTCAAGAATAATTATGTTACCAAATATCAGATTTTTAAGAAGTTAACATCTTTCAAAAAAAAGCAAGTAGCAGCAATATTTTGTTTTCTTCAAGAATGCAACATATCTATCCAAATTATTAAATCAACTCTTGTTAGTTTGGTACTAAAGCTTTGTAGTACTTCAAGCAATCGGTTAAATTTACTGTAGATTTTTGGAAGCCACATCACAACAGTGCAATATCTGAATCTGTGTTATAACATAGATAGATTGTTATAGCAGAATTTCATTATCTGTAGATCTAATGAATGTTCACATTCTGAGTCTGCAATTAATTTACTGAGAATCGGTAACAGGGTGTTTTTTTATTCCCATTTCTTTTCAATACAATAACTACTACATGGGGAAAGAGATTCAGGTATAAAAAGTACTACAAATGAATTCGCACCAACCTATACATGGTTCCGTTATAATGGACTGCTTGGATCATTAGCTATGTAAAAATATGAAAAATTTAAGAAGTTAAATATCCCAACATTTCACTAGTGATAATCTTTGAGATACCATGTGGTGGTATGAAGCTGTCTTTTGAGAAAGAAAAACACCAACCTCTATTGGGCAACAACTTAACTTTACATCATCTAGCTTCAACAATCAAACCTATGACTGCACAGATGCAAAGCAAGCATGTTACCACTTGACTATCCAGTACATCTTCAAGTTTATATTCCTTAAATCAATATTTTTAAAATTTTGACAAGAAAAAGAATGTGAATATGCTTAAGTTTCACATACATTCTTGAAATAAACACAAGGTACAAATTTTATATTCAAAACTGCATGATTCCAAACCACTCCTATATTCCAAACCACTATGCAAATTTTGCTTTTGCCATACAAGGAAAAAAAAACATTTTTACTAATATTTTGTCATCTATCATTAAATCTGGCTGAATGCTGTATTGTAACAATGAAAACCCAAACAACTAACTTTGAGGACATGAAGACCACTGATGTGGAAATTCTAAGATCACTAAATGAATAACTGTATAGTATTTGTCACTTACCTGTTTTTCTAAAAGAGATTTTCATGCACTCAAAGTCCTTGAGAATAACTAGTAGCAAAATATAACCCAAGCAAAAGTGCATAGTATTTCATTGAGTTGTATAAAGCTATATCTTTGTAATATTTCCAAAATATGTAGCTTTCAAAGTGAAAGTGTTTGGATATTAAATAGCTTATAAAAGTTTTCTTTTCTATCTTTTTAAAAAACTTACTTCTTTTTGATACTGCACAAGAATGTCTCTGAACTTCTGCATCATCTGTGCATTGATTGCCTCCCTTGATCGAATGTGCTTGAAGTTAAGGAGCATGTCAAAAGCTCCCTCTGCAGACCGAAGTGACTGAAAAGACTCGTCGATGAACATCTTGGCTTCACCCTCAATGGCCTCCACCTCACGATCAAACCTATCCATAACACCCTGCCATTGGGATTGATGTTTGATAACAAATGGATCAAAAGCCACCTAAAAAAAATAATGAGTTTCAAAAATTATGTGTGAGAGAGTGGATATGTGAGAGAGCTTGCCAGTAGCTTCTCGTGGGTCGGTGGTTCTTTCCGGTGATTTCCCGGTTTCTTCCTCCACCATTAATACTGGCCGCCATGTATAGCCTTTCCTGTGCTGAAAAATGGCTTTAAACCCCACAACAACAACAACAACAACAACAAAAATTTGTACTGTACTTTGTTTTGTTGACTATACACAAGAGTCGGACATCATGTAAAAAGATCGGAGTTTTTCCATGACCAATGCTAACAAGAGAAAATCTTTATCATAAAGCCTTCACATTGATGGTGTCGCTGCTGCCACTATTAATGTAAAGGAGTAATTTAGCTCTCTATCTTCTAGAGACGACAAGAAAATGATGGAAAGAGGCACTACTATTTTTATGCATACATTGTACAATGCAGAGATTGCATAGCCTTGCACTGTCAGTAACTGACAAAAATTATTTAGCAAATTTTAACTTATCCTCAAAATCTGTAAACTATAACAATGAACATTTTCTGGAACTCAAACATCTCATTCAATTCTGACAAATGTGGCCAAATATTCTGAAAACATTTTTTCAAGAAACTCAGTCACAAGAACAACACTCCAAATTCAGATATAATACTTATGGTTTACCTACATCATGGAAACTAAGCATTTTAGTAAAGGGACCTCAGGTCTAAAAATGGATCTGAAAATTCAGTCATTCAAACTTTAACTGTTAAAGATTTGGAGTATTAAGCTTGAGCTTGAGTATTTTGCTCAAAAAGTTTCATTACAAGTCTTGTCTTCTTAAAAAACATAACATAGAAAATTTCTTAATATGCAGCTTAACTTTTTCAACTGTTCATAATTAGCATGATTAGTTATAAAAATCAATTCCAACAACATACCTCTTCTAAAGGTTTGACAAGGGCATTCACCCTGACTAGAACTTCTTCTATCCTCTTGGGGTCTCCTGTGACAGCCTTTAACTCCGGACCAAAGATGTTGTAGAATTCCTCCAAAACCTGCATGTCAGGAATGGTTCATGTAGTAAGTCAATAATCCAAAGAGACCATTCACTAATTCAATTTTAATGTGAATAACAATACCACTAGTATTTCTTTATTTAAAAGAAATAGTTTAAACTGTTTTAACTTTATTGGAAAAATTCTGAAAATTGTCATTTTATCTCAGCTTTTATACACTTTATATTAAAAACTTGGATGGCTATTTTGAAAAGAAGATATTATATATTTTAATATTAGTATTCATTACAGTGAAAGATGCAGCTAGTAAGTATACATATAATTTGTATACTGTGAATTCATCGTTTTTAGTGTATATCAACTGCCATGGAAAAAAAAGGACTGTCTTGCTGGTACATAAGTTTGTGGATAGTGGTGCAATGTCCTTTTGATATAGCAGTCTTCACTGAGTCTTGAAACATTTTGATGGTGGTGATCTTATGTCTGAACCAATGCATCATTCTTTATTGGGTCTTTAAATATGTGGATGTGAGTGGTGGGCCTACATCTATACTGATAAATTATTCATCGATTTGTTTTGTTAAAATTTGTATATGGGATACCTATTTCTGTAATTAAGGTTCACTGTTGATGAGTACTACAAGTGAATCCAGTGAACTCCATCCACATTATTAAGAATGACTGAAGCCAGTTAAAATTACTTAATAAAAGGCAGAACATAAAATCATAAAATCAATGTGGCAGTTAATTTTTCTACCAGAATGAAAGCAAACAATATCTGGATTTAAAATAAATTCCAAATTAAGAAAACTGTGCAATGTAAAGCAATTTGCACACAAGCAGGCAGCTGATGAAGCTGAGACTTAACACAGCTGATATATATATATATATATATATATATATATATATATATATATATATATATATATATACACACATACACACACACACACATATACAAAGTCAGCAAAAATATGAATGATTTGCAGATTATTTTCACAATGTGTTAAAATTCATAACACTGATGAACTTAACTCAAATATTTCTTCAACAGGGTACATTCATGGTTTACATGCATATTACCTATTGCTGATTTCATTCCTCCATTACCTACATGTTAGGAATGGTTCATGCAGTGAGTCAAAAATGTCAGTAGCATAACTACTAATATAATCTTGATGTGAATAACAACTAATAATTCTAGCAACCACCATGGTGAAAGAATACACAGATTACCCATTGCTGATTTCAAATTAAATTTCTGGCTAGCAGATACTCACCTGAGCAACATTGTAGAGGTCTAGGCAGATTTTGGACATGTAGTCTGTCCTTTCAAACAGTTTCTTTCTGTCAAACTCCCATCTGGGGTCTCTCCCTGAAGATTCTATCTTGGCTCTGACAGTAAAATAGGATTCTTTCCATGCCTGAAGTGTTTTCTCAGCCTCTTTTGTTTTCCTCTTAACCTCCTCAGTATTCCTCTTATCCTCAGTTCCATTTCTATTTCATACAAGAGAAATGTACAATATGTAGCTGACACTCCTATGTGTGTGTATATGATTTGGATTATTAACATAGCTTTAACAATTGAACAGTCATATTGCTATGATATCTGCAGTGTGGCAGTTGATAGTAGTCATATTATCCTGACACCAGACCAACCAGTCCTAACATTAACCTTTTCATGCTAAGTGCCAAGCAAGGCAGCTGTTAGTACCATTTTTATAAATCTTTAGTATGACTCAGATAGGGCTCAAACCCATGACCTCCCACATCCAAGGTGGATGTTCTAACCACTTAGGCCACCGGAGTGGTGATACTCCTATGTCACACAATAAAAATCTACATAAGTAACTGACACTCCTGTGTCACCCAAATGAAATCAACATATGTAAATGATACTACCAAAATAAAGAATAGCGAAACTTCTCAAATTTGTTTAAATTTAGTCATTTCACAATGTAATGTTTGCTAAGCCCCAGCTATAAAGTCATGTATAAGCCATAATCTATGTCTTGGGAATATTATTGTGGCAATGTGTTTGATATCTAAAGATTGCTGTGGGCTAGTGTTAAACATTAAACTCTTACACAAGGTTACATGACCAGCCGGAGACCTGGAATCTTGAATCGGCAAAGGTGATAGATTACACCATCTAACAAAGGTTTGTAGTCATCACACCTATGTGTTAAAGCTTAGTCCAAAGATCAAAGAAAAGTCAAATGGGGTGAACAGGGTGTGATCTTATCCATCCCTATGTTGACAGACAGTGATAGGGACAGAGTCTGCTAAGTTTGATTAGGTCAGTTCACAGCAATATCCAATTGGAATTGAGATAGAGGGTGTGATTACCATGCAGGCCGTATGATAACTTTCAAAACTTGTAAGCAAAAATTTAATACTCGTCTAGAGGAACTGTGAGTCAAGAAGCCATTCATAATTTGGCTGCAAAACTAAACAGTAGATTCTAAGGAAAACCAGAGCTTCGAAAAGGTCAGTAAGTTATTTGCTCTATCTTGCAGAATATTACAACATTGTAATTGTAATTATTTGTAGTATGTATACTTAATTACTAGTATCATTTAGCATGCTGACTTACCTTTGTAGTATTGCATTTAAATGTATATTTGAGACATGGTTTTGAGCCTACATAGAAAATTATTAGATCTGAAGCAGAATTATGTAGATTGTTAGCTTGTGGTCAGAATTAATTTGAATCTCACTGTTAGGTTACTTCATAGTAAAATAGTGCATTTATTAATGCATTATGTTAGAATTTACACATGCTTGAATTGTAAATTTGGAATAGTTGAAGTATATAAGATTAGTTACTATGGATGTATGCATATATATCAGGGCAAGGATATTTAAATATTTGTGTACTTTGTATGAATTGTAAAGAAAAGAAATGTGTCTGATTATTGTGATATTGTTAGTATAACAGGATTAGGAATATGTATTGATGTGACAAAATTTATTGATGTATGAGAAGTAACTGATACTGTGCTGTATTATTATGTTTGCTTTACTATATAAGAACGTATGGGTATCTTGATGTGAATGATTGCATGACCAATGAATTTAAGAAAGTGGGAGAAATAAGAGAGAGAAAGGATACAACAGATGAGTAGAAATACAAGGACAGGTGGAAATCAATCTCACACTGCTAATCAAGTGATGTAATAGGCTTTTTAAAGGGTCAAGCACAAGAGATGTAATTGGAAATTTGAGTTGTTTGATTACTGAATTGTTATTAAATTGTTATTCATTGAATTTCAACCTTTTGTGTATATTTAACCATCTAACCACCATCGGCATTGCTGACTGGGGGTTCAGAGCTTTTGCATCTATCTTTCACCAAATTTAACTTCCAGCAAAACAGAGTCTGGGTGAAACTTCTATAATAATTAAAATAAAATATTGGGAGCACCTCACCCCAAAAATAACAACCCCTGCACATACAATACAGGCTACCAATAGACTTATCCAGTTTTAAGCAATCTGTTCAATTAATTTTTAACATGCATGCTACTTGTTTAAGACTTCGAGTGATATACATGCATTTTAATTGTATAAAACCACACACACAAAGAAATAGGATCTTAAAAAATTAAGAAATTTTCATGCTACTATAAGACGACATTCTGCATTAGTTCTTTTTTCTTGCAGTGTCACATAATTTCATTAAGACTGGTGTAAATTTAAATGGTTTGTACTTGAATCTCTTGTACTGATTAAACAGTAGATTCTGTTGGCCAGGTAAAAACAAATTATATAATTTATCTACTTTCCTTGGGATAATTAAAAATGAGCAAATAAGATGTAGAAAAGGTATATAATTACTTGAAAATGGTTCGAATGTTAATCACTTTGTCAACTCTTTCTGCCAGCTCCCATGCAATTCTGCTCATCAATGGAACCATTCGTTCATCTTTGTTGTAATGCCGGGAAATAATCCAGACCATACGTAAGGCATTCATCATGGAAGGAATTGTCTCAATGACAACTTGAAAAGTAGCTCCATGAGTAATGTTTTTGAAATGTCGCTCCAATGTTGACAAAAATCTGACATTATCTTTCGCCTCCACATAAAATTTATTCAGCTCTATTTTTACATCTTCAAAGTCATTCTCCAGATGAGAATAGGCCTGTAACATTTTGCTCACAGTTGGAATTTTCAGCTGTTCTACAAGAGCACTTAGCGCTGCATTTCTCTCACGCCAGAAATCAATCTCAGCAAGAGGTCCATTACCCTGAGGTATTTTCTTCACCTGAGTCTCCAAAGCACCATGTACCAATTTTGACCACTCAGAACATGTTTCCCTAATTTTGTCCATCAGCTCTGTATTGTTAACAATTTCCTCTATATTATCACTGAGTTCCAGATCTGGCACCTCCAGTCTCACCTCTCCCTCAATTTGTTGTATAGTTCTGTTTATACTGGATGAAAACTTTTGCATGTTTATTAAAAACTCATCTCTCAACATAGCTTTGGCCCTGGACTCAGCAATGTTAACTTTTTCTTCCTCTTTACTCTCATGGTGTTCTTCTGAGACTTGTGAAGCTTGAGTCTCCATCTGACTTACAGGACGAATCTCAGTTTTAATTGGCTCCTGATGCTTGTGTTGATTAAATGACAGCAGAGGCATGTACACCTGTAAAGTCATAGGTCAAAAACATTGCAGTTCATTACAGTAGCAAATGCAATGTTGTAATACATACAAATTGAACATCTTTGATAAGGATTTCAGTGCAGAACACTTTGCTGACAAAGCACTTAATCGACACTTAATGTATTTTCTTCAAATTGTCATCTCCGTCAAACTGTTTAAGAACCGACCAAGTATGTAATTTCTTATGACTTATTCAGTCTATTTTCTAGACTGGGCAAGTTTCCTGGCATTTCACAAAGTGTTCACATACTCATAAAATCTGAATTAAACTTCACTGGTGCAAATTTAAGACCTTCTTTCAGTGGTACATCTCTGTTGTAACTCATGTAAATCTATTACAAGTAGTGTTCTATTGTTCTATTACAATTTAACACAAAATTTTAACATTCTTGAATGCTGCTGCTGCTACAAGATAGAATATTACATGTATCTTGCTTCTGTACAGCTAGTGAGATATTACAAAACCCTAATTATATAAAAGCCTGACAATTAGAATCCCTGACAATGAATCAAACAATCATCAAGTCGGATTCTCCAATGATGAAATTAGATCACTGACGAACACATGCATTTTGAAGTGAACAGGTGTATACAATGACAAATTACCATATGTCCACTTTTCTCTTAAAATCACAAAACATGTATAAATGGAAAGTCAAATGTCCAGTGCAGAGGAATGTTTTTATTGCAAATGCCAAAGGAGAGGAGAATAATTTTGCCAAGGCCAGCTTTTGTTTTAAAAAGCAACCAGATTACTGAATCAATTTGATTAATCAGTTTGATTAATTCTAATCCCTCTCTCAGACTAATAAATTGAGAGATATGCAGTAAAGATTGTTTAAAATGTTTCACTGGGGACTGAGATATTTGTAAACATTATTAAAGCAAAATATTATATCCAAATAAACATTCAAATACCATTTGCCAAGGCAAATCTATTAACAAGGTTAATTTTTTACAAAAGTCTATCATAGAATAGAATCTTCTATGTGTGGAAATTTTAAACAACCATTCAAACTCTTTTAAATCAACCTGAATCTAGAAAAAGGTCCCATTCTAATACCATTATGGAGAAAGGAGAGCACAAAAAATTATGCATACAAGACTTAGACTTGGCTGTAGTTTATTAAAATCAAAATCTTTTCAAAACCCATTTGTCATCATGTTGTGAACCAGAAACTGGAAAGTATTTTCTCTTACTATGTACAAAATAAGTTACTCTAATATCAAATTCTAGGAATATTGCCCAAAATTGCAGATATAACTTTGCTATTAATGGAACCAATTGCTATTTGCTGAGGTCAACAGAGAGATCCTCAAGGTAATCCAATAATACATAATAACAAATAAGAGATTTGCTTAATAACTATTTATGTCTTTACTTTAAATCTGAAAAAAATGTGTGTCCAGTCAGTCGATCATCCATGATTCTCAGTGCTGTTATCCCTAATGTTTTTTTTTAAAAATTAAATTCTTTACAAAAATATTCCTGAAAATGATTTGTACATCTAACTGAGCCAGTTTTACTCAGTACTTTGAAACACTTAGTACCTTAGAACATTATATATACTAAGTACTTTGAAACACTTAGTACCTTAGAACATTATATATACTAATCATTATATATATATATATATATATATATATATATATATATATATATATATATATATATATATATATATATATATATATATATATATATATATATATATATACACACAACTACATACCTACCCTAAATTTAAAACTAGTGCAACAGGAAACACACATGGGGGAATTCTCCTAATCTGTTATATCTTTGGTATATCTTTTGTTATTGTTAATATATACCAACCATGCTGAAATTAAGTCTTTTATCCATTCCCCTCCATCAATGTCAACATATTATTACTTTTTTCTGTTTGTTTCTGAAGTAGACAGCAACCATTTTCTGCTGTAAATGCTTATGGGTTACTGTGAAAAATTATTTCAAAGTAATCATAAAAGAAATGGATATGAAAGAGTCTGAAAATGGAAAACTGCCTTGCGTCATGACAGACAATATCTTGCACTGGCAAATGCAAGATGATATGGTCACTAAAAAAGTTAACTCACTGCTCTATCTCTTGAACAGAATCAAATCTTATCTCCCTCAAGAACGAGAAATATATTCTGCAGTGTATACATCATGCCACATTTAAAATATTGTTGTTCTATCTGGGGTAATAATGGTACAGAACATTAATAAAATATTACTGAAGTTTCAAAAATGCAGCTAGAGTTATTATTGATGGTGATTTATATTAAAATATTATATGAACAATTTTCCTTGAATAGCATGTTTCAATGTTTGCAATATTATGTATAAATTAATAACATCATCCACATTATTTTTGTTAATGAGGAGAGAATTCAAAATACTTATGCTTGTGGCTCATTCCTCTATATCTCTTGTGCAATTTTATATATGTGCTACAATGACTTGTGCAAATACTGTTTTCAAACCATGTGAAGATGACTATTTGGAACAAGCTGTATTCAATTATTCAACATGCTGGTACATCATGATATTATTTGGTCAAATGGTATGAATAAAGCATTTCTTGTCATGCTTTGTGGTTTTTGTAGGGTTCAACGCTATTTTTCAGTACTAGATATACATGGCAGCCAGTATTAATGGTGGAGGTAGAACCCTGGAAAACCCCGGGAAGAACCACCGACCCATGAGAAGCTACTGGCAGGCTTTCTCACTTACCCATGTTAGCCATGTCTGGACTTGAACACACACAGACAGAGGTGAGATGACAGTGATCCGTAATGGTCAGTGCTTTAGACCACTCAGGGCCCCACCTTGTCATGCTTTAATTGCATCAAACAGGATTAGGAACCCATTATTCTAAATTATCAATCACAAATGAGGCAAAGTATCACTCTTGTTAATTGGCACATTCGTTATACCTTTGTTATTTAGCGATTATGAGGCAGTATGATTATGTCTTTGCTCCCTGGCATATTTGTTATTTAAACAGCCATCATAGTTTACCTTGCTGCAGTGCATCCAGTGAGAAAAAAAAAACATTATAACTGAGCAAATTTTCTCTCAACGGTCAAAACAAACCAAATATAACCAAAACACAGCACCATTAGGAATGCACAGTAATTTGGAACTTAGTAGGCAAATTTAACTAAAATATCCTAAAAGAGACTATGTTTTAAGCAAGAACAAAATAAAAACAAATTTAGCAGATTTTTATCATTATGTCTATTATAAAATGGGTTGCAGTGTGCTTAATACTACAAACAATCAAGTGAGAAGTGGTAGGCTTGGATGTTACCTGTGTAATAATGTGTTCTAACATGACAAGAGAATGACCATTCAATAGCCCAAACTCAAAAAAGCCTGGCAGCATCTGAAGAGCTTCCTCCATGCTGTTGGGTAGGGCCACCATGCCTGGTGTGTTACGAAGAAAGTACACACACTCCTGCTCGATGAATTCTTCAGGGAGATGCTGATAACACATGTACAGGTATGTTCGCATCACTTTCTGAAGAACAATTTTCTGAAAGACAATGAAAACTATAAGCATTTTGCACCTATTATAAAATTTTCAACACTAAATATAGTTATTGACAGGAAAACTACACATTATGTCACTTTTGAAAAAGGTTTCTATTGACTGGGACTTTATAAAGACAGTAACAATGACAGCAATCTGACATCTTGTACTGATGTCAACTTTATGACAGGGACCTTATGTCCTACAAATCATAAAAACTGTTGACTGTATGTACTTGTTTATAAATCAAGATAAAATACAAACATCACAAACCCTGATATGCCATTGCATAATGTACTGGCATATTTGGGTCAATGTTGTTCTGCTGATTACCCCTAACAAACAGCACAGATCCAGATTTACCTACACATTATAAGACAGCAAATCTAGGTCTATGCAGTTTGCAGTTGGATCTGACTTACAAGCAAATATATATGGTAAATTTCTTCATAGATCGTACACTATAGTATTCTCACAACATCACATTTGTTTGTATCCTCCTACCAATTTTAAAAACAGAATGCATCAAGGACATCATAAATGCACAAAACTTACTCATTTTGTTCATTGATTTATAATTTCTAACCTGACTGTTGCCAAGAGGTCTCTAACAATGTCAACTTATTGGCTCCAATGCAAATGGAAGCTCCCAATGTAAACAAACAAACATACTGCTCAATGTCCATTTCTGGTTTATAGAACTGTCAATTTCTGTAAAAATTGTCTCATCTGCATCCAATATTTGCAACATCTAGTTAAAATATTTCCAAATAAATTGAACAAATAAATACAAGGAACTCCTGTATACATGTGTTTAAAGAGATTTAACTCCAAACTTTGCTAAAATATAGAGATGACCAAAGACGATTAACCACCTTACATCTATTGCATGAAATATAAATTGGCCCAAATTATTATGGCAACCATGCGGTTAAAGAAACTCCTATTTGATTCAAAATGCCAACCAGATGACTGTGTTTTGGACCACCTGGCAACATCAGGTTATAATATATAAATCAATGAATGAAATGTGAAATGGCCAAGTTTTGTGCAATTATTATATCCATCATGCCTTTTGTTTTTAAATTCAGTGGGAGGTTTATGAACAAAAGGTTATAGTGTGAGAATCTGACTGCTGTGTAAAAATTTAACATTTGTTGAATGCATTGATTAAAAATAGTTCTTATAATCCATTTGCAAAATGATTTACATTTTGCAATGAATCTAATTTAACTGGAAAAACTTGTCAGAGTCTCAAATGGAGGCATGATATTCTCAACTGTAACAATTGTATGTTTTTCCTAAGGCACCAATCAGCATTAAATGTTACTCCAAGATTAAGTCTCCAAATAAAAAGGTCCCTCAAATCCTTGCTAACATATGCTCATACAACCAAACAAGTCACAACACACAAAATTATCACTAAACCAATGAATATTAAAGTACAAAAAACTGGGTCATAATTTTATTAAAACCTACAGTACAAATCTGGAAATTTCAACAGGTCATCTATGTATCATTGTAATATATTAAAACTTCTATGTGTGCTCCTGCTGAACACATATTCAAAGATACTGACAGACTGATGTACAGCAGCAATGCAATGTGCTTCTTCTCTCTTCTTCTTTACAAATGAAACCATAAAAGAATCTAAACATACCGTTTTGGGTTGCTTATCCTCCTGTGACTCTTCTACATGCCCTTGTCCCTCACCATCGTGGTCTCCTCCTCCCCCACCCTCTGTCTTGGACTCAGTATCATCCTCTCTACCTGTATGGGCCTCAGAGACATCATCTCTCCTGTCATCAGATGGAGTGTCTTTTCCACCTTTCTTCTTTTTCTTACCTTCATGTGTCAAAGAGAAAGAAAGTCCACCATATTCCCCTGTACATTAATTACTTGTTTTTAACCTTAGAGAAGATAATGACTATTGTAACTCATCAGAGGGAATAATAAGAGTTGATTCATTTGTTTAACTGATTACTTTGTTCGGTCAATGTTAAATTTATATACCCCTTTGTCACCAGTGTTGGCAGTGAGTTGGTATAGCTACTATCAAGGTTATGTGACTAGTATTGTTGCAACTTATAGTTGTAGCATTTGGGATTTAAAAAACAATAATTGTCTTTTGACAGGGTTTTGGATACATAGTGATATATGATTTAAAGTGGGGTAAAAATAAAGAAATAACTAGCAAACTCTTATGAATGTTTATTTTGATTTACAGAAACTTAGTTCTATAAAATTAGTTTCTGTAATGCAAAACATAATGCTGCTATGCTGTTATATTAGACAAAAAGCACTTCAGTTTATGATGAGATCGAAGATTTTTCTGCAGACACTGCAAAACATTCTGATACCAAAATGCAATGTTTAAATTTGGCATCACAGTACACACATTAGTAATTCATTTTGCTTTGTAGCAGTTGCATACAAGAGCGATTGCATCATAATTTGTGATGCAATCTGAAGCTAGATCAGCATTTTGAAGATACATTTCTTAAAAGAGTGGAATATTCCAGCATAATGACTATGAGGCTGAAAACATCCTAATTTACATGGGAGGGAAAATAATAATAAATTAAGTTAAAAATGACTGAAGTCCCATTTGGACCGAAAAGTTAATCCCTACCAGTTGTAGAGTATGTAATTGGTATATCCAATCCCTACCAGCTGTAGAGTATGTATTTGGTATATCCAATCTCTACCAGCTGTAGAGTATGTAATTGGTATATCCAATCTCTACCAGCTGTAGAGTATGTAATTGGTATATCCAATCCCTACCAGCTGTAGAATATGTAATTGGTATATCCAATCCCTACCAGCTGTAGAGCATGTAATTGGTATATCCAATCCCTACCAGCTGTAGAATATGTAATTGGTATATCCAATCCCTACCAGCTGTAGAGTATGTAATTGGTATATCCAATAAAGTTCTCTATCTAAAAGTTGTGATACTAGAGAGCTCTGGATCAGATTTAGTAATTTCTATTATCTGATATTTAATACAATCTATGTTGTGGCCAGAATAATTAAAATGCTTAGACACCAGGAAATTTATATGATTACTAATATCCCTCAAGTGCTTTTTTATTCTCACTTGGATTTCCCTTTTAGTCTCACATGTATTTTGTGCTTGTAAGTAAACAGACCACATTTGTATTTGGTACAGTGTTCTCTTAGTTTTAAAGCTTTTTGGAGGATGGTGTTCCAAGTATTGATGAAATCAGAATAATTAGTGAATCTCAGATACAGATTAATTTCTAATCCTTCACAATTTTCCTTTTAAGGTCACGCTCCTGGGCTAGTCAGACACCAGTTTAATTCAACATGATTGGAAAGAAGTTTTCTCACTTTATGATAAATTGGAATTGATTGGGATGGTGAAAGCAAATACTTTGCTACTGGGCATTCTGTACCTGGTTCTTCCAGTTTTCTCTTTTTGTTCAAAGTCTCATTTTCCCTGACAAATGAATATGTAAATTAGCTTACTTTGATATACCACTGCACAATGCACTAGCAGATTATATTCTGTGATGTTTGCTTAATGATAATCATTTCTGAAATGTTGGAATATCTACCTTTTTAAAATCTTTATATCTTCATTTAGCTAAAGAATCAAAGTGAAAAATTGGTGTACATCCTTGTCCTACTATTGGTTGAATATCTATCTCCAAGTAAATAATCCAAAGTTACTCAAATTAAACGGCTTTCGAATACAGAAATTCAGTATCTAAGAAAGAGTTATGTAAATAATTATGAAACAAAAGCCAGGAATTTCCATCAACAAACAAATAAATAAATAAAGAGACCTAATTATTTGTAATAAGAGTAGCTACTTAATGAGTTCAATAGTATTTAATCACATCTGGAATGAACAGCCTTTAACTTTTATTCCTATTGATACAAGGAGCAATTAAAAAGAAATAAAAATTAATTTGGAAGACAGTTATTTATCAGTAATAACTTAGAGAAAGAACAAAAAAAAAGAAACATCTATTAAAACCTGTGTACAAATAAAAAAAAATAGTTTATTTCTAATTTATTGTGTTTTTTCCCATTTATTAATTACTGTTCCATAATTTAAAAAGAAAACATTCAACACATTTTTCAGCACATGCTGATCCTCTATGCTAGCTGTATTCAATTTTTTTCCTCATTCACACCTCCTGACAAGGAAAAGTATTTGATATAATTATTTCTTCTTTTTTCTTCTTGTTCTTCTTGTTCTTCTTGTTCTTCTTCTTCTTCTTCTTCTTCTTCTTCTTCTTCTTCTTCTTCTTCTTCACTTGTTCTTCTCTAATATCAGCTTAGCAACAAAAGCACATGTATATATCACACTTTAATATTATGATAAATATCATGCATGAAAACAACCTGGGAGTCATAGATGTCAAGGGCACTCATTACATTATTTAGGGTAAAGGATGGTCTGATGCCAGAGAAACGTTGAAATTTAAAAAATAACAAAAACATTTATTTAAGCACCAGGAGCTACTTTTATTTATTAGTACCAATTTTACATGTAAAAAATAATATATTAAATATTTCATATAAAAACCAAGAGATCTGACATTAAATGCTTTAGCCCTAAGGTTTCTAACATTATCAAGAGTACTTCCATGTTTGTTCTAAATCTGAGATCTATTTATATATATTTTTTATAGCTTTTAATACATATGCAATCCTCAAATATCAGAAAAACTTAAGTTTGATGAAAATTCTCCAAACCATTGACTTTTCTTTTTTATAATTTGTACCTTTCTTTGGAGTTCCTTCCTCATCTCCCTCCCCAGCTCCTCCTGGAGTGGAGATCAGGAGTTGTTCCTGGGGTTCAGCAGCCTCACCCTCTTGTTCGTGCTTTTCTGCCTCTCCCTCTGCTACCTCCTCTTCTTGCTGGATGTCAGGTATTTCAGGTTCTGGAATAGCATCAAAACATTATGTCATGCACATTCATAAACAAATTGATGACCTGCCATGCAAAAGTTTTAGATTTTTGTTGTAAAATATTTCTGAATTATTATGATATATATAATGAAGGCAATATTTCTGAAATGTAATGATATATATTAATGAAGACTGTAATGTTATTGGTTATTTAATAATAATTCCAGTAGATTTATACTACTTCTTAACTACAAAGACATCAGCAATGTTGTGAAGGTGAGACAAGATGGCCCTAAAGTTTTCTCTCACGGAACGTAAACTCTAGTGATGGCACAACATGAACCAACTATTCATGTTTATCTGTTTTAATCCAGTGTAAAATGTATGGGGTTTTTTGACTGTCAAGAACAGTAAAGTGATATTTATAGCTAATTTGATAAACGCCAACACTGTATCACAACATCTTTGCTAGCCAACGTTCCAATATGATAACCTATCTACACTTTGGCAGATCGAACAGACCCTCCTGAGTGTATTAATATTTAAAATTTAATTTCAAAACAAGCTGCTATCAGCATCACTTGTACAATTTCAATCTCTCAGCTGGTTCTAATAATCTTCCAGAACATGTGACATATCCATTGTAACTGATTGGTGCTCGATTGATTTCATCAAAATTACACAAAAAATTAGGATTTAAAATATCCACTCTAACAGGTTCTGATATAGGAATAGGCTAGGGAAATATATTTATATTATGCTGCATCTCTCTCTCTCTCTCTCTCTCTCTCTCTCTCTCTCTCACATAATTTGATATCGAGTATGAACAAAGTGCAGATTCCTCAGTATATTTTAGGTGTGATGCAGGCTAACATAATATCTCTTTTGATTTTGTCAGTTATAATTGTTCAATTTTTTACTTTTCTTTAAATGTGCTTAATTTAGCTACAAATTTTCTGGTACCTTCAGCATAGAATTTGTTTAACTTTATCAGTAATTTAGTTTAGCAGTATCCACTCAATCACAATGCTTCATGATACATCAAAAATGCAATGTATGTATCAGCTACCTTTTAATGGTTTAAGAGATCTTTCTGCATGACTGTTGCTGTCTGGATAATTAGGACTACTTGTAATAGACCATTATTTGAATTGATTACATCTGGTATACAATGTCATACAAAGATTGATTTGAGACAATATTGCTATTTAACCTATGTCTTGTAGTTTTGTTATTTCAATGTATCATGAAATAGCCAATTACCAATGTTTGACCATTCATTTCAAAGAAAACTGATGCCACTCTATGCCATGGTTGACTTGAAAGTTCACTTGTACCATTGATTCAAGTCTGAGTTTCCTCTGACTCTTTCCATCCCATTAAAATATTTTGAAATTTGTTACACCCTAACATAAATAAGTAAAATTGTGTTAAAAGGACAAGAGCAAGCTTTGACTATAGTTCAAGTCATATGGATTATGTAGGCTTTAGGTAATGACTATTTCAGTGATGGGTGGCATTTTTTAAACTTTGATTACACATGCTTTTAAATTGTGATTATTCTCTTCGTTTGGATTCTCATACAGATACATTCCTTGGAAGGTCATTATCTAATACATTCCTGATAAATATGGCAAACAACAAAGTTTAAATACATCATCAATTGGAATGACTATGAGTTGAATCTAAAAGTATCATCTAGTAGTAAAAACTGAATTAAATGTTGCTTGCTGTGATGTCACAGCAAAAGTTGCACGTGTTAAAAGACATACTACCGTGTTTTTTTTATGACAGACTCAATGTCCTCTTATATTGAACCAGTTTAGTACCTTGCCACCACGTAAATGTCCATATATAAGTAATAAGCATTCAACAATCAACAATCAGTACTGAATAGAATTTGGTCAAACTATACTAGTATTATATTTTTAAACAATTATTATTTATTTAATTTACGCAAATGTGCCTGCATGACCATATTAATATACACTTTCAATATGATCATGGTCGTGCAAGTCTTTCTACACTTGCAAATCTAGGCACTACATAAAATCACATACATATATCAAGAGAAAATATTAAATTACCACATTCAACTTCCACTTCTTCTTCCTCTTCCTTGATAATTTTATAGAAAAGGATTGACGATTCATTTTCATCTGGAGTGTCGTTCAGAAATTTTCCAAGTGCCCTTTCCCAAACGCCATCGTCCCGATCCAGAAGATCTTCGAAAACATCTTTCTCCTTGATATCAAGTGCAAGATAAACTTGATCTCGGATCCATTCGATTCGGGGATCATCCATCGTTATCTAGTTTACATACGAACGAACAAGGTGATATAGTGCTCCCATATTTCCTGCAAAAAAAAAAATTCTTCTCAGTTACGTCTTTCACATGCAAGTGTCCGTTGTCAGTCAAATTACTAATTCTAAATACACGGACAAATAGTGCCCAATTAATCTTGCGCTATATTATTTAATATAATTATTTTCACCGGGAATTTATACATATCGATTCATTGTTAGTCGTTATCTTATTTTGTTAACTTTAATTCTATTATGGTGAAAGATATGTAAGATAATAGCATTGTGCTCATGAATATTATAAGAACAATGTACTATTTTCTATGTATTCATCGACGCCATGTTGAAACATTTCGTTGCTGAGTAACATACCAATGGGAACATAGTCTGGTTCCCTGATATCTATACACTACGTTTGCTATTCGTTATAACAAAAAGGAGCAAAGTAGAGAGATATCAGAGAACTAGACTAATATAAATATTGCTGGTCCTGCTCCATTCGCCTGTAAACCTGGACTCCCGTGATGTTCCTCACACGAGCGGAGCATCATGGGAGGACCGAGTACAAGGCTATTGAAAACCTCTCGTTCCTACACTGTTCCGATTGGTCCCACAGAAATTATATCTTTTTAGACCCTATTGATCTTTCTAAGAAGGCGACGTAGCGGACAAAAGCTGGTCCAATGAGGAAAGTTGCAGTCAAAATTTCAGTGTCGTATGTCGAGAAATCAAATATCACGTGTTGGATCAAATTGCATGTCCTTAAAGTTCCATTTTCTAGGTCGAGATTTTGATTGTATTTGTTAAATTAAAAAGTAGTGGTTGAAAGTTATATTTTCTATTTCGAGGTTTTAGAGTGTGTCGTTTCAATTATATGGCGGTAGTTAAAATTTCAGCGTCATACGTTGAGAAATCTCAATTCACGTATTGGTTCAAAGAGTTTATGTTGAAAGTTCCATTTCATATGTTGATTATTTAGATTTCATTTGTTGAATTACACAGCGTTAGTTGAAAATTCTTATGTCCAATGTCGAGTTTTTAGATTGTATCTTCTGCGGTTGTTAAAATTTTATTGTCATATGTCGAGAGTTTCAAATTTAATATGAAACGCATTGATTGTGCTAAAAGTTCCATTTTATATATTGAGTCTTATATTGTATTTGTTAAATTACACAGCGGTGATTGGACATTTAATAGTGCTTTGTCAGAATACGTATTTTTATATGGTGAAATGATGTATTAGTGTTTCAGAATAATTTTGATTATTAATATACATCATTCGTGTATTCAAGTTTGAGGCGCAAATACATTTCATGTATTTACAATTTTGAAAGTTACCCTTCACAGGTCAAGAATTACTATGAGTTTCTTAGCTAGAGATTGCTCTCATGACCGACCCACGTTATTTATGGGGGGGTGGGTTATAGACTGGTTCCCTGCTCAGTTTACTGCCTGTTTTGCACTGTATATATATATATATATATATATATATATATATATATATATATATATATATATATATATATATATATATATATATATATATATATAGCCGAGCGCAATTGCAGGAAGCATACTAAGCAGGGAACCAGACTATCAGCCTTCGGCAAAATTTCTGTTAAAAGACCAAGACATTGCGAATGATGAATGAAGATTAGCAACGTCTTGATCTCTTTCTTCAATACAAATGGAATCGTTGGGGTATATTATTGACAGCTTTTATATCAAAGAAATTGGCTACTTTATTGGAACATTTTTATTCATGTGGGGTTTTTATTTAATGGTTAAGACAGAAAAAAGTCAGGAGCACACCCAGTACAGAAACGATATTAACCAGACTCTTAAACATTCCTTCTGTATCAATCCTAGTTGTGTTCGATGCAGCTTGTATACAAAAGCAATTGCAGAGGCTAACTGCCGTTTAAAGACAGTGTGTGAAAAAGGAAATCAGTCAGAGGTAGCAATTGCTGAAAAGATAACACAATTTCTTAAAAATACATCATTATCCAGTGAAAGTTTTCAAAAACCAAATGTTTTATATTTGAATATCTTACAAAGTCGACCCTTGTGGGAGGGCATGGATATCCTTACTGGTCTAGAATATAAATTTAATATCATAAAGAACGAATTTAAAATCGTATATGATAACCATGTTGATAGATGGAGAAACAATGTCACCGCTCATGGAAAATGGAGTATATTTTCAATAATAAATCAAGGAAGGACATTGACAGAAAATATAACATTGTGTCCAAATACTTTTAAAATAATTTCATCGCTTCCGAATTTAATGCAGAAAAACGTCTTCGGAAATGTTGCTTTTTCTGTAGTAGAGCCAGGAACTCATATATTTCCTCATTATGGACCAACCAACATCCGTCTACGATGTCATCTTGGTAAGAAAATATGCTCATGTTTATTTACAAATACCCCCCCCCCATCACACACAACATAATCATAAACAGCAGAATATTTAGTTCTTGAAACAGAAATCAGTCAGGATGAATGAGCAAGATTTCTAACATGCTGGAAGATCAGTTTTTATAGGGACCTCAACACATTGAATATATAAAAAAAAAATGCTGTCGGGGAATATGGCAAGTACAGTATTAGATTTGGTGATAACATTGGGCATAATTTTGTATACACAAATAACACACTCTGCAGTTTGGATATAGATCAACATATCTGTTTGAAGGGGTGTCCAGGCATTGTCATTTATTATGCTATGTTGCTAAATAACTGCATGGCTAGCTGTCCATTAATGTGACATTTTCTACATGATAACTTTAGTTATATCAACACAATAAATGTAAAAATTTTGTGGATTGATTGCACTTTGGAGAAAGAAGCTTATTGATATTTAGGTAAAGGTTCAAAGGCACAGTCACTAACTTTAAGAAGAAAATGGTTTCTGCACAATAACATTTGTCCTTGAGAATATACTTGATCTTAATTTTATAGATTGTTTGTTTGTGGGGAGGTTCAAATAATCTAGGTCATCTACTGTAAAAAAAAAAAAGCACAAAAAACAAAGAATAAGCTTTAATGCATTAGGAGTTTAAACTTAGATTATTCTTGAGGTAAGAAAGAAGTCCATGAATATTTTGTTCCAAAATGTCAAAGGTAATGGCCACTGTGACTAAAGAAGGATATATCACAGATTTTAATCCAGCTTGGTGGATGCCTTGTACTTTGAAGATGCCTATCTCTTTTTAGAGTCAGAAGTCAGGGTCACTGAGACTTCAAGAATAGAAATGGTTTCTGCTCAATAACATTAGTTCTACATTGCATAGTTGCATGGACCAAACCTTTCTTATAGCTTAGCTAGAGAAGTAGGTCATCAGCTTTTAGACCAAAGTAATGGTAACTTGCACTGATTAGTTCTACATCATAGTCCTTTTCCAAGTGTTTTTGGATAGCTTGCACATGAGGTAAGGAAGAATCCTATTGGCCTGCAATCAGAAGGTCAAATGTCATTGTGCCTGAATGAAAACAAAATGGTGTCTGCACAAAAACTTAATTTCTTGGCCATGTACCTTCACCAACATTTGTGGATGACTTAAGAGTTGGGTAAAAATGAAATATGGTGCATTTTTAGTCAGAAGCTCAAACACGAAGGTTGCTGTCTTAGAAAGATTAGCAAATTGTTTTCTCCATGATTAGGACAGAAGCTACTGATTTTGAGGATAAAAGATAAAGAACAGGAACTAAACAGTATTTTTGGCATAATGACTTTAGTTCAAAACAACATATCCTAAAGCAATGTTTGTGAAGGCATTGCACTTGGGGTAATATTTAGATTTTGGAGTCTAAAGGTTGGAGAACATGATCTTAGTAAGTCTGATAAGTATATAATAGCTTCATCATGAAAACTTTTGTTCAAGACCACATACTTTGAAAAAATATACATGACACTGAGGTCCATTGGTCACTCCTGAGTCGCCCATGTCCCACTATTTCACTATATAAATGTGCAGTTCACAATACTCATAATTATTTTTATTGTTTTGCATACCTTACAGGACTTTTGAAATGTGCAATTCACAGTACTCGTAATTATCTATATTGTTTTATATACCTTTTTGCAGACACCTAAACTTGCTCTGCACTGTATACTGAGGACTATACTAATTTTGACATTAAACTATATTATACCAGGGATCCTGAAATTCTAATGGGTAAACATTTTTAGTGTTGTGGCTATACATTAGTGATGTTGAATGCATTAAAAATTTAAAGGAAAAACAATTATAAAAAGAAAGAAAACATTTTGACATATCTAGTTATTCAGGGTGCCAGAGAATGTGTTATTTTCAATTCTGGATTTGCCGCTTCATAGTATTAGCATTATTGTATTAATTGGTTTTCTCTCAAACTAATTATAATTTTTAAAAAATTATTTACTTTTAATTTCACCCAAGAACATTATTTTATTACACTTAAAACTGCTTTTCAAAATTATTGACAACAATGAGACTTACTGCCTCAAAAATATGTAATAGCTAATTGATGGACATTTATGGTAAAGTTGGATGGTGAAGTTATACCTCATCAGATCATCAAATAATAATAATAATAAAAGTCAGTTCATTCTACATTCGTCTTAATTCAGGCCCATGCCTCAGATAATGTTCTTCTGAAGGTATGATGTATTTATGCCACAACACAGTATTGTGAAAATCATTTGATTTAATTTCAATACTGTTGACCAGTGTTTTCATCTTAATTCAGGCCCATGACTAAGATAATGTTTTTTCTGAATGTATGATGTATTCATGCCACAACCTAATACATGTATAGTCAAAATCATTTGAAATAATTTCTATACTGTTGACCTGCCTTTTTTAATAAGTACATTAGATAAGATTTCACTCCTCATTTGTTATCAGCTTTGTGGGTGTAGAATGTTTGAGCAGTTGAGAATACATAATGACCAAACAAGTTTAGTTGGTTATGCCTGTATTGATTGTCCAGTTTAGAAACAGTATGGACACTAGACTAAGTCACCTTTGTATTAGTAGGCAACATCAGTATAGATTATCTGTAAACTAGATGCAGTGATCTTTTGAATTTTAGTTTATTATATATTTATTTGACAATTTATTAGATAAACAAATTTAATACAATAATACTTGGGACTCATGTCCATTTGCTCAGAGTTATCTGATAGTTAAAACCTTTTATATGCCAGACATATGTGTCCAATAGTGATTTAAGGGTCTTTCATACACACACACACACACATACATACATACATACATACATACATACATACATACATACATACATACATACATACATACATACATACATACATACACATATACATACATGCAGACATACATACATACATACACACACATACATACATGCACACACACATGCATACATACATACATACACACATATATACATACATGCATACATATAGGCATACATACATACATACATACACACATACATATATGCATACAAACAGGCATACATACAGGCATAAATACATGCATACATACAAACATACAGACATACATACATACATACATACATACATACATACATACATACATACATACATACATACATACATACATACATACATACATACATATACATGTATACATACAAACATACAGTGTATATAAATGCACACACATATATATATATATATATATATATATATATATATATATATATATATATATATATATATATATATTCAGACAGAGACAGTGAATTTGCTTTACTGCCCGAATAAATGATACCAAAGTTCCCTTTAGTTTTTTTATTTATAATTAAATATTAGTTAATACATACTGGTGGAGCATTGTGGTTTAAAAATTATTACTATAAATGACCTTCAGCAAATACACCATATAATCTGCATAACTTGTGATATTTGTTGGGTTTGATTGTTTCCAGTCCCTATGTTGGTTAGTCTTGAGTTAAAGCATCTTGTGATATACAGTTGTTTAGATAGTTTCCAGCCCAGGACACAATCAATCATCATCATATTATTGAATAGCTCAGATTAACCATTATGAAGAATAAATTATTAAAATATTTTAAAATATGAACATCAGCAAACATAATTTTCATCTTCTAAGGCATTCAGATTAACTTGAGCACACTATCATACATTGAGACTGTCTTATAATGAAGTGTATAATTTAGTACACCCTCATTATAATGTCATTTGAGTTATCAAGTATGAGGTTATACAGTGAGACAGCTGTAAATGAAGTACATGATACAGTATTCCCAGATTATAATGCTGTTCATGAAATCTATGATGTATATCACCTTATACCAAGACTGCCTTATAATGAAGGTCATGACTGACTGACTTATCTTCAATTTTCAACTTGTGCAACCATTTGTCCATTTACCTTAATTTGCTGAGTGGGAATGGAACCACCACTTAGTAAGATTTTACCCTTTTTCAGGAATAAACATCCCTATTTCAGGCATTTGGTATGCACCACAGACTGTATAATTGTTCATTGAGTTGGAAAGGGGATGCCACCACTTGGCATTTCAATGCATGCACTACATTCTTCTTATTTATCATGTCTAGAAGTGGAAATGGTAGGGGAGGTATCAGACATGTCCTTGTGTATTTGGTTATGTTCCAAGTGGTCCTGGGTAAGAATTTAGAGGTTGTTTGCCAAAAATTTTATAATTTGTCTTGCACTTTTTGAAAATTTTGAAAGAACTCTGTATTTAGATAACTTAAAGATGAAGAGTCTGTCAAAATGTTTTAAGTCTATGTTTTGTGTTGGTGTAATGCATTCAGTGTCACCTGGCCTGATGGTTCTGGGTTTTCACATTGGACACTGATTAGTTTATTGGATGGTTTGACATGGCTTATGATTCTGTTCCAGTTTAGAAGGGATGTTTATTAGGTTCCTGTTAGTGGGCCCTGATGGCCTGGGGTTATGACCACCTTATACAGTATACTTTATTCTTTTGTGGCAGGGCCTGGTGGTCTGATGAAATATATGACACTGTGCACGATCATAAGACTGCCTTATAATGAAGTAAAGTATTCTCTCATTATAATGCTGTATACAAGAGTCATCAAGTTTAGTAGTGGTGAGACTGCCTTATAATGAAGTACATTATACAGTACTCCCTCATTATAATACTGTATTGTTAGTCATCAGGTATGCTCTCATACAGTGTGACTGCCTTAAATGATGTACATTATACATTACTCCCTCATTATAACACTAACCATGTTAACCAGTGAACTGTCTTATATTGAGACTTGCTTATAATGAGGTACATACTGCATAAATATTTAATTACCACTTAATGAAATGGTATTCTTGACGATTTCACTGTATAAGCAGAATTGATGTATAATAAAGAGTCTTATAATGAGGTATAATAAGAGTCTTTTGTATAGTATGGTATAATGAAGGCCACATTGTGAAGTATAATGATGAACCTTATTACTGACATATAAAGAACAGCCTTCTGATTAGGTATAATGAAGTTTGTTAGGGAGATATTGAAAAACCTTATAGTGAAGCATAATGAAAGGCTTTACAATGATGTACATATCATGAGGCTTTTACTGAGGTATAATAAAGAGCCTTATAGTGAGCTTTAATGAAGAGCCTTTTAGTGAGGCATAATGAAGTTTTTTTTAGTGATTTATAATAAAGAGTCTTATAGTAAGGAATAATGAAGGGCATATTGTGTGTTATAATGAATGAGCCTTATATTAAGGTTTGATTAAGAAACTTATAGTGGGGTATAATGAAGAGCCTTTAGTGTGGTATAATGAAGAACCACACATATGAATACATATATATAAGGGGTCCCAAGTGGCCAAGTTGCCAAAAGCACTCACCATTACAGATCACTGCCATCTTATCTCTGTATGAGTTTGAATCTTGGGTTTGGCCAATGTAGGTCTGTGAGAAAGCTTGCCAGTAGCTTTTTGTGGGTTATTGGTTCTTTTTTCCAGGGTCTTTCCTGGTTCTTCCTCCACCATTTATGCTAGCTGCCATGTATAGCCTAACTTGTGCTGAAAAATGATGTTACCCTACAACAGCAACAAGATATATATATATATATATATATATATATATATATATATATATATACACAGTTAAAAAGGGATTAATGATAAATAGACACAGAATACAGGCTGATACCATGATACCATCAATCACAAACAGACATTCATATGTATGTGTGTGTATATATATATATATATATATATATATATATATATATATATATATATATATATATATATATATATATATATATATATATATATATGCACATATAATACTATCATACAGGTTAGATAATTATTATTTGTACCTCTATGGTACTATTTGTATTATTAACTTAATCCTTCTATTATCACACATTCTTCTATAGAATCCTGGGATAGCACTTTCTGTTCTATTTTGATATATATTTATAATTCTTTATATATATCAACAAAGAAGGATAAAATGATAAACATAGACTGACACCAACTGATGCTTTAATATATAAAGATGTTGATGGATGGTTAGATAAATAGATATAGACTGAATGATTGACCCACACAAAAACACATAGATATATTGGTTTGTTTTAGGTTTGGTGGGTTTGATGCCATTTTGGGGCAATTGATTGACTGTTCATGTCATACAGCATATCTGGTAGAGGATGAACTTGGAAAAACACCATTATGAACTGCTGACCCACAGGATAACATCAGAAAGCTTTCTTATATACCCATATTGGTCTGGTCAAGACTTGAACCCATGCTGTTTTAAGGTGAAATATGAGTGTTCTTCAAAGGCCACACAAGACCCTGATTGCAACATTACATGCAAGTTTATTTCATCATTTCATATACAGGACCAAATATATATGAAATCCTCCATTTTGTTTTAAAAGAAAAGACAATACATGTAGGTAAATATCTGCTTCAAAAAACATGTTTAATAACATTGGATGTTTTCTATTGGTTAAGTGAGATACCAAAGTGGTCTAATTAAAGCATGCAACTTGTGTAAAAGATTGTCAGTAATAATGATGGTACTAATATGTATACCATCAAGCATGAGTAAGCACTAGGTATCTACTGCAGTATGTCTCACTTCAAAACCTTTCATTTCTAGGTGTAAAACTATCTGTTCATAGAAGCTTTATACCTTTTATTAAAGAAGCAACAACAGTATATAGAAACCCCACCACAAATGAAGATAATTAAAACTATAGCTATTGCATTTAGTTACAAGGCACATTTCATTTAGATGAGTAAACTCAAGTGCATATGTGATCTTCTTATTGGTTAATTACTATAAAACTACATTTAACAATTAAATTACCCAGTACTGTTTTTGAGGATATATATGGCACTCATTTTAATGTGGGGATGGGTTCAGAAGTGGTTACCCATCTGGGTGCCACAGTTCTTCCAAATTAGTTAACATTAGTGACAGTGAGGGTTTTAAAGTACCCATAAGCAATGTTCTTTAGTAGTACCCCTACTGTGCCACAGAAAAGTTTTTTGTCACCTACCAACATCTATCCTCTACCTATAAGTTTTGTGAAAAATTTCCCCAATTACACATTGGTGAGGTGAAATAGTATGAAAACATAAGTTGCAAATTAAGAGCTTCTGATAAAATACCCCTTCACCTGGTGCCCAGGGGCAATTGTCCCCAACTCCTGTGCTGCCACTGATCCATGAGGTAAACATCAGAGTTGCCACTTTCATACTAAGCACTAAACGATTTTCTCTCATTGCACCAGCATAAACCAGTGATAAATGGTATGCACATGTGCAATATCAGTCATTATACCTGCAACATTTTGGAAAAAGGCACAGATTATGTTATCCTGCCCATATAAATGTGTGATATCCACATGCAGGTACTACTACCTGATTTATGACAGAGTCATTAAACTTCCTTTCAGTGTCTGGCAACTGGTCTAGGGTCATGCTCAATAGTATAAAACTTTTGATGCAGCCTCTGGTGGCAACTTTAGGAGGGTGGAGTTTTTTTTAACTCACAAATCACAAGAGTAACATATCTGAAAATTGGTATACAGACCCAAGTTTAAACACATAAGCTGGGGATTTGAAAGAGAGAAGGGTGCACTCATGTTGAAAATGGGGAGAGGAAGATCTGCTATTAGTTTTGGACCCATGCAGAACTTCATTTCATGCAGGTTTTGATAACCTGCTGCAGACAGACCATTTCATTATAAATACCCTGCTGCAGACAGACCATTTCATTATAAATACCCTGCTGCAGACAGACCATTTCATTATAAATACCCTACTGCAGACAGACCATTTCATTATAAATACCCAGAGTCCAGTGCAGTGTAAAATAAACAAACCAGAAAATCTAGAATTATTAACTGGAGAAATGTCATGATAACTGTCTTATATCTTTAATTTTATTTCATTACTTTTATTTCTGGCTTTGGTTTACCTGGTAGACAGAAATTATATCCATAACTTTTTCCTACTCAATTCTGACACAGAAAAGGGAACATGTATGGGTAACTTTGATTGTAAAATATAATCCTGTTTCAGCCAGATCATAAACCCTCATAGTCCGGTCAGATCACTTGGAGGACTTGAATAGTGGTTTGCCTGCATCCAACCCCCATTTGAATGGAATCCCTAGTTTATCCATAGGAAGCATGTAAATTTGGCATCTGGGTCACAAATTAGAATTAGAATGTAACTGAAATTGACCCCCTGGTATGTTCTCACCCCCATGTGCTTAATTGACCCTAGGGTACATAATTTTGGAAGGAATGAGACAGTAAGCAGTTTGGAATTGGGATACAATAAATGTATTTCTCTGAAAATGTCTGATAGTGCTTGAAAATGAATTGTCGGGTTTTGCTTTAACATTTATTTTTAGCTTCATAGCACTTTAAGGGCTGTAGGGTACATGACATATCTCCTACATCCTGATGTTATCAGATTATCATCTTGATTCCTTAAGACATACCTTCCCATTATGATTGTAACCTATATAAACAGTCTCCAATTTACTGCACAACTGGAAAGTAAAAAACCCATATAGTAATTATACAGCTGCTATAAGGACACCTTTAGGGATAATTTAATTGTTTGATGTGGAAGGGGGTATGATTTTTTGGCATCCTTGATTTTATTCATTTATCTGAGTGTGTACTTTTCCAAATAATATGATGGATAGAGTTAGCTTTTTCTACAAATCAGACATTGACTATTTGTTAAAAGTTTTTTGTGAACCAATTCTTTTTTATTCCAACTTCCTGCATCTAAATATTAAATGGTTGGTTCTTGTATTAGTTACTGACTTGAGTGCAATAGTTATTTGTTGCAATCTTGCCAATGATTGAATGAATAAAAAATAATTACTTTAGCATTCTTAGTAACAGTTCTCAATAAGGGATTGATTGTTTAATGGGGGGGGTAGAAAGGATGGTGCTGAGATTTTCTTTTCAACCAAGGATACTTTTTTAAAATCATGATAATTTTTTCTAATAGGATTGTTATAATTTTTTTTTTACTTTAGACCAGAGGAAAAGTATTTTTTAAGCCATTTTGAGGTCAGAATTTGTTTCTAACAAAATCCCATCCACCCAAACCCACAAAAAATTGAAAAGTTAGTCTAAATTTTGACACTGCTTGATTACACACCAACGAAGATGTAGACCAGGTGATGAAGACATTTTAGACAACAAAAATAACTCAAAACTGCAAATTTTCTACACATACTGATGATGTGCTGCTTTTGTTTTTAAACAATCCCAGACATTTGCAGGAATATTTCCAGGTTTGGTGGGAGCCGAAATCAAAAGGAAAAATTTATGTACTGTACAGTAGATAAGGGATGTTGTCAAATGTTCCCACCCACTTAACCCCTTTGTGGGTACCCATGCTAACAAATAGACCAGGCTCTTAAAGTTTGACTAGAAAGAAGTACAGGAGTTAAATACATTTTGAGTAGACTTACATTGCATTTAGAGAAAGAAGTTATCATTCAGATCCAAGTTGTAATCACACCCTTTATCTCAATTCCAATTAGATGTTGCTGTGAACTGATCCAATCAAACTTAGCTGACAATGTCCTCTCACAGTCTGTCCATGTGGGGACAGATGAGAATATGCCTCATTCATCCTGCATACTTTCTTTGATCTCTGAACAAATGTTTATCATCTAGGTGTGAATACTACAAGCCTTTGTCAAATGACTCAAATGGTCTCCTACTCCAATTTCCAGTGGGTCATGATAAAGTTGCATAAGAGACTAATACTAGCCTGTGGCATCCTTCAGACATCAAACATATTGGTCATAATACTAGGTAGTTTATATACAACTTGATGGCTGGGCAGAGTAAATGTGACACCCTGCTAATCAAGTGATGCAATAGGATTATTGAAGGGTCAAGCAGCAGGAGGGTAATTGGAAGTTTGAGTCATTTAATTGTTGAATTGTTATTAAATTAAATTATTCATTGAATTTTATCCTTTTTTGTATATTTAACTATCTAACCATCAACATTGCTGATTTTGGGCTCAGAAATTTACATCTGTCTTTCACTAAATTTAACTTACAACAAAAGAACCTGGGTGGGACTTCTATAATAGCTTAAATAAAACACCGGGAGCACCCCACCCCAACCATAACAATCATCACAAGCAACAAATCAGTAGTTTTCCGGATTTATGTTTATTTGTCAGAGTGAACAAAGGAGATTAAAAGTTTTAGATTTGTTGGAATGTCAGATTTAGTCTTTATAGATTCTGAACAGAAGTGAAATTATGAAGATTTTTTAAAACTGTAAAGGGGCAAATTTTTGTTGATCTGTCATGGAAGCATTGGTTCTTGATTAAACCTTCATTTTTTTTTTTTTAAATTGGAAGGATAGGGGTCAACTTCCAATCTGTATGGAAAATTGTCAATTCTTTAAGTTACCATGAATCTGTGTTGGGTAATCTGAGGATGTCAGACCAACTGCTTTGTTTTGATCCTAGTTCAGGAGGGGAAAATATTTGATTCAAATTGGTTACGCTGAATAAAGGGGTGTGTGATTCCACATAAAAACTCGGTTTAAATGTGCTTATTGCAACCCGTAGAATCAGATGACACTATTTTCTCTAAGAGAAAAGAAAGGATAGAGGACTCCATGTCAAATTTAGAAGAAATTTGCTCGTAATTAGGATCCAAGGGATTTGATGTCCGGAAAAAAAATCTACAAACATAATTCTGGCAGTAAAAGCTTTAAGAGACAGGGTGAGATAACTCCACAGGAAGAAACCTCATGATGTATCTTGTACTTACAAAACCAAAATGACCATACAAAGTTGGAAGAGGTGAGATAACTGAGAATTTGGGAATAGGAGAAAGTGGAAAGGACCCAGACTTACTGGAACAAGGAAGTCAAAAGAACAGTAACAGTGGATTTGGACTGAACCAGAACCATCAGCTTTTAAATCCGTACAATGCAGTGTTTTCGATCTTTCATTAAATTTGATCTTTTGTTTAACAAATTGGCTATTTGTATAAGCATATTTACGTTTGAAATTCATTGACTAATTTAATTCAAAAAGAATAGTATCTTTCAAATGTAATGCATTATCACAATTGGTTATAAATTTTATTGTTTATAAAATTTTTATTAAATTTTTTTTATTTGTACATGTATGGGGACTCGTGCCATTCTGCTTAGATCTTTATCTATTCCACTTATAAGTTTCACATTTTATATTGATATTTACTCATTCCAGACAAATTACACCATCAGTGATCACCTCTAGATAACAATAACCAAAGCCATACAACCAACCCAAGAAAGTTGGGGAAAGTGTACAACAGAAACTGTTTTCTCTTGATTTGATCAGGGCACCTTTACTGAAAAGGATATATCAGCAGTATTCTGATCTGTACACAAAAAAAAAAAACTGTCCAACACCTGGCTGAAAAAGTTGATGTTTAATCTAACAACTTCATTGAATATGCCAGATTTTTCATAAAATTTTCAATTGAAATTATAACAGGCTGTAATTGGTGACCTTTGACCTATGTAAGTATTAAATAGGTAGTATCTGTTAAGTGGTTTATCTTAAATGCAGAGAGACCTCTCTTGCCCTGCTACTTGTATTTACAACTAATACTGTTAAATAAATAAATCAGCAAAGATTATATAGTTGTTGATAAGAGAGTTTCCATGAATTTAAACATACATGTGGGAAAAGATTAGATGTTATTATATGATCAGTCATTAAGTACATAAGTTTATTTCAAATGAATACAAACAGGAGCCTTTATCAATAGATATGGGATATATAGAAATCTTCATATTCATTTGTTATCCTTCCATCTGGCATTTTCCATTCTTCTAGTTAAAAATATTAAAACTCTCTACTCAAGCAACACATACAGTTCTAATATTTGATGACAGCTATTGGAACAAAACCAGGTGCATTAAACTATTACAGGCCTCCTTATGTAAACCTTTCTATTTGACATATACTGTTTCTATACTACTTCATTGACACTGAGCTTCTAGTAATCCTCATTTCTGTCCATCTTTGGCACTTTTTGAACATCTAGCCTAGGATGAATTGCATTAAAAGGTAGTGAATAGTATGGTCATCACCTGAAGATATAACATGTAAATTAACCACTTTACTCCCAGCCAAAGTCATAAAAAAGACTTTTGCTAAAAAAAATGGTACAAAGAAGTTAGTGTTAGGACTGGTTGGCCTGATGTCAGGATAATGTGATATAGTGGGACATGATGTTACATGCCAGTGGCATGATGCCTCAGTGCTGAACATCACAATAAGCTGTCACACAGCAGACATCATAGTGTTAGGACAGAAAACTTGTTAAAGCTACATTAAAAATGCAAAACACTCACTCACATAAACTTTGCCATCTTGAAAAATTTTATATAGCTACTCCTACTGAATAGATAGTTATATTATCATGAGATTACACTGGAAAGACTATGATGTCTTGTGGTCCTAAATGAAAATAAGGCAATCTGACGTCCAAGATGGTTGCTACAGCAGCCATCTTTAAAATCTTGTCACTATTGGAAAGTCAAATTGACATGGAGTTTTCAGCAGAAGACTTCTTGTAGTATCTAGTTTGTCTTAAATAAAAATGGTGCAGATTTTATGCCCAAAATGGCCACCATAGTGGCTATCACAAAAATCTTGTTACTACTCCTGAGTGGATGGAGTTGTCTCCCCCAAGTTTTTTTTAACTATGCCTAGTTGGTCCTAAATGAAAACTTGATTTAATATCCAATATGGTCACTACGTGATCTTGTATCTCTGCTAAGTGTGAAAAATAATCCAATATTGCCATGGTGTTTCACTAAAAGACATCTTGTGAACGAAAATGTGGTCAATCAGATGTTCATCTTGAAAACCTTGCTATCTCTGCTACTTCTGAACAGAAAGTCATATTGACATGGTCTTTTACCAGAAGACATCTTATGATGTCTACTTGACCCTAAATGAAAATGCTGCCAATCTGATATCCAATATGGCCATTATCATAACACCTCTTGCACTGAAGGTCATATTGACATGGGGTTTTCACTAGCAGACTTCTTATGAGATCTAGTTGGTCCTAATTGAAATGGTGCTGACATTATAGTCATCAGAGCAACCATCTTGAAAATCTTGTCATCACTAATGCTACTGAATGAATGGTCATATCAATATGTGGTTTTCACTTAAATACTTATGATGTCTAGTTGGTCTATGAAAAAATTGGTTGGTTGGTTGAATTTTTTACGGCGCTCCAGCACAAAGAGGCCATTTAGCACCATACAAAAGGTTATATTCTTTATTATATACAAATGGTAAAAAGGGTCTGTATTGGCCAGCGATATGAAACCAAATAGCTAAAGGTAAAACGATAAGAATGGTAACGGTGATAAAAAAAAGGTTCCCGATCAACGGTGTTGATGTGATGTCCAATATGGCCACCACATTGACCATCATGAAAATCATGTTATTGATACATCTCCTGAACATAATGTAACATTGCTATGGGGATTTCATCAGAAGAGTTGGTCCTAACAGAGAATGGTGTTGATCTGATATCTGATATAGTTGCCACAATGCTAATCCACCTACATGAAAAGCAATGCTTTAACCTGATGACTTTGTATGTTGTCTAGTGCGGATCTGATAGCTGATATAACTGCCAGAGCAGCCATGTTGAAACTACTGCTCTTACTACTCCTCCTGAATGGATGGCTGTATTAAAATGGATTTTAATTAAACAATTTCTTTTGACATTGTTACAAGAGAAGCCATCTTGAAAATCATGTTATCACTAATCTTCCTAAATGAATAATAATAATAATAATAATAATAATAATAATAATAATAATAATAATAATAATAATAATAAAGACTATTTTAAGAGGGTGACACAACTAGTACAAAAGCTAATCTCGCTTGAGGGCTCAATTATCTACATATATTAAGGCATATATATATATATATATATATATATATATATATATATATATATATATATATATATATATATATATATATATATATATCTGGGAAACAAATATACAAAAAAGGAATAATGGTGTACATAAGAACAACTAGGTTTGGATTCAGCACATGAAACACTGGGTACATCAACATGCATGAATGAAAACTTTTTTGCACACACTGGGTGACACCAAAATGAAAGTCTATAATAATAAAAAATTGTGTAGGAAGGAGGTCCATAGGGGTGACACCATGAGTTAGTGCACATGACGTCTATAAAATGTTTGTATATTTGTGCAGGAAGGAGGTCCAAGGGGTGACACCAACCCTAGTGATGCCACTACACACACACACACATTTAATATAATATATACTTTTACAAATATACCACAAAATTGGTGTGTGCATGTGTTTGTGATTTGGATTTTTAACCTAGCTTTAACAGTTTTTCAGTCATACCTCTATGTCTGCAGTGTTGCAGTTTAATATCCTGGGGCATCACATTGCCACAGACATGCAACATGATGTCTCACCCATTCACATTATCCTTACACCAGGCCAACCAGTCATAACACTAACATCTTAATGCTGAGTGTCAGACAAAATTGGCCATAGCTGGTGAGAGACATTATATTGATTGCATGCATTTTAGGCATCTGTGGTGAAAGGACACACTGATGATGCTTCTTGAACATCTTTAGGTAGACATTTCCAAATAATTGGACATGAGAGAGCCAAACAATTTTTAGACAATTAAGGTTTGGGCTTTGGAAGAAGAAAGTTATTAGATGACACAGAGCATAGGATTGATAGACATAAACTTCATTTATTTGCTTTCACTCAAACCAAACATTTAGATATTATTTTCTTTAGATAGTAACACAAGTTTTTTGATAAAGTTTTAATGCTGTTCTTGTTAATGTGACCAATATACATAAATACATACCGTTACCTCTTAAATCACAGGAACGACACTACAAGTATTTTGGATTTTGGGTCAGCAAGGAAGACAAATACAAATTGGATACACACGAGTCAGAGAAATCATCATCCTTTAAAAGAGTACTATTTGATATCTTTTTTTAAATTAAAGTTTATATTGGTTGTTGTAGATCTGTCATGTACAGTTTTTGCTATGAAAATCCAACAATGCCCCATTTATAAGATGGTTTCTGACCTGTCTATAGACATAAACAGTGATTCGTGATGGAATTGCAATTTTTACGTATTTTACAAAGGCTGAATATTTGTTGAATGTTGTAAAAAAAATATGGTTTTTTTAACCAAAAATCTAATTATGTCCTTGGCATTTGGACTGCTTGTAGCCAGAAAATACATACAAGTGATATTTAAGTTGCTTTTATGTCTCCATTCGAAGGTAGAGTGATTTGTTTCACCACACGTCAGACACTCCCCGTTTTCGGCCATGCTAGAAATCTTGCTTTGTGTAGCCTATTGATCTCATTCTGTCCATCTGTCTAGTAAAAACATGATTTTAAATTGTCAACCTAACTTCACATTAGAGCTGCTTTTCTAGATTATTTAGGAACCATTTTATTCTGGATGATGAGAGATGGATCCCGTCCTTTGAAAACGATCTAGCCAAATAAAATTGGTTCTTCTCAGATAGCTGTTATGATTGCCATGGTGGATATCATGACATTTGTTATTGCTACTCGTATAACATTACTATCACCTCACACCATGTATGTGATGGTTTCATCACCAAATTCTATCTTGTTTTTTCAGGTCTCATAACACCCAAGACATGTTATATGAAGGTTGCAGAAGAAATAGTAACTTGGGAGGATGGGAAGTGCCTTGTATTTGACGACTCTTATCTTCACTCAGTTGAGCATGCTGGCACAGAGGAAGATGGCATCAGGGCGATTCTCATGATAGATCTGTGGCACCCAGATATAACTGAAGAAGAACAACAGATTTTAGATATGGCATTTGCCCCATTGTAACTGTAGATATGTTTCTGAGTATGATGGCAAATAGAAGATGGGATTTGGGTTATTCATGTGATAGACATTGACCTGGACATAGAAAAATGGCATCGGCTTCTGAAGTTTGTTTTAAGTTGTTTTTGTATATTAAAAAAAAAAAACACAAATAAATACTTTATATATTAGACTATAGAGCTTAAGATTTTTTCATCAATTTGTGGGCAGTATGTAGTCCATGCATTGTTTGGTGTATTCATCCATGCACCATGTCTGAACTTAACTCCTACACTTCTTTGCTATGGACATCGCTTTGTGCATCTTTTTCCTGCAACAAAACTGAGTTGTGACCTACATTTTAGGATTCATTGCATGTAGGTTAAAAGCATGCCAAGGCACAAATTTCAGCTATATTTCATCTGTTGCCACCTAGCATATTCTGAGAGCACATCACAGGATGGATAGTGGATCACCATGACCTGTTTTTCCAGGATTTATTTAAAAATTATAAGGACATTTTCTTTTTCTTTCTGGTTTTAACTCCCAGTCTTTTCTTTCTGGTTGTAACTTACATAATTTACACTTATTTATTAGTTTTGTTTTTGTTTATTTTTGTTAGTTTTAATGATACTTGTACACATAATCTACTTTATCAGTTGTTTGTTGTTTGTAAAGTTGTTTGTCCATTCATGGATAGCTTGCACTTAGGGAAGAAAGATGCCTATTTATTTAAGGGGTCAAAAGTCAAGATCAACGACTTAAAAAAAATAGAAACTGGTTTCTGCAGGAGTTTCACATCACAGACCTATGGTTGGAGCTTGGTTACTAGATAAAGCCTCCAACTTCACAAATGAAATTACACCCCCACTTTATTGAAACCTGTTAAAACAATATACAGTAACTTTATCATCTTTTCAGATTCCCTTTCCATACTTCAGATCTTGCAAAATATGAAATTTAACAGCCCATTAAAATCCCCCCCATCTTATATAAACATGATTTGCACATAAAGTCTTGCACATTTGGCTGCATTAGTCATACTGGCATTGAGGGTAATGAAAATACACAAAGCAGCCTAAGATACCTAGAAGTCACCTATTTCACATGGACAGTTTCATATTCTAATCTAAAATACCATAAATATATGCATGTTTTTGTATTTGCAAGAATGTGGAATGAAAACGAGCTTTAGAACATCCAATTCTCCTGATAGGTGAATCTTGACCAGAGTGCATATACTAACAGTGGAATACATTTATTTTCGAATGAGTGAACTTCAACCCTTTGAGAGAGAAGTATTTTGATGTGAACTCGATGAATTATTGCTACTCATCCTGAACAAAAAGTCATCAGAATAAGTTTTTTTAATTAGTGTCAAGTTGGTCATAAGGAAAACTTCTTGATGTTATATTCAATAAGACTGTCACTGCAGTCAGCTTGAAAATAGATACATATAGATGGGATGTTGAACCCACATTGGCATTTCACCAGAAGATTTTTAGTCTGATTGGTACTACAGTCCTACCCTTTTTTGTCGACATGCTCAGGCCAGAGGAAATATTGTTGACATAGGCGGATGTCGAGATAAATGTTGGGGAGGTCTGAAAATGATACAAGTTAAACTCACACAGACAGGTGAGAGGTCAGTGATCGGTAACCATGAGCGATTTAGACCACTCTGCCACTGTACATGAAGACAAAACCAGTATGAAAGACACTTGTATATTGACAAACTACATTTTGGTTACCTTTGTGCAATAAAATCCACAATAAAAAAAATAACATCCTGATATGAAAAGCGTTAGGATATTCAACATCAGCAATATCAGTTACATGTATTTACATGCTTCAAGCACATGTACTTAAATTGGCTTAGATTTTGGCCAGTGTCTTCTCATCTTAGCGAGGCTACCAAGTGGATGGAGCTATTCACGGGGAAATGAAAACCTGTCAACAAGTTGATTTAAACAGTACTTGTATTTAGTTTCAGAAGTCACCATTAAAAGTACATAAAAGAAAACGAGATATGCGGCTGGTATGATTAATGAAGGCATAATATTGTATACATTGACACGTGCTAATGAGGTATTAAAAAAAAAATTATTCTTATGATACGATATTGTAACAATGTCAGCTCAATACATTTAAATTGTTTCAGACGTCTGTGAGATGCCCCACCCTCAGCTTCCCTTAACAGCCAGATATTTAGTTTCTAGAGATTGTAAATTTAGTCTGCATTTACACGGCCTTTGGTAGCCCTCGTAAATAAAAATAAAGTTAAAAAGGAGACTTTCACAGCACAATAAACCTGTTTTAATCACTGATCACTTTAGAAAATGCGAGAATCAGATTACATTGCTTTATATAAGTCACCGTGAGAGGCTAGCTTTATAGGACCAAACAAAAGCCTGTTTTTTTTCTTATCTGACTGACATTAAAGCCTGCTGGCAAGATCAACTAATTGTTGAATAAAAGTACATGTTGGAACTGGCCGCTTGCAGATATAAATGATAAGGTTTTAAAATTAAAGCCTGGCGGCAAGATCAACTAATTGTTTACCAAAGAATGGAAAGGAACCGGCAGCTTGTTGACAAAAATTTTAAGACAACAAAGATTTGTTCAAGCTGGAACTAAGGGATTCTGTTTATATATACGTTTATTTTTTATCTAGACATCGACATAAGCACGACAATTTTGGTAGTAATAGTAGACTAAGGGACCGGTACTTTGCTTTTTTGTAGAGATAGACGGCTTGTCAATATAAGTGGGTAAGACTATATGAAAATCATTCCAATCTGACAATCAGTATTGCCACCATGAAAATCTTGTTATTCCTACACCTCCTAAATGTAAAGTAACATTGATATGGGATTTTCACACAAAGGCTAATTAAATGATATATAATTGGTCTCAAATGAATATGGTTCTGAAAATCTTGCCAATAATTGTCCCTTTCCTGGGTGGTCATATTGTTATAGTTGTTACAAGTCTTCTGATGGTGTATAGTTTGTCCTAAATAAAATAAAATGCAGCCATCTTACATCCAAGATGTCTGCCACAGTGGCCAATTTTAAAACCTTAAAGTGCAAGATCAGAGATGGTTTTAACACTAAACAGATAAAAAGAAACGGTCTCATTTTGAAGCAGATGAGCGTCAGTCCCTTTGGGGGTCTCTTGTTTCATTTTTAAAAAATTTTTAATACACTGAATTGGCAGAGCTGTTAATAAACCCTAATACATACAAAATTACATACACCAACATGAATCAAACTTGGTAGATGGTAAAAAAAAAGGCTATAAATTTTTCGGTTGCAAATGTTAAGATCACTGATTGTAAGAAAAATGGCTAATACAAATGAACATTTACTGGAGTTGCACCAATCTTGTGAACGACCAGTACCTGGAGTAATAGTCTTATCAATTTTGAAATGATCAAGTCAATGCTCAAGGCCAAGGTGACAGAAAGAAGCAAAATAGTATTTGCACAAAATATAAGTTACAAAAGCACCCAGTTTTGTGTATGGCTAGTATCTGGGGTAAGGAGAAAAAAAATGCAGAGGTCAAGGACACTAGCTGAAAGAGGAAAAATGTTTCGATTTTTTTTTGGCACAATATTGGTTCCACATCGCTCTACCAAACTTTGTAGCAGGTTTTAGCTTGAGGTGAGGAAGACAGTTGGGGGTAAAAATGTTAGAGCTTAAGGTAGTTTTGATAGTAGAAAAATGATTTGTCAAAATTTTCAGTTTATGATAATGTACTCCAAAGTTTGTAGACTTGCATGCTAAGTAAAAAAAAAGATGTTTTTTTATTTATGGTTCAATTGTCAATGTTACTACAGCTGGGTGTGTGATTTAGATTTTTAACAGCTTTAACAATTCTTCAGTGGTATCACTAATATGTCTGCAATTTGACAGTTTATAGTGGTCTAGTCACTAGGGCATCATGCAAAAAATCTTGCCTTCAGTGTGCATCTTAAAATAAATTTCATGTCACTTTTATTCTGGAATTTTGAAAACTGAAAAACAAATATGTGTGTGTCCACTTTTAAACTACAGCCACCAAATTAGATGAAGCATTAATCCTATTACAACCCAATTACACAACAGGTTACTCAACTTTATTTTATTATTAACAAATTACTCCAGACAATGTTTGTGTCCACTTTTTAACTACAGACACAAAATTAGATTAAGCATTAATCCTATTACAACCCAATTACACAACAGGTTACTCAACTTTTTTAATTATTAACAAATTACTCCAGACAAAATATTTCCAGCAAACCTTCACTCAGTATTCTTGCATTACAAATGATCTCTATAAATAATTATGCTATTTTGCTAGAATAATAAGTCTATTCTTATCTATAATTAAATATTACTGGAAATGTGTCACTGAAACTTTTAGCCTTACTTATTTGTACTGATGATGGTATTACTTTTCCTGTTTATACAAATAATTAAATACCCACATGCTTGATTTGAGCACTTCCACTCCTTTGGATGTTCACTAATAAACTGAGTTATTTTGATACGAGAATGGAACTGTTTAGCTACCATGGTCGACAGAGGACAAAATTTTAAAAGTGTCATTACGTGCACACACATACTAATGTGATACAGTAGCCACTACTCCTTTGTATTATCAGCAAAATGCTAAACATTTAAATCAACTCTGGAGTCATTTTCTGTATTATATATATTTTACTTATTACAGGAAACCCTAAACTAGCTCAGTTTGGTTTTTTGGTGGATGAGACACTATGCTTACACAAACAAAAACGTTAACCTCGAACAAAATTCATGACAGACTGGACTGGACCAAACAGGACAAATTTTATTTGACATGATGGCCTGGACAGGACGTAACTTTATCAGTTTGGACTAGAGATGACAAATCAGATGACAAGGTGAATGGATGCACAGGAGTAACAATATTATGTCAATAAATGTTGGGAAGCAACAGCAAATCTCACCAATTTTATAAATGTAAATAAAATGGAAATCCAATTAAAACAGACTTCTGGTGCAACAAAATATACACATCAGGCAATTAGTGGTCACATACAACACCACTAAATGATAACATGAATATTGAAAATCTCCTTTTACCTCAAAAGATCAGTTACCAAATCTGATTAAAAGGCAACACTACTACTTGCGTAAGAAAAAAATATCTTCTTTAGACAAACAAGGCTCATAACTCCACCATATCATACAAATCCAAACTCGTTACAGTAAACCGCTATCATGTTATTTTTTCATTGTAATGCAAAGTTGCAGAATTTTAAGTTTGAAAGACACCCCTGTACTATCACTTTACCATATGGTGGAAATTGTAGGCAATCAATTGCATGCAAAATCTTGTCAAATAACAGTTTTCAAGCTGGCTACCATTATGACAAATACAAAACAAGGTCCATCTTCATTCAGGACCAACTAGATATCAATATTAGTCTTGTGGTAAAGACCCCGTTCAATACAACTTTTCATTTAGTAGTAGCATTAAAAAGATTTCCAAGATGACTACCATGGTGGCTGTAATGAATTGTCAGATTGGCACCATTTTGATTTAGTTGTTATGGGGTTGGGTGCCATTTTTCAGCATAAGATTAGCTTTACATAGCAGCTAGTATACAGCTAGTATTACTGGGAGGAAAGTCTGTTAGAACCACCCACCCATGAGAAGCTCTGGTAAGCTTTCTCATGTACCCACATTGGGCAAGCCTCACACTTGAACCTATCTATATGTTGAGATGTCAGTGATTTGTAATGGTGAGCACTTTAGACCTAAATCTTGTGAACAGCCATTGTTGATATATTCCATCAGGTGTTCAAGATGGCTTCTGTTTCTCCCTTATCCCATGTCAAATTGTTTCATAAAATAAGACTCGTACAAGAAATTGTCCATTGAAAACCTCGTGTAGATACGACTTTCACGAGGAGCAATATAATAAGACTGATGATGGTTACAGTAGAGGCATACATGCCAACCCCTGGTGAGGAAAAAAAGGTGTAATCCAAGTAGACAAGAGCAATCTGAGCAGAAAAAGAGTTATCAACATATAACATGATAAAATTCAATTCAATGAGCATTATGTCCAAAATGAATTATTTACCCCTTTAGTCTTTTAAAATCAAAAACTGCTTCAAGTTTTCATATGTAGCACTTAAAGCTTTAAAAAGCAAGTCTCGTATTGCATTTCAAAACACTTGGTACCAGCTGAGATTATAAATATTTTGCGCACCAGTAGCACTAAGTGCTGGGTTACTGAACCTGGATCTCAAATTCAGTTTTATTTTTAGCAATACTGAAGAATCTCTCAACCAGCATTAAAATGGTAAGAACCAATATTCCTTTCATAATCTGACAAAGAAGAGAACATTTATATCTTATAGTTATTGGGTCTTTTAGCTGGGAAATAAGGTACCATTGCAGATCAACTCTGTCCACAGGAAGTACTGTCAGGAAGAATGCCAACTTGATACTTTTGAAGGTCTCCTAATTTATCGGCAACCTTTCCTGCAGCAAGGTGCATCAAATGACAGAAACAAACTGATGTACATTGATGGAGACATTTTTTAAAATATAGAATGCAACTCCTTTATGAATTCCAGTCATCACTGATGCTTTATCAGCTAAAACCCCTATACAGTTCTGTCAACTTATGTTTTTTCAAAGCATTATCAAGCAAATCAAAATGTTTTCTCCACTGGAATCTACTGTTAATTCTGGTAATGAAAGAGCACTCTAACTTTGCCCTTTATGTTATCAGAGTTTCTTAAATAGACTGAGCAAAACTTTTTATCATCATAATCATTACTACTCTCTGGCAATACCAAACAGCCCAATTTTCATGGCCTCCGCAATTTTAAGTGATTCAGCATAATTAAAAATATTAGATGATTTGCTTCTAACACATATTTTTGGCAATTTTGAATCTTGAAACATCCGCTTGAACAAAGGACCAATGTAATCTTCTACAATTTATGGTAGTTCATGTTCTGTTAAGAACTCTGTAAATAATCCTCTGCATTTATTATTATTTGTGTCCATAATTGAGTTCTGCTGTAAAATAAAAAATAAAAAAATAGTTACCTTAGTTTTGGAGTTAGTAAAACCTTATGAATCAAAGTTAATTTGTTTTACTACCAAGACCAATAGTAAAATCCATTCCACACAGCCTGCGATGGGCATGAAGCTATCCTATAATGGAACACTATCATGTAATTCATGTATTCATCTCTGAATTTATTTTTCGCCTTTTGCTAATCCATCTGTGAAACTATTTGAAAAATATTTGTGATCCAAACATGAATAACTAGAATAAATCTGACTAGACATTATACCTACAGACTGGTTCTGTACCATGTATGAAATAAAACAAAGAATCTGTGAGCAAAGATAATTTAGCAAACCAGTCTGTTCACTCCTATCCCAGTCATGCAGCTGTACAATCCAGTATGTTCTTTGGAAATGCCTAATTTACTGGGAAAAAATGTGTAATAATGGTTGTCATGTATGCAGAGGCCACATCACACTGGATGTCAGATTAGTTTTTATTTAGGACCAACTATACAGCATAATAAATCCTTTAGCAAATACTCCATACTAGGGATTTTGTATTCAGCTATAACATATTTGAACATCTTAAGAGTTTTGAAGTCCTCTTTCATGTCATTTAATGTGCTCGAAGTATGACCAAATGTTGACTGTCCTTGAATGCACCTCAATTTGTGAAAAAAAGAAAACATTTTATTCATTTTTGTTCATTTCCTTTGCTTTATTATTCTGATATTTTTAAACAAGACTGTATTCCAAGTTTTTAGTGTACAGCAGGTGAACATGTTAATCTGCTAACTGCATGCAAGTGGTTTCCATTATACAATATCCTAGAACACTTGCATTTTTAGTAGGGTTTTTTTTTTGTTACTTCATAATGGCTGTATGATGTGTTCATCAGCTGTTTTTAAAAGGGCCAGTAAGTAAAAGAAAGTGACTGATCAATCATGAGCCATCACTATAAACTGGATTCTTATTGCTTTTACAAAACACTACTTTAAGGAATATAGAATAGATTGATTTTCAAAACTGTGGCCAAGATACTTGCATTCCCTGTAAGTAGTTTATTTTTCCAACCCCCCTTTTTTTAATACTCTCAGTACCTAATGGGGGAAGGGGTCTGTGATGATAGTATTAGTTTTACACAATGTCATTTCCTTATTAATGGCAAATACTGCTTGTTTTTGAGGATAGTCATGTTGTAATCTTCTGTTTACCTATTTTAGAGGCATTTCAGCTTATATCATGATTCCTTGTTACTGCTTTAGAATTTGGATTCTGTCCTTGAATTTTTCACAAGAACTTGTATGAACCCTGATACTGATATGACTATCTATTCATGTGGAGTAACAATAGCAAGATTACCAACAAGGAGGTCAAAGTGAAACCATGTTCATTTGGGACCAACTCGACGTCACAAGGAATCTTTAGAAAAAAAAATGCTTATATGGCTTTCCATCCTGGAGTAGCAATACAATTTTTAAGATTGCCTTAATTATCAGATTCAGCCATTTTCATTTAGGGCCAAGTAGACATCATAAGAAGTCTTTTCCTGAAATCTAATATTGATATGACCATCCATTTATTAGTAGCAATAACAAGATTTTCAAGATGGATACTGTGACTTCTATACTGGTTCTCTGAACAGCACCATTTAGGATGAACTACACCTTGAAATGAATGTGCGTGTCAGGTATCAAGGCAGTGCTCCAAGTAGGTCATGAGTCGTACTAATTAACTTGTGTCAACAGATGGATGGACAACAGGAATACTCGAGAAATGTAGGGGATGATAAAACATGATGGATAGGCATTAGCAGCACTAACACCGTCATACTGACATGAGGAACCTTTAATTTTACATATTTAGGCCCAAAACTGAACGGATATCAAATGGTTCTTATTCTAGTTTCTGCTACAGCTGAGCAAGACATTTTCCTCGACTAAGGTGCAGGTTTACTATATGAATATTTTTCACATTTAACCATGTATTTTGTACACTGCTTCTTTTACTGAATATCAACATAAAAACTATTAATGGTTGTATGTCCAGATTGGAAATGATTAAATATAGGTGATGGTGACCCAATTTCACTGATGGTTGTAGCATTCCATGTGACATTACAATAGGGATGATGGTTCATGCGTGATATCATCTCAACTAACCTCTTATGACTGCCATTGTCATACTTGTACACCATACACCTTAGTACCACAAAAGATTGCTGAATACTGAAAATGCACTGCAACATACTTTATATGTACAAAGTTTGGATGCACCATCTTGAATGCAATGTGAAAACATGTTATGGACAGAAAATTAAGGAACATGACAACAGTTACACATTATACTTTGAAGATAAAATTTGACTGCAAACCCAAAGTGCACAGTTAAAATCAGACAAACATCACTGATCCAAATCTGCTTTGAAATCTGGTCAAAAAAGGAATTTTAATGATACCAATTTCTTGCTGTAATTAAAGATAGGTAAGAAAAATATGTCAACAAAAACTGTAAACCAAAACTATTTTTTAATGAATATTTAATCTTACAGTCAACACACTAATGCAGCATGTTGTAGCATTTTTATAAAGAAAAGCTTGGTCCCATTTGTTAGGTTAAATAATTCATGAAGTCGCAATGAAACCATATCTGATATGACTTCTTTGGCGACCTAGAAATAAATACACTTCACAAAAGGAAGGAACTTTCTGAAAATTACTTTCCTTAACAAACAAAATGTTTATTCAGTATAACAAAAGCCAAACTAACTGCCACTCAAAAACCATAATTATACCACTGATAAACTGATATGTGAAATTAACCTGTCACTGGCTTAATTCAAACCTGCAAAAATTGTCAAACCTTCGACTAAACTGTAAAGCAGAAGTCTATAACATCCCATTTTCTTACCATACTATGTCAATCAAAATTGATGCTTTATCTTTTCTTTCTTAGAGGAAGTACTTTATTTTAAACCTTAAGTAAACTGATTAATTGGATCTTCCATTTGCATTTCAAAATTGTGAAATGTGTGGCATGATGAAAAAAACAACCACAAGTACCATCAAATTTCGTTAAAAATGTTATTCAAATTTTGTGTTCCAATTGATACCAGTCAAGTATTATCTTTGAATAAATCTATAATTTTATTAAAGGAAAATCAAATTATTGTTACACAACATGTATATCTTGGTAGTCAAATTTAATACACAACATTGCATACACATGGTCCAATATATCAAATAAAAACACAATGATTTACAGATCCCAATATACATAATATTGTAACATATTACACTGACTGGATACACAAATCAGACATTTGATTATTAACCTATGAAGACACTTGTTTTCCACCTCAGCGTGCCATGATGGCTGAACATTCTCAGCAGCAGTCTAGCAAAATACAAATGAAAGCTCTGAAAACCCTTATAAGCATCAACATTACAGATACCAATAAAAATAAACAGCTTTCATCTGCAATAATTAATTTTGTAAATAGCATTTGTCACAAAGTACAAATTTTCAATCCTGAGAATGGAATTACACATGTCACAAACAAAAAGGACCATTATCAACAGCAGGTTTCTCTTATTGCTTTGATATAAGAGAAAAAGAAATAACACTTTCATCTGTAATTGGTCTGAATAGAAAAGAGAATTTTAACAAAATCTTTCTTAACTAAAACTGCATGTGATATTAAACATATATAATCTAAATACACAAGTGCCTCAAAGCATCTTGCTCAAAATGTCTCAATTTAATGTAAATCAAACAGAGAAAAACCTCAATTTACATCAAATAATGCCACAAATGGCTCTGTGCTATGTAATTTGTTTGAATTAATCAGCGTAAAATACAACATGGCCCATGACATGCTAGAGCATTGAGCAATGGTAGGTCATGGTCTACAATGCTAGTGGTATGCATTAAAAAGGAAAGTTTTTTTCTTGGCACAATTTTACTGTTGTTGTTAAAGCTGTCATGGTAAAAAAAAACAGCAGAAAAATACAATTCAAGATTGTATATGAATAGTTTCTTGAACATTTTTCTCTCTTGGCGAAAGAGCATTTTGGTTCAATAGCAAAATGACATTCTTCATCTTCAATACCAGTATATGTGAATTATAACAACTCAGCCTGATGGGTGTGTAGAACTCAAGGTTGCAGCAAAATTATACATACGTATTTGCTTTTATAATGAGTGCATATTTTTAGGTGTTCCCATCTATCGTATTATTTTTACAAGAAAGGGATATAAATGGTGCATGTTAGAAGTGTTCTTCAGCAGAGCATTTGCTATTTTAACTTAGTTAACTCATTTGCACATAAAAGTCTAGAATTCTTACATGTTCTATCAAAAACAATTAGTTGTGGTAAAAAAAAGAAAAATCTAATCAAAGTACAAAAAAAGAACAAATGGGATATACAAAACACACCTCTGACCCGAAATCTATTCTTTCTTAATGCAGCTATATAAAAAAGATGTTCTAAAAAGGCGGAAGGTAGATCTGTCTACAAGTTACTCCTCACAAATATCTGAAGTTTTGTACATTAGTAATATTTTCCAGTAATTGCAATAAAAAAAATAAGAAAGTCAAAAGCAGCTAAAATATTTTTTCCAATCCTAACACCAGTGCTTCTGATAATCTAGACTTGAATGACTCTGGAGTTTTGACAGTGAAGAACCTTCCAAGGATGAGCTGCTAGTGGAGGAAATGGACTCTTTCATGCCTTCATCAACTTCTTCTGGATTGAATCTGTGTCTAAATCGGACAGATCATTTGCTTGGATGATGACTCCTACTCCATCCAACTTTTTCTTTACATTCTCAAATGTTGATGACCCAAGCATTTTCCTCTTGACCTTGGCAGATTCTGGACACCTGAAAATAATAAAAAAAGAAAATGATGAACAAGACATATACAATATAGGAAATATACAATTTTCATAAATACCTTCAGTCCGCTTGTTTCAAGTTAATTCTTTTTATGGATGGAAGTGAACACAGATTCTATTGAACTCTAAACAGTGTTCAATCCAAAACTAGAAAAAGTATGGAGTCATTTACAAAAACAAATTGCAAATACCTTTACCTGCATCTTTATTCAAACATTTATCAGTATAATTGATGTTGGAGTCGTGGATTTATTCCTTTCTGCAATAAATATTTAACTTTTCAGCACTATGTTACATGAATTAGTCATTTGAGAATAAGACTAAAGTACAAAATGATTTTATACAATTTCTTGATGTACTAAAATAGATAGGTGTTATTTTAATTAAGCATTAATCTGATTCAGCTAGAACCAGAACCATCTAAACATAGTAAGTTGTTTAGAGAAAACCTCATGCTAATATGACCATCCATTCAGGGTAGAGCATCAACATGAATTTCAAATGGCTGCTGTGATTGCCATATTGGTTATTAGACTGGCTCTGGCCTTATTGGCTACAAGACTGGCACTATTTTCGTTTAGGCCAGCTAGACATTACAACCAGGGGGGAAAGTGATTAAAAAATACTGACCTTACCAGTAATTTCTCCAAATTGACACACATATCAATACAAGAAATGTCATCTGACACAAAAAAAGTTACCTTAATCTTCAGTATTACACAATTATGAGCCTTTTGCCTTTTTATTCTTTAAATTGAGAATTCATTTATGTCATTAAAAACTGAACACTGCTGACAACCAAACTTCCTACAAATATGACAAACTCATTGTTTGAAATCCACCAACCCATTCCATATTATTATTTTATCCTGTCAGAAGTTCAGCCACTGCTAACAGGTATCAACATAAAGACACTCATATCCCCCACGGTATGATTAAAACACTTCACTGATCATTTAATAACCATATAAGCTTATCAGCTGCTTCATATTTTTTCTACACTTACTGAGTCTGAAAGAAATGGCAACTGCAGGATTTTTTCATGAGGGGGGGGGCAGTCACAACTGGAATAGTTATCATAAGAAGCAGTCTGAAACTAAATCTAATATTTATTAACTGTTTTTAACAGAATTTTATGTCATTTTCAGCTTTATTTGCATGATTAAACTTGTCAGAATTTATATATATGTGCAGTATGATTTGCGGGTGTGATGGGTGTCATGTGCACCCCCTTTCACCCATGCATCAGGCGCCTATGTTTGAAAGTACTTCCAGGGTGAAATATGTTACATTCAATTCTGACTGGAAGTTATTCTTTGTTCAGGTCCATGGTAAACACAATAACCAGAAAACTGAACTAACCAGCTTGCTTACTGTATTTCACATAGGCTGTATTGTAGACGTGTGCAGTATCACCAGTGTACTGCAGCAATGTTTTTCGTGGTACAAATATATGTATGGATCATTGCCATCTCACCTTTGCGTGGAATTCTAGTCTAGGGTTCAGCCTATGTGGTTATGTGAGAAAGCTCGATAGTAACTTCTCATGAGTTGGTGGTTCTTTCCTAGGTTTTCCAGGGTTCTTCCTTGACCATTTTTTACTGGCTGCCATGAATAACCTATCTTATACTGAAAAATGGAGTTAAACCTTATAACTACCCCCATATTGTATTACAGCAATCCAAATAAGGTTGCATGTAACTGTTATAAAATGGTTTTCTATGCCTTTTCTGGGAGAAAATGACTTATCCTACTGATAAGCCATAAACATGAATTGACTTTGTACTGATGTGCTTAAATGTTCAGTCCATAAGCCAAAAACATTTTGTTCATCATGACAGACCCAGGGATCCCCCTGGGCATCACCAATGCAGCCAATTGCCTTTTTGGCAACAAAAAAATACTAGTTGGGGATCTTTTTGGTGATGGCCTTTTTGGCAGTTTAACATGTACCTACAAGCATGGATTTGGAGTGGAAAAATTAAATGGGACCATGAAAGAAAGTTGGAGACTCCTATTCAGATTTGTACCTAGACCTATATTCCCACATAAACAAATCCTTTGTTTGTATTGACAACCCATCAGTACCATGCCATATTACATCATAATTTGCTAATGTGGACATCTGGCCTAAGATAACACTCATCCATTCTACCACTGGTGATGCCCACAAGGGATCACCTATATAATTACCTTTGAAGTACCAATTGCTGTGTATAAATACCAAGCCTAGGGAAAATATTTCCATCAGAATTACTATCATCAGTATATACTATCATCAGTGAAACATTACAAAGGGTAAACACAAGTTATGAAACCCAATTATTCATAGTAATGTATATATAAAATGGGAGATGACTCACAACAAATACATATACAAAATACTAGGTTTTATTTTTATTTTCTAAGTGCACTGTCTCCTTTTCAAACAGTAATTTAAATGGTTTTCAAAATTCAAAATTTAAATAAAACAAATTTAAATTTACAATATCTATAACAAACACACAATATAGCATTAAAACATAGCAAACACAAGGACATAGAAGACCATTAGCAAAGGTCACAGAATATTGGAAAAGGTGAGGGATTCTGAGAAAATGATTGAGATTTGATATGAACAAAACTTTTGATACATTAGGGAAAATATCCCATCAAAAATTGTCTCAAAAGAAATTTTTGATTAAAATTCTTTTATAAATAAATACAATTCACAGCACATATTGGAAACAAGAATACATGAAATAGCTCATTTTGTTGGGATAAGTGGGGGGGGGGCATCAGTCTGGTGTCCCATCCCAGCAAGTTAGACATTTCATGCCAATCATCTCAGCCCAAGGGTAAATTAACAAAATTAAAGCATTTGGATTTAGTGCAAATTCACTGGACAACAGTCACTGAACTTGATGTTATTCCAGCCAGTTCAACATCATTTACACATGTGGTGATGCTTCAAGTGCAACACCACATCATGATGAAGGGGTAAAAACTTCTAGAAAATTTATCAAAAGCTGTTAACTTGTGTCTCTGTAGCCGAGATATGATACAAACTTAAAGCATATTCTGTGATGTATCAAGGCAAAAGTTGTCAATTCTTTTACAACTGGCTGAGATATTTTGAAGAAAGAGTCTCGCCAAACATGAATCCAGGCGTGATAAGTAAAATATCTTAATTTTGCTCATTGATCTTTTACTTTTGCCATCAGTTCTGTTAAGGCTGCAGAGATTTAAGCTATGCAACAAGAAATATCAACAAAAAACAAGTTTTGCATAATTCAATAATTTATCAAAAAGATTGACTACGAAAATATGCAGATTGGAACCTGCCATCAAGAAACTTTTATATTTAAGCATCGTTTTCACATGTTCTCCGATTTTACAGGTCCAATTGGACATGCCATATATCTGTTGAGTACATTATTTGCCTCCCCCTCCCAGCATTCCCCCATTTCATATTTTATAAAACAGCTAAAGGTTAGACTCGAGTCTCGGCGACATACTTCAAAGAAACTACCATTAGAGTGAGTGAAGAACTAGTCATTGATTGACAAAAAAACCATGCACTTTTCTGTGATAACAGATGCCTAAAAGTCATACCTAGATACTAAAGGTGATGCAGGATGCGAAGTCCATGGAAGTAGTGAAGAAATAGACTTTGAAACTGCATTCAACATGTGGGCAGCCCTAAAATCATGACAAATCATCTGACATTCTACAACATTTTAATAGTGCAACATAGGTCTCACTAGAATTGTAAAACCAGGAGTCCAGGACTCCTAAGTTGGTAAAAACAGAAGTCCCATCAGCAAAGTTTGCAGTTTCACCAGCAAAAATTGCAGTCCCCACTAAACCCTGAAATCACATCCTTTCTTACACTTGGCTACCCAAGTGGTCGAGTGGTCTAAAGAGTGGTCTAAAGCATTGTCCGTTACGGATCACTGCCATCTCACCTCTGTGTGGGTTCAAGACTAGGATTCCGAGAATCTGGATATGTGAGAAAGCTTGCCAGTAGCTTCTTGTGGGTCGGTGGTTCTTTCCGCGGATTTCCCTGGTTTCTTCCTCCACCAATAATACTGGCCGCCATGAATAGCCTATCTTGTGCTGAAAAATGATGTGAAGATCAACAACACTTGGCTACGGTCACATCTGAACTAACAAATTTATACAAGTGTTTGTAGTTAAACGGAAAAATGATGATTTCAAAGAGATTCAGAACTGTGCTGAAGTTGCTATAACTGATAGTTCGGACTGCAACTGTAGCCAAGTGTAAGAAAGTACATGATATCTGGCTTAGTTCTGACTACAACTTTTGTTGGTGGGAGTCCTGGACTCCTAGTTCTAAAATCCTAGCGAGATTTCTGCTATGTCAATCCGGCACTGAGCGAAAATAATTAATATCCCACAAGTTTTTTTCTTCAGTAAATAGAATGTTAAGATTAAATATTCATGTAAATTTCAGATTTTTAAAGACCACTACAACAGTACTACAGTAAAAAAACAAAAATTAATAAAGTTGTCACCAATTTATTTAAAACCTATGAATGACCCCTGTTCTCATTACATTTCTGAAAGAAATGTTACAAGGGATTCTTAAAAAATGGCAGCTCTAGGATATGCAATAAGCATAGAAAAAAGACTTGCGCTGTTCCAGATATACATATGGACCATTTAAATCCCAAGGTGTTGAACATAGGAGTTATAAAAAAAGGCAGAAGGAGGAGTAAGTGACCACAAAATGCAACAATTCAGAGCTATTTTGTCTACACCAGCAACGCTACAAAAATCTACTAGCCCAACACCAGGAATCTGTTATTTTAGTTCAGCTAATCAAAAAGAAATTGTTTGAGGAAGCTTTGATAGCTTGATGAAATCAGCAAATGTATTTTCAAGATGTTGACATACATCAGTAACAATGCACAATTTAAATCAAATTACCACTGTCCTAGATGAAATTTAGATCTGATTTAAATCAAATGGAAGCTTTTATAACATTAAGATTTTAATTGATTATACATGGGATTGAGACTAAGCAGTGATATATATATATATATATATATATATATATATATATATATATATATATATATATATATATATATATATATATATATATATATATATATATTAGACACTATAGTACTATTGTAGGGGTTTCAACTCTTTGGCAGCAGGAAACTGGAAGTGTGCTTACCCTTTCCTGCAATATGATGAATGATTTCTATGAAGAGTGGATTAAACCATTTAGGTCAATATTTTACTTGTACTCTGTTGAAAAAAAGGAAGTAAAAGTAGAAGGTACACAAGTGCTTAGTCATCAAGTGACCACAAGGTTCAAAAGTTTAAAAAATCTTTTGAAAATGTAAAAGCTGATTTGGGATGTGAAGTTCAAAATGGCAGACACATTTCATGAGGCGAAAGATGGCAGCAACTTGGAGGTTGATTTTGATGAAAATATTGACAATTTTGTTGGTGAAGTTGATGTTTTACATGAAGGTGATCATGATGCCGATTTTCTTGAATTGGGTCCAGCGGAAGATAAATGGTCAGCTGGCGATTTTTTTTTACTAGGACGACTATGAGGACTTTCAAGCTAACTGAAAATTTTACTTTTCGTAATGTTTGTCCATATACCAAGATCGGAGCATCAGTAATTCAACACCCAGCAGAAACAGTGGCATGCCAATATTTTGAATTAATCTGTGATGAATAATTTGGCAACAGCTTGTCAAAGAAACCAACATTTATGCAGAACAAGAATGCAGAAAGAACCCACCTCAACTTTTTGCAGCAAAATGGGTGCCAGGTTGATGTTCTGACAATGAAGGCATTTTTAGGTTTATGTTTGGGCACAAGTGTTTTAAGTCTTCCATCTAGGAATGACGATTGGAGAAAAAAGAAAAGGATGTTCAAGGAAGATTTCAACTCATTAACCCCTGAAGCCCCAATTTCTTGTTGCATTTTCCTCATTCATCTCCCAAATATCTTGATAGCATGGCAGAGTTTACCTAGCTTGTATCTGTTCGCCAAGTTTGAGCTGCAGTATTTAGCATGGCTCATTTTCCGAAGTCACAAACCATTGATGATTTCAAGCCATTTTCTAATTATGCAGGCAATTGAACAACACAATTTTAGCTTACATAGAGTAAATACTGCTGAACACAGGGAAAAAATTTGATTGCAAAAGCGGCAGAAATAGTGAACATATTTAGGTCCAAAATAATGCAAATTAACGGAAATCAGCCAGTTGGAGCAGACTTTTATTCGAGTAAGAATTTTTCAGGATTTTTATTGGATGAGATTGATAGCAACATAGAAATAGCCATTGATAATAACAGCATAGGTTATGAAAATGATTTCAAATTATATTAAGTGTTTATTTGGTTTTAAATTTTCAGAGAGAATTCTAATGAAGAAAGTAATTCATGAGCAAGGAAAATCTTTGAACAATATTCACAGGAGGGGTTAAGTTTACAAATGAGTTGACAAATCATTTATTTTCACCTTTATGCACGAGTTTTATTTCTGCATTTAGCATGAGATTTATACCATTATATACACAATTTTATTGAGAACTGTTGTGCTAAATTTCAGCCTAATTAAACGAATATAAATAAAATAAATTTACTGCAATTAAACCCTCTGGAAAAATATGCAAGACAAGTGCTGTCAGCAAGTCTCAGGGATACAGGCATTGATAAGACTAACAATGGTCTAGGTGATCTCTGCAAGTATGCTACTGCCTAGCTATTTGACTTTGGGGGAGCAGGGTACGAGTTAATAATATCATGTCTAGGGTTTATTTCAATCAGATATGGTGTTACCTGCACCCGCATAATATTGAAGCTGCACCATCACCAAAACCTGACAGGCTCAAGAAAGTACACTGGATAATAAATTATTTGAA
>JAEAOA010001501.1:980000-982500 GCA_016746295.1 Potamilus streckersoni | reverse complement strand
TTCAGTACAGTACTAACAGGGAGGTGGGGTGCGGTTCCCCTGGGCGCCGGAGGTCATGGGCCGCCAAAACCATGGGCACGAGAAGTCTTGGGTTGCCAAAGCATCTTTGGACCTCCATCGTCGCCTCTGGCGCTATTTTTCTCTAAGTAAGCCACTGCGTCCATTAAATCTGTAAGAACCACAACGGCGCTAGAAGCACTATATCTGAGCATGGACACAACTAGCTACGATGTCGTAGCCTCAACTTGTTTTGTTGTGGTAGGATTAAGGTACTAATATTAGTACTAGGACACAAGCGCTCCGGTGGCCTAGTGGTTAGAACGTCCGCCTCGGATGCGGTAGGTCGTGGGTTCGAGTCATACCAAAAACTTTAAAAAAATGGTATTAACAGCTGCATCGCTTGACGCTCAGCATTAAGAGGTTAGTGTTAGGACTGGTCGGCCTGGTGTCAGGATAATGTGACTGGGTGGGACATAATGCTATATGTCTGCGGTATCATTCTCCAGTGCTATACATCACTATAAACTGCCACACTGCAGACTTCGTAGCGATATGACTGAAAAATCATAATCACATCACATCACCGAGCAAAGACAGCGTGTGTTCCACTCCTTCGCAGTGCGACTATACCTACATATGAGCCAAGTTGTTGTTGTTGGGCCTAACGCCATTTTTCAGCACACGATAGGCAATACATGGCGCCAGAATTAATGGTGGCGGAAGAAACCGGGAAATCACCGGAAAGAACCACCCACCCACGAGAAGCTACTGGCAAGCTTTCTCACATATCCACATTCGCCGAATCCTAGACTCGAACCCACGCAGACAGAGGTGAGATAGCAGTAATCCGTAACGGACAGCGCTTTAGACCACTTGACCACTCGGGGCCCCATATGAGCCAAGTACTCAGCTGGAAGATCAAGATTAAGATGAGAATACTTTAAATTAAAATATATCTCGTATGAGCAAGCTCCTCTGTATGCCAGTATTGGTATTGCCAAAGCACTGGTATATATTATACATTTAAATATTCGTTCCATGGATGGATTTTCTGACAACTGTACAGTAAAAACAGTGTGAATTGGGTTGAAAAGTATTAAAAATAAACATCATGCGAATCATTCCATTTTTATCCTTGATACTAATGTGAAAATATTATTTTCAAATCTATAGTAGGAAAACAAAAGTCATATAAAGTTACGCATTAAACACTTTTTTTTTCATTAAAAGATTTTATTAAATTAATTTTAAAAATGTATCTACCATATATTACAAATGATATAACGGGATGCGTACAGGAAGTGGACTGCGGGATTGGAATACAAAGCATTAATGGAGGCTTGAATAGGATGACAGAAACAAATTAGTAACATCTGAAAAATGTGACAAATATTTACTATTTCTGGACGTAAAGTAGCTAAACTCAGCTTTAGCCAGTTAAAAATGGCGTCAGGAAGCGGCAGATCGAAGAAAGATGGAGTAGAAGACCACGCAACTGTGGAGGTCTGTGTTCAGATTGGTTTGTCAAAAGCCGCCAAATTGACAGTTCTAATTACATAGCAATATGACAGCATGTCGTATATGCCATTTAATTCTAATTATCCTTAGTAAATTGCTACTTTTTTCATGAATTAATATTTACACGTTCCAACTTAGGGGCTGCTACATGGGTCGACATGATCTATTCTAGACTGAAAAGCGAGTGAGTCCCCACCCCCTAGTACCCACCCCCTTATAGCCTCTGTTCAAGTAGTCGTACAACGTAAGCCCCATCACCCAGATATTTTTCTTCTGGTTGGGTGATGGATCTTACCACCGGTGTCTGCAGTTTTATCAATAAAGCACGACGAAATTTCTGACAACATGAAATCACCTTAATGGTATTAACCTATTCTATCCTGAAAAGCAATTCTAAATACAATGTGGTAAAACGGAGCATCACACAGCAACAGCAGAAATTGTGATGACCTTCACCATGTTTACAAAAATTGTTGTAACATTGTTATTTATTTTTTAAAGTAAAAAAAATATATATCTGAAAAGGTAATAAAATTGGCAACACAGTGATATATGTTTTGTTAAAATTTACTGATGTACAAGCTCACAACTGTATTTTGAAAAAGGGATTTTAAAAAAAATAAAAGTAAAATTTACCATGAACTTCAGTGAATCTTTTCTCTGTGAAGATGAATGAAATGCTCCAAATAGTATCGGAATAAAATAAAAATAATTCTATTTCTAATATTTTGTTCCAAATTTGAAGTTTATAGCACTGTTAGTTCAAACATTATAATATTACCAAAACTGCACAACTAAATACTAGGAACAATTTGTTGAGTTCACAATCTAAAACATGTACTATAGCCTGCAGTTTCTGGGGAAAAAAAACTTGTCTACAAATTAATCCTGGAAATCTTTATAAACTGAATCATTAAAAGTTTTGTCAAAATTTTGAAGTCCACATCATCACTAGGTCAGTATTCTTCCGGGTGTTGAACAT